>CAJNDS010002191.1:1454501-1470293 GCA_905221605.1 Symbiodinium natans | reverse complement strand
CCCCCCCCACCCCCCCCACCCCCCCCTTGAAAGTGGGGGTGGGGTTTGGTGTAAGGCAGGGGTGGACTGAGGGGCATAGGGAGGGGGAGTGATGAGAGCGGTGAGAGCGGAGGGCGGCCAGGGCGGGCATGGACTGGAACCTGCCTTCCGCCGCAACCCTCTCACCAAAGTTCCAGTCCACCCCCAAACTCCCTAATCCGACACCAACCCTCTACCGTCACCCCCCACACCCCCCACCCCTTGCCCGCGCTCTTCCGCCCCAATGCGACTGTCTTGGGTCTGGGGTCGGCGGCACTGGCGGTAGCCATTAAATATATATATACATATAGGGCCCGAATCTGGTTCATAGTTGGAACTTAAACTGTTTTTCCATATTGAGTTTTAAGTACCCTAAAAAATGTAAGGTGTTACCCCGCTATGACGAAGGAATTCCCTCATTCCCTACTAAGAACCATGGGGACTTAGGGAAGGTGAGGCCCATGGCTGAACAGCTGAGCGTCTCGTGTCCTTTCCCAGGTACCCAGACTGTTGCCTTCCCAGCGGATGCGGGCTGGATTGTTTTGCAAAGACGGGGAGCACTACTTGAGACTCCGAAACCCTAAGTAAACCCTAAATCCTCAACCCTAAGCCCTAAACTTTGTATGTATATAAGCGGGGATCTCTTGGTGCTCAAGCTTCTCAGTCTCCCAACTCCTACATGATGCAAGTGTAAGGTTGCGGCTTGCGAACTTCAGGGAATTCTTGGTGTTCTGCATGAGTAGTCCATGGGTTCACTCCCCTAAAATCCCACCAAAGCCTGAAACCCTAAAGTCGATCAGATCAACCGCAAAGCACGAAGGTCTGCGCAAAAGCCCGAAGCCAAAAAATATCGACCTGTTCCCCTGGTAGGCGTGGTAGCCCAATAACCATATTGCAATGAGGTACCCTAATTAAACCCTAAACCCTAAACCCTAAACCCTAAAACCCTAAACCCTAAACCCTAAACCCTAAACCTTAAACCCTAAACCCTAAACCCTTTTTGGGGTTGGGTACTTTAGAAAGGAACACATGACCCAAAACAAGGGGGCAAAAGGGTACCACTGGGCTACCAAGCCCAGGAAGGAAAGGCGGGGCTTGTCTTGTTGTGCTTATTCTGATGGGTTTAGGGTTTAGGGTTGAGGGTTTAGGGTTGGTGCGCCTCTTGGGTAGCCCAGTAACCATATGGCAATAAGAGTACCCTTTCTGGGGTTGGCTATTTTATGAGGGATACCAGAACCCCAAAAAAGGGTAAAGGGTACCACTGGGCTACCAAGAAAGGAATTTGGGCAGTTATGTACTGTTTATGCAGCCCCTATAATAACCTTTTCAGGGGTGATATCTCTCAGGGTCGAGTGCTTAGGGGTTCGGGGGGTTATGGAGGGTACCTAGGCCCCTAAACCCTAAACCCTAAAACCAACTCCCTGCTAAGAACCAGCCAGGCTTGGATGGGTCGTTGTTTCTTACTGGGGCTACAAGCAGGGTACCTAAAACCCTAAACCCTAAAACCTAAGCCCTAAGCCCTCTTTCCATGAGCCCGCTAACCCTGAACCAGGTTGCCTCTATAGGCATTCTCCATCTCTTTACTTGGAGGTTCATGGTACTTAGTCAGCAATTATAACTGTACCTATCCCCGCCATCGCCCACCAAGGTAGGGTTTAGGGTTGAGGGTTGAGGGTTGAGGGTTGAGGGTTGATGGTTGAGTGTTGAGGGTTTAGGGTTTTTCAGCAACAACGACACAAAGGAACATGACCGAACGGCCATCGAAATCCCCTGAGCCACCAACAAAAAAATAGATCCGCGACCGGCCTCTTGGGGGGGGGGGGGTCCTTTTTTTTATTTTAATAATATGCCGTACTATATAGGTGACCCAAAAAAAGCGACTTTAAAGCAGAGAACTACCTTAGGGTCCCTTTTGGGGGGGGGGGGGGTGGGTCCTCTTCATAAGTTGATGTACTAATAGGAGGGGCCAAAAAAGGGACCCTAAACTTCTTAGTTGCTGAGTTCATAAGCCCCAAGAAAGTGTACACTTTCAGTGCTATAGTATCCCAAAAAGTGTCAAGTGTGCTCACTCAGAGCTACTGAGATTTCGAGAGTTGCCCAGTACCTAGGGTTTCAAAGGTTAACCTTTGGGATTATAAAGGGAAAATAGTAACCCAAAAAGGTTAAAGGTTACCGGTTAAAGGTTACCTACTCTATTACTCAGTATAAGTAGCTATATTAGGAACCCAGAACCCAAAAAAGTATTAAAGTATAGTACTCCAAAACCCTAAACCCTAAACCCTAAATTACTAAACCCTAAACCCTAAACCCTAAACCCTAAACCCTAAACCCTAAACCCTAAGCCCTAAGCCCTACACCCTATTTGGAGAGTTGCCCATGTCGCCTCGCTGGCAAGCCGCTGGACAAGCTCCTCATCGCAGCCTCTCGCAGTGGACTTGGCGAACTTCACTTCACAAACTCAGAGAATCCATGGTAATCGGGATCATTAAATTTAGGGTTTAGGGTTTAGGGTTTAGGGTTTAGGGTTTAGGGTTTAGGGTTTAGGGTTTAGGGTTTAGGGTTTAGGGTTTAGGGTGTAGGGATCTTCCGACACTCTGCACTTCTCCAGGGTGCGTGGTAAGGGCTTTGGGGGCTTGGGGTCTGGCGAGGTGGCGGGGGCTTGGGTAGAACAGGGAGGGGGGAGGAGGGGAAAGCTTTTTCAGCACGACGGGCCCTGATCCCTAAACCCTATAGTTTATAAACCCTAATCCGCCCACTTTGGGTCTTTTTCGTTGTGTGTGGCGGGGGAGGAGAGGAGGAAGCCAAGAGCCCAATCCAGCTGGAAAGTCGGAAACCGGAAGTCAGCCCAACTTTTCTGAAGCATCAAACGTCTAGGGTTTAGGGTTTAGGGTTTAGGGTTTAGGGTTTAGGGTTTAGGGTTTAGGGTTTAGGGTTTATGGTTTAGGGTTAACGGCTCAACGCCGCCCAACCCCTTAACCGAAAGACTAACTCTTGGCAACCCAAGCACCTTAGTAAAACAATGGCACCCTTCTTGGGGTTGGTTACTGAAAAAGGAACCCAGAGCCAAAAAAAAGGGTAAAGGGCCCCACTGGGCTAGGTAGCCCAGAAAATAACCTTTTCATCTCTGGAGCACCCTTTTTGGTTAATTACTTTATCAGGGGACCAAGAACCAAAAAAAGGGCAGAGGGCCCCACTGGGCTAGCAAGACCTCCCCCAAAGCCCCGGCAGCCTTTGAAGAGAGGCTGCGAGAGCAGCGCGGATGCGACAGCCTCCATAGGAGGTTTAGGGTTTGGGTTTAGGGTTCAGGGTTCAGGGTTTAGGGTTCAGGGTTCAGGGTTTAGGGTTTGACCTAGAGTAAGCAGGGTTTAAGGGTTTGAGGTTTGATGCTCCTGTTTACAGCGGATATATGCCTGAATTCTTAGGACAAGGCTGAACCTAATACAAAAAGGCTGCTTGTTCGATGGTTCCTCAAGGATGCTGCTCCTTACACAAGGGAATGACCCAAAAGCGTTGAAACAAGGGCTTCCACAAGTTTCTGGTGGTTTATAGCTGGGGGGGGTTTAGGTTTGGGGTTTAGGGTTTAGGGTTAAGTGTCTAGGGTCTAGGGTCTAGGGTTTAGGGCAAGGGCTTTCAAAAGTTTCTGGTGGTTTCAACATACGGGCTTAGAAAGGAAACGCCTGGATGGGCTTCAAAAACATTCAGACCGAGCCATGTTGGCGAGAGCCACACTCGCAGCCCTCAAACCCTGAACCCTAAACCCGAAATTTACTAAACCCTAAACCCTAAACCCTAAACCCTAAACCCTAAACCCTAAACCCTAAACCCTAATCCCGACTCCCTAATCCCTAAACCCTAAACCCTAAACCCTAAACCAGTCGAGGCTCGTCGCTGCTTGGTGAGGCCATTCACCGAAACAGCACAGAGCCACGCTGTGCACGGGAGCTGCTCATCAACCTTGGCTGACTTCTGAGGTTCAGGGTTTAGGGTTTAGGGTTTAGGGTTTAGGGTTTAGGGTTTAAAAGTTTAACTTTTAAAGGCTCCTTATTGTAGCTTCTACAAAAAAACCAAAAAGGTTCAAGTCCTAGGAGCCAGCCAGAAGAAAGCCAAGCAACTAAGGGTCCTACATACTACGTGAAGTGGCTGCGGGGGCATCCTAGCCTTGAGCCACAACACTGTGCGGATTAGGGTTTAGGGTTTAGGGTTTAGGATTTAGGGTTTAGGGTTTAGGGGAAATCTTGCACTCACTGCAGATGTTTTTGTTCGACCCTAAACCCTAAACCCTTTTCGGGTTAGGGGTTCAGGGCAGGCTTCGTCGGTGCAGCACTGAAGATCGCGCACCCTGCTTTCGAGAGCTGCTTCATTTTTTGAGGGGGGATGCGCCTCGATCTCGATCTCTTTCACTGGGGCGGCGCCCCGAACAGGGGAATTATAGTAAGGACACTGAACTAAGTATATCGCCTAGTTCCAAACTGTGGTGCAACATGGCTTACAGGCTCAGGGCTTAAAAGTTCTTCGCGTTGCTGGCAACAGATTTTGAGTCTGCTGGCGGCCACAGTGGACGACGACTTTGGTGAAACCGCGGTCCTGCTACACCTCAGTGCTCAGGGTCTAAGTGTAAAATGCGCAGAAAACCCTAAAACCTTGTAAGCCCTCAGAACCAAAACCCTCACCATCACCCCCGAACTCCCGACTTGAAAACTTCAAGCTGGGTCCTGAAGGTCACGATGTCAAGGTCCAAACTACCAAGACAAGCAATGCTACCCCCCACCCCACCTGAGCAGCCCAGCAAACATGTTGTAATCTAGGATGGCCCTAACAGCTCTCTGAACAAAAAATCCTGAAGTTGACCCTCTTGATCTCACTAAGGTAAAGTATGAAATATCCAAAGGGCCTACCTAGTAATAAGGGTGCTCTGTTTTGGGTTGGTTACTTTAAAGGGGAACCCAAAACTTATTAAAAAAAGTAATGGGTACCAGTGGGCTACCAAGCCGCAACATCCAAAGGGCTTTGCAACGGGACCTCTCACTGCCCCTCAGAGCATGTTGTTGCTGTAGGCCCTTGCCTTCTTCCACACCTGCTGCAAAGCCGCAAAGCCCGCTTCTACTTGGGATTCTGGGTTAGGATCTAGGGCAGGAGGTTTGGGGACTGCAGGCTTAGGGTCTCGCGTAGAGGCTCACCTTCGCAGGTGAGGTCAGGATACGCGAGTTGGGACACTAAACCCAAACCATAAACTTCGGGTTCAAGGTCTTGAGGCTTAGGGGGGCCCGTGGCCAAGGTGTCCAAACTTTGGTGTCGAGTCGTTAGGGGTCGACAGGGGTGACTTGCTGCAAAAAGCCTGCGGCGTTGAGAGCTTAGGGCTTTACCAGGGCCTGCACACAGTCCAGGATACCTATGCCGCGACGTGAGTTCTTGTCTCATTACATCACTGCTTTTTCAATGACAGAAACGACAGTGTCCATATTCGGGTGCTTACGAAGATGAGGGACCCCCAATATGAACCCCCCCCCCCCCCCCAAATTGTAGGATTCCCATAGAAAAAGGCACCCCTAACTTCGGAGTTGCTGTTATTATTACTATTACTACTATTATTGCTATTCTAAGACTAATTATTACCATTAGTACTAGTATTACTCGTATTACTAATATTACTACTATTATTATTGCTGTTATTACTGCCATCACCACTATTACTATTATTACCACTATTGCTACTATTGCTATTACTACCATTACCATTATTACAAGTATTACTATTATTACTATTAAGGTACGCCTAACTTCGGAAACCCCCCCCCCCCCCACCCCCGCATTTCAGTGTTGACCAACCACCACCCTAAACCCTAAACCCTAAACCCTAAACCCTAACCCCTAAACCCTAAACCCTAAACCCTAAACCCTAAACCAGTTCGTTGGCCTCGTCCGGCACAGGCGACACCTCGCTGATGTGCTCAAGCACCTCCGGCCTCGGCACCTCGCGCGCGCTTTGGATTTCGGGCTTAGGGTTTAGGGCCGGTTCTGGGTTCAGGGTTGGGGGGGAGGCTCAGGAGTTGAGGTTTTGGGTTTTACCTGAAGGTTCGAGTTACTTTTAGGCCTTTAAGGGAGCTGACCATCCAAGAACCTCGAAGTCCTATCCCTTATCCTTGTTTCCCAAAAACGTCTATGACCGCCAAAGCCCTAAGCCCCAAAGTAAAGCCCGACCCTGAACCGTAGGGAAGCATAAGGGTGTCCACGCAACTCATGGGTCCAGGATTTAGTTGAGAGGGGTGGCTCTGGGGATGTAGGTTTTGACGTTCAGGGTTTGTGGGCTTAGAGTTATAGGGGCTTGGTGAATACGGTGTGGGTTCAGGGCTTGGGGCGTCATTAGCGATTCGATCTTCGAGCTTCGGGCTGTTCAGATTCATACCTGCGCGCTCTTGATTGTTAATTTAGGGTGTAGGGTAGTCGGTTCGACTGGGCGCACATATGAAGTCCTTCAGTTCGTGTCTGTGCCGGGCTTCCAAGCGGGGAGCGGTACATAATATGTATCTACAATAGGGCTGTCAATGCAGTTCGTCGCCTTGTTCATAACCCTAGTTCACGAACCTGGGGTGCTCTTATGTCCCTTTCTTGCGCTACCTACAGAGCTTTCAGCAAGACCTCAAGTACATCCAACCAGAAACCCTCTCCTACTCACCCAGTCCAGAAGCTTCAGGGTTGAAAGGGGGCCCTCGACCTTGCTTAATCATGAAAAACGACAAATCCTGAGCCTTACGAAAAAGCCCTAAGTAAACTTCTGGAGCCGATATCCTTTCGAATTCTAGGCTTCAACAAGGGGCCGCTCACTCAGTCCCTAACAAACTCTGCCGTAGCCTCTGAACCCTCAACCCTAAAGCCATCCAAAATGCGCAACCCCCGAACCACCTAACAAAACCTGAAAACCTGCCCTACACGCCATGAAGCCTCCTGGTTAGAACGGTAATGACTATTAGCAGTAATACGAAAAGAACGGCAATAGCACCCCAATTATAGAGACAATAGTATAGCAATGACGGTGTTCATGATGGCCATCATAATAGTAATAAACAATGGTAATGATAGAAACAATAGTACTCATTGCATAGAGGTAGTACGATGGTAAGAATAATGATCATAAGAATCACAACAATAGTAGCAACAATAGAAAGAAGGGTAATCATAGCAATAATAATAGCAACAAGAATAAGAAGACCTTCGTTCTTCCCCGAGATGAAGTCCCATGTCTCATGGTCAAATTGGTGACTCGGTGGGGCGGCGCCTGTGGTGATGATCGCCTTGATGTACGCACTTGTGGCTATGACAGCTTTGATGTCAGGAGAACTGCCCGATTTCATGATCGCTTTTAGCATCATGAACTCAACCACTGGCTGGGAAGTAATCGACCTAACGGCATTCTCCCTCGCCTCATTCCGTGCTGTGATCCAGTCCTGATGCGTCTCTATGTCGCAATCAGCTATGACTTGGTCCGCATTCGTGATGTCGGTCCCACAGATGGCTGACAAGTTGAGAAGGCTTCGAAGCCAATCACAGCTTGGGATATTCTCGCTTATACTAACAGTCCATAATAGGGATTATAATAGGGTGTGCTCAGATCCCTATTCAAGGGGGGGAACATCCCAAATAAAAGCAATAACGGAAAGAGTTGTAAGAAGTAACCCAGACCCAGGAGTAACCTAGGAATAAAAAGGGCAGACGTTTTGGTGTTAACGGGATGACAAGGGGGCTCCAGCCCTAAAAAAAGGAAAAAGGGCCTACTCCGGGTCCTAGCCCTAAACCCTAAACCCTAAACCCTATATAAACCCTAAACTCTAAAGAGCAATCCCAAAAGGGAACCATCATTTAGAGAGAAGTGACCATGTGGTCATCATAGCCATGCCTGCTTCATGGCTGCCTGCTGCGCCTCGAGCGCGGCTCGGGCCTGCTCCGCGGGATCCTCTCAGAGAGGGGTTTAGGGTTTAGGGTTTAGGGTTTAGGGTTTAGGGTTTAGGGTTTAGGGTTTAGGGTTTAGGGTTTGGGGTTTGTCTGACGTCGTAACGAGGATCCCGGGATCCCTATGTAGTCTACACGTCGACTTCGTAAGGAAAAAAGGGTTTGGGGATCTTCGGGAAAGGGGAGGAGAGGGGTGAGTCGGCTCTTCAGCTTCGGGTCCCTAAACCCTAAACCCTAAACCCTAAACCCTAAACCCTAAACCCTAAACCCTAAACCCTAAAGAGGGTTTAGGGTTTAAGATTCAGGGTTTAGGTGCATCGGGTTTCGGGGGTTTGGGCGGGTTAGGGTTTACGGTTTAGGGTTGTGGGCTTAGGGATCTCTAAGCACCAGGCACTTTACGGCTCTCTTAGGGCCGGCTAGGAATTCCAACCCATGGTCCAAACTCGACCGCGCAGGCACCTTGAACCCTAAGTACCCCCCGCCCCAACCTTAAACCCTTCAACTGCATACAAGGATCCACAGTAGCCTAGGACAAAAAGAAATACATTTTGCCTCAAACCATTTGTAAAGGACCCGACCCTTACTGCAATGGGATGTACTGGGGAGCAGGGTGCAATTGAGGTCTTAGCACCCTGAAGCCTTTTCCTTCGGTCGCGGAAGCCGCGGTTTAGGGTTTGGGGGTTTAGGGGTTGAAGGTTCAGAGCTTGTAGGGTTTCGGGGGCTTAGGGTTTAGGGTTCGGGGCTTAGGATTTAGGGGTTTAGGGTTCAGGGCTAGGGGTTTCGAGGCTTGGGGATCAGGATTTAGGGTTTAGGTCCAAAACCCGTCCGACCTCCATGGACATAGAGTCCAGCGCCTGCACGCAACAGTGGCAACTCACCACAGAAAATAAAACCAGGCATCCAGGGCCCAGGGTCAGGAAATCCGAAACCACAGGGCTTTCAGATGCTTCAGAGGTTTACGAATCCAAAATTCTTAACTCTCTAAGCTCTCAGCTTTCAGATGCTTCGGAGGTTTAAGGATCCTAAAATTCTAAACTCTCTAAGCTCTGATGCCAGTAACTCGGGCAGAGCCCCTTGCCCCTAAACACGAGGCTCCCCGGTCACCCAGGAGAACCAAGGTGTCCTTCGTTGTTTTCTGGGATCCTCACCGTTAAAGAAGAGGGAATCAAGTACTACGGTTTCTCCGGGGGCATCCCCGAACACGAGCCCTGTGTCGGAATCCCTTCACCTGAGCCTTCTAAGGGGCATAAGTTGGAAACCCTAGAAGAACCCCTTAGTATTATTCCTCAAATAACCCCTCAACCCCTAAGGCCCCTTATAAGGGTCCCTTCAGTCCCTTGATGGATCACTGCGGTGGCGCAACGTTGAGTGGTGTACAGGGCCACCAATTAAGGGGTAAAAGGAGGGACCCCTAGAAGGGACCCTGAATCGTATTCCCCCACATAACCCAGGCCCTATATACGTACGTAGCCCCCAAAGAACCCCCAAAGAACCCCCAAGGTCCCTTGTAAGGGTCCCTCCTTTCGTCCCTTGAACCAAACCCAAAAGCCGAAACCCTAAACACTGATCACCCCGGTGGCTCTCATCAAGGCCGCCATTGAACGACCGGATCCACTCTTGAGCGGACATCCTCGCACAAACTTCCAACCTAGGGGTTTACCAGGGCTCTACAAAGTTGATTCTAGGGTCTACATCCCTATAGCGCACAAGTCAGAGCCTAAACCCTAAACCCTAAGCCCTACACCCTAAACGCTAAACCCTGAACCCTAAACCCCAAACCCCCTGCGTACCGGTCCTCCTTTCTGAGAAGCTGCGTCGTCTCCTCGCCGCAGCCGTGCACCTTTGTCTGAAGGTCGAGCATGCGGATGTTCCCTCTTATATTCTAACAGCTCCTTAGTAGGGATTGTAATTGGGGTTTGGAGTTTAGGGCTTAGGGTTTAGGATTCTAATCGGGGGTACCATAATCCCTCTTAATGACTGTTAGAACATCCCAAGGTTGAGTTCAACAGAGCCAGGACTTCGGGTTTTGGGTGTGGAGTTTCTCAGCCGTTCTAAGAACTTCCCCCATGTTTTTGCGGGGTTTTTGCGGGGGTGTTGGGGTTTATAAGGGGTCTCTAGCGGTTTGGGGGTTTGGAGTTTAGGACTTACTCTGCCCGCGTAGAGCAAACAGCGAGAGACCATGTGGACATGCAAGAGCATTCCAACGGATCAAGAGCACGTGTCCAAGCGACGACAGCTTCATGTTTTGCGAAAACGTCCAAAAACGATGACGGTTTCGCATTTGGCGAACCAGATGTCTAAAAAGCGTTTGGCGCTAACACAAACGTCCAAAATCGACGGCAGTTTCGCAGTTGGCGAACAAGGACATCAACAGTGAGGACAGTTTCAAGACCGGCGAGTGCAGCCACGCCCGCAGGCTTCCAGAACAAGCGCGTGGTCCAGGCCGTGCCCGCCGGCAGGAGCGCCATGTGAAAACATCTACCTATATACCCTCTGAACAATTCATGAAACCCCAAACTTTCCCAAACCCTGTCTAGGGCGCTTAGGGATTAGATTGGGCTGTCTTGGGCCGCGCTTAGGGTTTAGGGTTTAGGGTTTAGGGTTTAGGGTTTAGGGTTTAGGGTTTAGGGTTTAGGGCTACCCTCGAAGACTCGAAGAGAAGGCTGAAGCCTGAACTTTCATTTCAGGCGTAGGGCTTAGGGAGCTTTGGGCGCAAGCTCTGACTCCAGACCCTAAATCCGAAACCCTAAATCCTAAACTCTAAACCCTAAACCCTAAGCCCTAAACCGGCCCTAAACTCTAAACCCTAAACCCTAAGCCCTAAACCCCAAGCCCTAAATAAACCTTAGCCCTAAACCCTGCTCAGCTTTTCAGAGACATGTGGCTCCTGAGCGGCAGCCTCTGAGGGCGGAACCCAAACGCGGGTCTTCCTGGCATGGCCGCTTCAATCGTTGCCAAAGGATGCTTGTGGCTTAGGGTTTAGGGTTTAGGGTTTAGGGTATAGGGTATAGGGTATAGGGTTTAGGGTTTAGGGTTTATCCGAAACCCTAAACCCTAAACCCCAATCCCTAATCCCTAAACCCGAAAATAACCGTAAACCCAAAACAAACATAATCCCTAAACCCTAGGGTGAGCCCCCAACAAACCACAAAAGGTGCATGAGGGCATTCCCGAAGTTGATTTACCTCGTCAGTTTAGGGTTTCGGGTTTAGGGTGTAGGGTCTAGGAAGCACCTGAACCCCCCTTTTATCTTCAACACCTAAACCCTGATTCCCAACCGCCTATAAGCCCTGCGGCCCTCCACCCTGAACACCGGAACCCTTGCATAGTGCACGCTCAACATCAAGGTCCAGCTTGGCGTACATCGACCCCCAGAGCGGCAGGTTAAGGGTCCAGAAATCGGACTACTCTCCAGGGCCACAGGACAGGGAGCCGGAGAGGTTCGCGCCGTCTCGGCCAATGCATTTCACGAACGCCTCCATCACGGCGAACGCCTGTGCTTCCCCCTCCATGACCGCGCTGCGCAGAGCTGGCCGCGCCTGATCCAATCCCTCCCAAACATCCAAACCTTGCAGGCCTCAACCCTGAACCAGGATGGCCCATAAAACCCTCTCCAAAAAAAATCCTCTTAAACCCCGTAAGGGAACCCCAAACCCTCAACCCTGGACCCTAAAGTAAAGCCAATAAGGGGAAACATCAAAGATCCCAAGGGCCTCCCGAGTAACCACCTGAACCCTTGTCAGTCCAGGTCCCTTAATTGGCCCCTCGCGCCTACCTGCCGACCCAAAGGCTAATCTTTGGAAGTCTGTTCGAGTTTAGAGTTTAGGGTTTAGGGTTCGAGTTTAGATTTTAGGGTTTAGGGTTCGAGTTCAGAGTTTAGGGTTTAGGGTTTAGGGTTTCGGATTTAGGGTTTAGGGTTTCGGGTTTGGGGTTTCGGGCTTAGGATATCTCAACAGGAACCTTCAAACCCCAAAAGGAAGACGTAGGGTTGCTAAACCCTAATCCCTAAACCCTAAACCCCTAAACAAGTTGGTTCCTCCACCGATACAACAGGGGCCAGAGGCACGGCCGCCCGCCCTCGGTGCCGCATGCCTGTCGCACTGAGTCAAGGGATTAAGACTCGCACCCCGAAGGTTGTACCCTTAGAGGGCCCCCTTAGTATACTCCTCATACGGCCCTTATGTTCTTTTGGAGGATCCTTAAGGAGGGTCCCCAAACCCAAGGGCACCTAGGGGGTAGTTACATGGTCCCTTAAGAAGGGCCCCTTACCATGTGTTCAGGGGGTTCTGAAGTGTAGGCCCTTGGGCTCTATAGGGTATATGCGAGGTACGGCAGGGGCTCCGCAAGTAAGGGCCCTTTGAACTACCCTAAGAAAACCCAAAACCCAAAACCATAAAAACCCAACACCCAAAACCCGAAACCCTGAACCCTGAACCCTGAACCCAAAACCTAAAACCCAAAACCCGACGTCTCATGTTGAGCGGAGCCCTCAGGGCATAGGTTTTTTGGGTGTACGTGGTTTACAGTGGTTTTGGGATTTTGGGGTTTAGGGTCTAGGAGTTGGGAGTTTGGGAAGTTTTGCCCTGAGGGTGCATGTACCTAAATAGGGGAATACTTGGGCCTTGAAGAATCTTCTGTGTAGGGATTGTGGGGCCGATGTATATAATGACATGGTACATGGACCCTTAGGGTTGGGGTTGGGGGATCTTGAAGTTTAGGTGATTGGGGTGTAGGGTTCAGGGGTTTAGGTCTCAGGGGGCTTTCTGGGCTTAGGGGCTGAGAGGTTTGGGACATGAGCGGTTTAGGGTTTAGGGTTTATAGGGTTTTGGGCCAGAATCACTGCAGAAGGCATGGAGACTTGGCAATGAGACACGTTAGAGGTTGGATTGCCGAACCTATTCAGGGATGGCCCTTACAACCCTCTGAACAAATATTCCTCAATATGATCCTCTTACACCCAATAAGGGGAACTATGAAAATGTCCCAAGGGCCTACAAAGTATTGCAAAACACACCGAACACACCTGGGGTTGGCACCAAAATTCTGAGCCTGAACCCTCAACCCGGGAGGTTTTCAATCCACCGGACGGATCTTTGGAAAGCACCCTGCAAACCATTGTGGCCTCAACTCGTACTTTGGGGGTTCCTGGTACTTATTGACAAATTATAACTGTACTTATAAGCCCACTTATAAGCCCCTTAAGTGCCCAAATATGGCTATAAGTACAGTTATAAGTACCGGTATAATTGGTCAATAAGTACCATGAACCTCCAAGCAAGCCCTCAGCCGTGCGCGGGTCGACTTTCCCGCCTCGATTTCATCCAGCACCTCCATTCCCTCAATGACCTAAACACGGAGTCTCACGCGCGGAGGGAAGCCCGCAAACCTAAACCCGAAACTCTAAATCCTAAACCCTAAATCCTAAACCCTAAACCCGAAACCCTAACTCACAGGGATCTAAGAAGCCTCCCCGCAACAAGGCATCCCTAACAAGTATAGGCAAAAACATGCAGGGTAACCGGGCTACCTTGGGTCAGTTTGTGGGACCCCTTTGAGAGAACTCACAGCCCGAAGCCTTGCTTCTGATGCCCGGTTTCGGGTTTAGGGTTTAGGGTTTAGGGTTTAGGCCCCAGCCCTACAACAGTTTGACATCCTGCGGATCCTGTGTAGCGTATGCTTATAAATAGCCCAAATCCGCCCAAGGCCCTGAAATCTCTCAACGCATCCAAAAATTCGCAAGTTCCCCTCCCCCCAAAACAAAAACAAAAATATCGACAACGCAAAGCAGTACATCCCACCATGTACCACAGTCGTCTCAATGTGCCTAACACCCTAGACCGACTTCCCCCCGTCTTCGTGCAGACGCCGCGACGTGGCCGAACACCACATGCTTTCCATCCAGCCAGGGACAAGGGGCCTGGGCTTGTTTTAACCCATGAGGAGGCCGAGTGGGCCCCACGACCCCTCAATTGGTAATCTCGAAACACGCTAACTAATCTGCAGGGCTCCAGGCTGTATGCAGCAAACCTCGAGTCACCCGAAAACCTCTACGTTTGCCCAGGGAGCTCAATACCACAATATGCCCAGCTTTAGGGGTCCCTTCAGAGGGTTCCATGTGTGAGGAACCTGGTTCTCAAAGGCACAAAGGAATCCCTGAACCTTTGCCGGGAATGGGATTCATGATGTTGGCAATTTAGGCAACCCTAACCCTAAACCCTAAGCCCTAAAACCTAAATTTAAACCCTTAAACTACCCTAAAGGCTCGGGCATCCTTTTTCGATGCTTGCGGAGAAAACTTCGGAATGCGGTCACCTCCTGTCGAAGTTTGCAATGGTTGCCGCGTAGTCCTGCAGCGGGGACGAGCGCTGTGCAGTTGCATATGGGCATTTCCCAAGATAGGGGTTCCCCTGCTATACCCCAAATAGAATTGAATCCCCTTAAAGGGGCCCCCCAAAAAAGTACCCTAAACCCTAAACCCTAAACCCTATACCCCCTAAACCCTAAATAACCCTAAACCCTCGGCAAACCCTAAACCCTAAAACGCTAAACCCTAAACCCTAAACCCCTATACTGTCGGAAAACCCCATATGCAACCCTACGCGACTTGCATTTGCACGACCCTCTCCCCGCAAGGTAAGGAGGCCTCCCTTGCTGTACGATCCTGCTTCAACGTATAGGGTTTAGGGTTTAGGGTTTAGGGTTTAGGGTTTAGGGTATGTATTTCTTGTACCCCCAAAAGGACACAAAATATATACACTCACCAATATTAAACATGAACCTTATATGCACTCACCAAAAAACAGAAACATAAACCCTGCTTCATATACTACGTTGCTGCCTTCACCGTTTGTTGTCGGGTATTGCTTTGTCAACATGAAAAATTACCGTTCGTTTCTTCTTGCAAAAGTCGTTTACGTTTGTGGAATTACCGCCTAAAACCCCAAGGGCCAAGGGTTTAGGGTTTAGAGTTTAGGGTTTAGGGTCCCTCACGTACACTTATTGGGTGACCGGTTAAGTCGGAACAATGCGTCGAAGAAGAGTCCGAAAACAAGAAGGTCGAGTCAGAGATCAGGACAGCACGAGTCAGAAAAACCCTAAACCCTAAACCCTAAACCCTAACCCTAAACCCTAAACCCTAAACCCCTAAACCCCTAAACCCCTAAACCAATGGCAGCCTGAGTAAGAAACAACAACTGGAGGGAAACAGGCATCGAGAGTGACCATCCAAACCCCTGAGCCGAAAACCCTAAAACCAAAAACCTAAACTGATCATAAGTTGTTAGTAGGGCTGGCCGTGTATTCTCTAGGGAGTGTTTTCCGTTTTCGAGTTGAGGTCAGGACTTTTTTGACTGAAGGCTTTTCTGTTTTCGACCCAATCGAGGTGACTTACAGGTACTGATCCTGACTTGACCATCTGTTACCAAAATAAGGGTCCTTTTACACCCCAAATCGAAAAAATCCATTAAGAGCCCCCCCGCCCCCCCCCCCCCCCCCCCCCTTCTTCCCCCCCCCCCCCCCCGCCATTTTCGGAAACCTAAAGCCTAAACCCTAAACCCTAAACCCGAAACCCTAAACCCTAAACCCTAAACGCTAAACCCCAAACCCTAACCCTAAACCCTTTAAAACCCCATCATTTGTCACAGTACCTATGAGTAGATCCCAAGGTGATGGCAAGGCTGCAGGTTTTACCACTCTTCGCCATGCTTGGAGGCTCGGAGGTAGCTGAATTTCACCTAGGGTGAATTCACCTAGGGTTTAGGGTTTAGGGTTTAGGGTTTAGGGTTAGGGTTTGGGGTTTGGGGTTTGGGGTTTAGGGTTTAGGGTTTAGGG
>CAJNDS010002191.1:1437001-1452001 GCA_905221605.1 Symbiodinium natans | reverse complement strand
TTCCTTAAGCCCTAAGCCCTAAACCCTAAACCCCCTAAACCCTAAACCCTAAACCCTAAACCCTAAACCCGAAACCCTAAACCCTAAACCCTAAACCCTAAACCCTAAACCCTAAACCCTAAACCCTAAACCCTAAACCCTAAACCCTAAACCCTAAACCCTAAACCCCAAGTTGAGGGGGCATCTTCGGCTTGCCGGGGTTCGGTGCTGAAGCTTTACGTCAGCGTTGGGACATGCATAAAGAGGTGAGCCTGCTTAGGATTTAGGGTTTAGGGTTTAGGGTTTAGGGTTTAGGGTTTAGGGTTTAAAAGTGTAGGGTTTAGGGTTTAAGGTTTAGGGCTTAGGGTTTAAGTGTAGGGTTTAGGGTTTAGGGTTTAGGTAGGGTTTAGGGTTTAGGGTTTAAGGTTTAGGGTTTAGGGTTCAGGGTTCAAGGTTCAGAAGGGGTGTAGGTTGGGATGTTCCCCCGTATACTAACAGTCCTTAGCAGAGATTTTAATAGGGGGTACTATAATCCCGATTAAGGACTGCTAGTATAAGGGGAACATCCCACCCTAAACCCTTAAAACCCTCAAATCCCTTTCAAAAACATCTCTACATGTACTGCTTCTGAAACAAAAGAAGGGAAAGCACAACATATCCCAAGGGCCTACCCAGCAAACACTTTACGGGGCTTAGGGTTTAGGGTTTAGGGTTTAGGGTTTAGGGTTTAGGGTTTACGGTTAAGGGTTTAGGGTTTAGGGTCAGCTGCGGACAGCTGGCCCACAGGCAGGTGCGTCAGTGTGGAGCCGAAGTTCGTCTCGAAGGAGGCCTGATTTGAGGTTTCTGGCCTGGGGTTTAGGGCTCAGGGCTTAGAAAACTCTAAACCCTAAACCCCGAACCCCACCCCCAACAAAAAAAAAACACTAATGCTAATACACCGCTAAACCCTAGACACGAAACCCCGAAACCCTGAAACCCAAAACTCCTCCACGCCACAAGCCTCTAAACCCTCAAACCCCTGAGGGCTCAGCCTTGAGGACTTGGGGTTCCGGGGCTCAGCCTCGCAGCCCTAAACCCCTGAAGCCCTCAACCCTTCCTCCGCAAGCCCTGAAACTTGAAAAAGCCCTAAACCCTGAAGCCTAAACCCCCTAAACCCCCTAAACCCCCTAAACCCCCTAAACCCCCTAAACCCCCTAAACCCCCCAAACCCCCTAAACCCCCTAAATCCCTCAAACCCCCTAAAGCCCCTAACTATACACTCCATACAGCTCTAAACAACCGCAAATCACCCAAACAACACCCGAACCCTAAACCCACCGTAAAAGCCTGAAACCTAAAGCCCACATCGTTATCTCAGGGCTTAGGGGTTCAGTAGGCATAAGCCCGAAGGTCTGAACTCGAACTCCATCGCCAGTTTTCGGGGTTAGGGCTCGAGGGTTTACAGGACTGAGCGAAGGAGCACGAGACCCTAAGAGCCCAGTTGACGGTTTAGGGTTTAGGGTTTATAGGGCTAAGAGGATTTGGAGTTTTGCTTGTTTGTGCTACTTTGTTTCCTCTTAGCTTCAGCAGCGGCACGTAGGAGCAGTGGTCCTGCGGCGTCACGTGGACCATGGCCTGAGCCAAGGTTCGTAGAAACTCGATCCAAGAGGAACCTTGGAAAAACCCTAAACCCTAAACCCTAAAAAGGTTGTCCTTCTTGGTGTAAAGGGGCTCTTAAAGGAAACTTCAACCTTTCAAAAAAGGGCATATGGGCCGAATCTGGGTCCAAGGAAATGTAAGGGAGCTGGTAGACTGAGATTGAGCGTTTTTGGGTCCCAGGACTCTTCGTCCAGGCTCGAAGGCAGGGTTTAGGGTTCAGGGTTTAGGGTTTAGGGTTTTGGGGTTTAGGGCTTAGGGTTTAGGATTTAGGGATTACGGCTTGGGGTACGTAGTTAAGGGTTTCGGGGTGAAGGCCTTACTTGCTGAGTTCATAAGCCCCCAAAAAAGTGCACACTTCCAGTTCGATAGGGGATTATGGTATCCCCAAAACGCGTAAAGTGTACTCATTCAGCTACTAAGAGGTTTAGGGTTTATTAGCATGGACTTTTTCGGCAGTGTAGCGCGACTATGAGAGGCTTACCTTGGAAACTATTTCGTTCGGCTCTGGCAGTAGAGGGGTTGTTCTAAGTTAGGCTCCCTTTGAGATCTCTCTTCCGATCCACGCCTTACAAGGAGGGGCCCTTAGTCATAAGTAGAGTTATAAGGACCCTAAATTCGGTAAAAAAGAGGATGCTAACTTAGGTTATAAGTCCCTTAACTATAGTTAGTACAGGAAGGGGGCCCCTCCTTGTACCTTTTAAAATTTAGGGAACAAAACTCTACCTTTGGGCACTCCGTGGGTGTGGGAGTTGGATGAACCTCTAAGAAATTCCCAGTTCCCGAAAACTAGGGTTTAGGGTTTAGGGTTTAGGGTCTAGAGCCGACAAATTAGAGGGGTTTCGGGTGGAAGGCTTGGGGTTTTGTTTAGGCTTAAACCTGACAGTTGCGCACAACCGCTCGCAACTCAGACCTTCCTCCTACGGCCTGCAGGTAGATCATCTGGGGCTTTCCGAGATTAGGGGGGGGGGGGGGGGGGTACCTGGTTAGGGTTTAGGGTTTAGGGTTAATATTACATGGGATTCCTCCAATTTGGGGTCTACATTCGGGGTAAGAGTTCGGGGTGCCAGGAGCCTTACTGCACGAGACCCCATGCCTTGCATGTTGAGGCTACGGGAGTTGTTGGGATCAGCGCCGAATCACTGGCTTGAGTGGGATTCCCTTAGAAAAGGCCTGTAGGTTCAGATCAGCCCGATGTTTTTTGGCAGATGTCCGGCGCCCTTGTGAAAGCAGAGTGGGGAACCAGCTCATGCTCCAAGCCTGGCAGCTCTCGTAGCTGCGGTTTAAGGTTTAGGGTTGATGTCCTTCCACTTCAAGCATCACTGTCGTCTGCCAACACATCTCGGTGCACTGCAATGAGCACGCAGTCAAGCTGTTCCGCTAAAGCCTAGACCCTAAACCCTAGGCCTTAAACCCTAAACCCTAAACCCTAAACCCTAAACCCTAAACCCTAAACCCCAAACCCTAACCCTAAACCCTGAACCTTGTGTATCTGATGCCCTCTAGTGCGTGGGCTGCCCCGAACACCCTCCAGCTAACATAAACGCCCCATCAAGCTCGAAACTACGAACGTTTAGGGGGCTTCACAGGGTTTAGGGTCCCTGCTTCACCTGCTTCATGCAGACGCTCGAAACCCAACACTGTAGTATGACATAAGTATGACATGTAAAACAGGATTCATGTTTCATTACTTCTGTTTGCTCCTATTTTTTCATTGCTTACTTACCATTGTTTTTTCTATTGGCCACATGCAAATACGCCTTATAACCTAAACCCCTCAAACCCTCAACCCAAAACCTCGACCCCTCAAACCCTAAACCTCAAGCCCTCAAGCCCTCACACCCTAAAGCCCTAAACCACTCAAACCCTAAACCCTACACCATAAGCTCCAGGCAGATACAAGACATGTTTTTTTCTATCCGTTCGAAGGCGAGCTGAACTCGAAAAGGACCCCCCCAACCCCCCCAAGCCGCGGATGCGAAAGCAGCAAAACATTTGGGTTTAGGGTTTAGGGTTTAGGGTTTAGGGTTTAGGGTTTAGGGTTAGGGTTTAGGGTTTAGGGTTTAGGGTTTAGGGTTTAGGGTTTAGGGTTTAGGGTTTAGGGTTTAGGGTTTAGGGTTTAGGGTTTAGGGTTTAGGGTTTAGGGTTTAGGGTGTAGGGTTAGGGTTTAGGGTTTAGGGTTTAGGGTTTAGGGTTTAGGGTTTAGGGTTTAGGGTTTAGGGTTTAGGGTTTAGGGTTTAGGGTTTAGGGTTTAGGGTTTAGGGTTTAGCCGTGCGGCATAGGAGAGGCCCGTGTGCATGTTGCACGAATATCCGCAGGTTTCGAAGCAGTAGTCATCCACCTGCTTGCTGATTAGGGTTTAGGGTTTAGGGTTTAGGGTTTAGGGTTTAGGGTTTAGGGTTTAGGGTTTAGGGTTTAGGGTTTAGGGTTTAGAGTTTAGGGTGGGTTGGGCTGCTTGCTGATTAGGGTGTAGGCAGGGAATGAAGAGTAAGAATAGGACTTACACTATTACACCGATTTTTCTACTGCTGCCAGTTTACTCAGGCTGCCCAGAAAGCGCGCCCTTTCTTGGGTTTGCAGGCTTTATTTAGGGCTAAAGGGGATTCAGAAAGAAACCTAACCCCCCAACAGAGGGGGAATACTGTGACACATGGAACTCCAAGTTGTGGACGTAGCCGCCTGAACTCGAAAAAACCCTAAACCCCTCAGCCCTAAACCCTAAACCCTGAACCCTGAACCCTAAACCAATGAATGGTACGTCCTAAAGGTGAATCATCTGTCTTGGTCTGGCTATAACTTCACTAGTTCTATTAACAGGGCTTATGGTTACTTCCCCCGGTAATACTATTATTACATAGAGACTATAATCATAAGGCCTTATAATGAAACGAAGTGAAAGCATGAAGGCCGTAATGGTTGTATGAACGAAGTGAAAGGGCGCATTAATAATGTCCTTTTTCTCGCGCCCATAAGAATATAACTATAATGACGAAGAGAACCCTGTATTATTATGTTACAAATGAATGTAATGATTGCGTGAATATAATAATAGAGTGTGAACGCAGTGCGGGCTTGTTATAATTCTTCTTTCACCCGCAGTAATTACAATACAATATTATGGGCAAAAAGCCCCTTAAAAAGACTAAATTACAAGTTTACGCGTGAATTTAGTATATGTAATGTGCGCGTTTTGCACGGGCTAGTAAATTTAATCATAAAAACGCGCGTTCTTCACGCCTTGCATTTTAGTTATTAAATTAGCCCGTTAAGAATATTATATTGTATGTGCTGCAAAAGACCCACTAAGACTACTGTATTTCGCTGGGTGATGTCTGGGATTGTGAGGCGTTTGGGTCTTAGGATTCAGCCCTGGGTCTGAAAACATATTCTCAAAACTTCTAAGATCCCAGTAAGGAGGGTGTAGGGTTTAGGGCTTCGGGTTTATAGTTTGGACCCTAAACCCTAAACCCTAAACCGCGAACCCAAAACCCTAAACAGGGTTCGGGGCTTAATTTTCTTGGTGTAGGGTTTCGGGTTGACTCTACTGCGGGGGTTAGGTAGGCAGCCCAGTGTGTCCTTAACATGAAGTCGTACTCCCGAAGCCCTCGGGATGTCAAGATTCTGTACGGTTTTTTGGAAACCTGAAATCTCTAGAGCCTGGGGTTTAGGGTTTAGGGCGACAAAAAACGTGCAACCCTAATACCTCTACAGCCCTGACACTCAACCCAAAGCCCCCCAATCAAAACACCCAAACCCGTAAAGGCTGCACAACCCTAAAGCCCATCAAGCTCCTAAAGACACTGAACTTTATTTATGTTGTAACATGTTAAATAGTATTCAGTATAAAGAGCCCAAAAGGAAAAACGACATCATAAATCCCTAAGGCAATTATGGGTAGTTCTCTAAAGTCGGCTCGCTCTTTAGGTCCTCATTCTAGGGGTGCCGTACTTAGGGGACCCCCCAAAAAGGAACCCTAAACCCTAAACCCTAAACCCTATACCCTAAACCTTAATTTCGGACACCCTGGAAAAGAGAACTGCCGTTATGGAAGAAACCCCCCCGGGGCGCCTCGGCCTTCATAAAGTCCGCCACATCCTGAAGACCGGAATCTCCTCAGGAAGCGGTTTAGGGTCCCTAAACCCTGAGTCCTAAACCCTAAACCCCAAACCCCAAACCCTAAACCTAAACTTTTATCCCTAAACCCTAAACCCTAAACCCTAAACCCAAAACCCAAAACCCAAAACCCAAAACCCAAAACCCTAAACCCTAAACCCTAAACCCTACCACTGAGAAACAGAAACAAGCCTCAAAGCCTAAACTCAAAACCCTGAACCCTGAACCCTAGAGCCTAAACCCTACACACTCAACCCTAAACCCTGTCACAAGCCCTAAACCCTGAACCCTGAACCCTGAACCCTGAACCCTGGACCCTAAACCCTAAACCCTAAACCCTAACCCTAAACCCTAAACCCTAAACCCTAAACCCTAAACCCTAAATGCCCCCAGGGGGCTGGTCATCGCTTCTGCTCCGCTGCGGCTTCCCTCCGGCTCTGCAGTGTGAAAGACCTGTCAGGTTGGGAGTTTTTTACTGGGTTTGAGGTTTGGGGTTTCGGGTTTAGGGCTTAGGGTTTGGGGTTTGGGATTTTGGGGTCGGGTTTAGGATTTGGGATTTTGGGGTTTGTGATTTTGGGGTTCGGCCCCCCCCGCCCGCCACTCTCCCCCCCCGCCCGCCCCCCCCACACCCACCCCCCCCCCCTTCCCCCGAGCCCCAAACCCCAAATATTCATTGTGGTCTAGTGTTGTGTGGGGCCTTCCGGTTTAATGTTGATCTGATTCAGGTTCAGCTTTAGTGCCTTTAGCCTTTAGTAGTTGAGGAATTAAGGTTTCAGGGTCAAAGGTTTGGTGTTCTCAAATTGGGATGTTCCCCTTATACGAACAGTCCTTAATAGGGATTATAGTACCCCTATTTGGGTTTAGGGTTTAGGGAAAGTTTAGGGTTAGGGTTTAGCCAAATCTCAAGCTTAGGCCCTTCGCACTCCGCTGGAGCAGGCGGCAAGCGAGACAAGGGCACCCGAAGCCCGAAACCCTAAGCCGTAAGGTTTTAGGGTTTAGGGGTTTGGGGTTTAGGGTCGAGAGCCATTTCTTGCTTCCCCCAGATAGAGCTACCGTGCTAAGAGCTGAGTCTGTCCCTGCGAGCTTGTGCCCCTGAATGAGTTGGTTGAGGGTTTTCTGTAGGGTGGAGGGTTCAGGGTCTAGGGCTTAGGGTGTGTAGGGTGTCATGGTTTGTTTGGGGTTGAGGGGAATAAGCCTCTTGCACCGTCTTGGGCAAGTCGTACATCATCACGTCGATGGTAAAGTCTCCGCGCTCCAGGTAGTTTGCCTGTGCGGCCACGCACAGGCACAGGGCTTCAACACTAGGACGGCCCTGAAAAACCCTCTGAAAAATACTACTGAATATGATTCCGCTCGAACCCATAAGGAAAAATGTAACAAGCATCCCAGGGGCCAGGCTGCTGGTGGGTTTGGGGGTTGGGCGTCTGGGTCTTGGTGGTCTGCAGATTCCGGGGAAGCCTTAGAAAGCCTGAACCTGAACCCCAAACCCAGTTGACTCGGGCTGTGTTGTCCCGCAAGCAAACAGAACAACGAGGGCTCCCCTTTTTCTCGACCCAAGAGTGGGCTAGAAATGAAAAGGGTGTCCGGTTTTGTTTGAAGGGGCTTATGAGGAAGGGAACCTAGACCCTGAAAAAGAGAGTCAGGGCGTACTCAGAGTCCTAGTTGTTGTATTTAACACGTACTACTACAACCTTGAATCTCCAACCCGATACCCGAAAAAGCGGAGTAAGGCTACCACAGCGCAGCTCAGACTCTGTGTTCTCAAGCAAAAAAAGAAGGCCCCAGCATCTGCCCCTAGGGATTGCAGGGTTTGGGGTTTAGGGTTTAGGCTTTGGGCTTTAGGCTTTAGGGTTTCGGGTTTAGGGTAACCCCAAGACAACTGCTACACCCCTAAAACCCTGAAACCGAAGGTCCAAATACCTTGGACCGAGAAAACCCCTAAGCCCCTAAGCCCCCTGAAGCCCTGAACCCCGGTCTTTTAGAACCCTAAACCCTAAAGCCCTTTAAGCCCTTTAAGCCCTGAACCCCAAAATCCCAGATGCCTTAAACACCTCAGCTTGGGATGTTCCTTCTTATACGAACAGTCCTTGATAGGGATGATAGGGGGTACTAGAATCCCTATGAAGGATTGTTAGTATAAGGCCCTAGAAAAGCCCCCCCCCCAAAAGCCTGAAACCTAGGTTTCCATCTCAGGAGCCGGGAGGTAGAGAGCGTCGTAGAAGAGCCAGTGCTCGCCGGTAAGCGGCCCGAGGACATACGCATCGCCGACCTCGGCAGAGGATTTAGGGTTTAGGGTTTAGGGTTTAGTCTTTAGTCCTCATACACAAGCTGTATACAACAAAATTGTCAAACATGAATATACACAAAAGGCCGGAATCATGATGGCCTCTGAAACGAAGTACCAGAGCACAGTACCCCATAAGGAAGATGCCTTAAAGCCCGAAACCTTAAACCCTAAACCCTAGACCCTATGAACCCTAAACCCTAAATCCTAAACCCTAAACCTAAACCCTATGAACCCTAGACCCTAAGAACCCTAAACCCTAAACCCTATGAACCCCAAACCCTAAACCCTAAACCCTGCCTTCATCATACTTGGGCTTCCTTGTGCAGTTTGAGAGTCCAAGGTTCATTCCGGAAGTTCAGGGGTGTGGGATATCAACAATCCATGACGGGCCAAGAATTGCCCCATAAAACCCTCTGGTTAGTTGTTTGCTGAATATGAAAGTCCCAACAAACTACCCTAAACCCTAAACCCTAAACCCTAAACCCTAAACCCTAAACCCTAAACCCTAAACCCTAAACCCAGGGCTGGCTAGTTCTGAAGTCTGGTTTCTGAGCCTCCGCTTCCCAGGATGGCCCTTCTGAAAAATACTCCGGGGTTTAGGGTTTAGGTTCTACGTTCTAGGGTTTAGGGTGTAGGGTGTAGGGTGTAGGGTTTAGGGTTTACATTAGACATAGGAGTCTCTTAAACGTCTCTTAAACCCAATACCGGACAAAAAAGAATTCCCAAGGGCCTACCTAGTGTCTGCACCGAGGATGGAAACCCTTCGCACTTCCGCGCTGAACTCACTGCAGTAGACGCTGCTAAGCCCCAAAACCTCCTGAAAGCCTAAACCTCAACCAACCCCGCACCCCAAACCTCTAACTTCAGGCACTTCCAAGCAAGTGATCCAGATCCCCTACCAAGATGCAGCATCGCCAAGGAGGCAAAGGTGGCAGCCAACCCCAATCCCAAACCTCTCACCTTTTGGCCCTCCCAGAAGCCCTCGAATGATGGACATCATCCCTTGCAACGCCAAGGGGCTGCGAACTTCAGGGTAAATATCTGCATCGAGGCCGAGCTTATAGACTTTCTAGACCCAACCATTAGAGAAAAACAACAAAAGCACGAGCAGAGTTCAAAAGAACCCTAAACCCTCAACCCTCAACCTCAAACCCTAAACCCTAAACCTCAAATCCTCACTTACCTCCGCCCCCGCCCCCCAATAAAAAAATCAGCCTGAAGGCTGGGGACCTCAAGCAGCCTTAAGCCTAAACCCCAAACCCCAAACCCCAAACCCCAAACCCTAAACCCTAAACCCCAACCCTCAACCCAGTCTCAACTGCAAACGAGGCGCAGAGCCAAACACCTCGGAGCTGCAATCAAAACTCTCACAACTGGGGGTTGAAAGCAGGGATTTGGGTTTAGGGTTAGGGTTTAGGGCTATGTATGTAGGACCTTTATGCGTTATTTGACGGTCCTGCTTCGCCTTCCAAAACTTTAAGGATTTTAAGGAATTTAGGGGTTTTCCAAAATTTTAAAAGGACCACAAAATCCTTAAAATTTTGAAAGCCCGGACCTTTCAAAATTTTAAGGATTTTAAGGAATTTAAGGCCTTTTAAATTTCTTAAAATCCTTAAAATCCTTAAAATTTTGAAAGAAAATTAAATTATTTTCCGGAAAGAGGCAGGCCCATTTAAAATTTTAAAAATCCTTAAAATCCTTAAAATCCTTAAAATTTTGAAAGGTTGGGGCTTTCAAAATTTTAAGGATTTTAAGGAATTTAAGGCCTTTTTTCTTAAAATCCTTAAAATCCTTAAAATCCCTTAAAATTTTGAAAGAAAATTAAAATATTTTCCGGAAAGAGGCAGGCCCATTTAAAATTTTAAAAATCCTTAAAATCCTTAAAATCCTTAAAATTTTGAAAGCCCGGGCCTTTCAAAATTTTAAGGATTTTAAGGAATTTAAGGCCTTTTAAATTTCTTAAAATCCTTAAAATCCTTAAAATTTTGAAAGAAAATTATATTATTTTCCGGAAAGAGGCAGGCCCATTTAAAATTTCAAAAATCCTTAAAATCCTTAAAATCCTTAAAATTTTGAAAGCCCGGGCCTTTCAAAATTTTAAGGATTTTAAGGAATTTAAGGCCTTTTAAATTTCTTAAAATCCTTAAAATCCTTAAAATTTCGAAAGAAAATTAAATCATTTTCCGGAAAGAGGCAGGCCCATTTAATATTTTAAAAATCCTTAAAATCCTTAAAATCCTTAAAATTTTGAAAGGTTGGGGCTTTCAAAATTTTAAGGATTTTAAGGAATTTAAGGCCTTTTAAATTTCTTAAAATCCTTAAAATCCATAAAATCCTTAAAATTTTGAAAGAAAATTAAATCATTTTCCGGAAAGAGGCAGGCCCATTTAAAATTTTAAAATCCTTAAAATCCTTAAAATCCTTAAAATTTTGAAAGGTTGGGGCTTTCAAAATTTTAAGGATTTTAAGGAATTTAAGGCCTTTTTAAATTTCTTAAAATCCTTAAAATTTTGAAAGAAAATTAAATCATTTTCCGGAAAGAGGCAGGCCCATTTAAAATTTTAAAAATCCTTAAAATCCTTAAAATCCTTAAAATTTTGAAAGCCCGGGCCTTTCAAAATCTTAAGGATTTTAAGGAATTTAAGGCCTTTTAAATTTCTTAAAATCCTTAAAATCCTGAAAATTTTGAAAGAAAATTATATTATTTTCCGGAAAGAGGCAGGCCCATTTAAAATTTTCAAAATCCTTAAAATCCTTAAAATCCTTAAAATTTTGAAAGCCCGGGCCTTTCAAAATTTTAAGGATTTTAAGGAATTTAAGGCCTTTTAAATTTCTTAAAATCCTTAAAATCCTTAAAATCCTTGAAATTTTGAAAGAAAATTAAATCATTTTCCGGAAAGAGGCAGGCCCATTTAAAATTTTAAAAATCCTTAAAATCCTTAAAATCCTTAAAAATTTGAAAGGTTGGGGCTTTCAAAATTTTAAGGATTTTAAGGAATTTAAGGCCTTTTAAAATTCTTAAAATCCTTAAAATCCTTAAAATCCTTAAAATTTTGAAAGAAAATTAAATTATTTTCCGGAAAGAGGCAGGCCCATTTAAAATTTTAAAAATCCTTAAAATCCTTAAAATGCTTAAAATCCTTAAAATTTTGAAAGGTTGCGGCTTTCAAAATTTTAAGGATTTTAAGGAATTTAAGGCCTTTAAATTTCTTAAAATCCTTAAAATCCTTAAAATTTTGAAAGAAAATTAAATCATTTTCCGGAAAGAGGCAGGCCCATTTAAAATTTTAAAAATCCTTAAAATCCTTAAAATCCTGAAAATTTTGAAAGCCCGGGCCTTTCAAAATTTTAAGGATTTTAAGGAATTTAAGGCCTTTTAAATTTCTTAAAATCCTTAAAATCCTTAAAATTTTGAAAGAAAAATAATTTATTTTCCGGAAAGAGGCAGGCCCATTTAAAATTTTAAAAATCCTTAAAATCCTTAAAATCCTTAAAATTTTGAAAGGTTGGGGCTTTCAAAATTTTAAGGATTTTAAGGAATTTAAGGCCTTTTAAATTTCTTAAAAACCTTAAAATCCTTAAAAAATGTTGAAAGAAAATTAAATCATTTTCCGGAAAGAGGCAGGCCCATTTAAAATTTTAAAAATCCTTAAAATCCTTAAAATCCTTAAAATTTTGAAAGGTTGGGGCTTTCAAAATTTTAAGGATTTTAAGGAATTTAACGCCTTTTAAATTTCTTAAAATCCTTAAAATCCTTAAAATCCTTAAAATCCTTAAAATTTTGAAAGAAAATTAAATTATTTTCCGGAAAGAGGCAGGCCCATTTAAAATTTTAAAAATCCTTAAAATCCTTAAAATCCTGAAAATTTTTTAAAAAGTTGGGGCTTTCAAAATTTTAAGGATTTTAAGGATTTTAAGGATTTTTAAGATTTTAAATGGGCCTGACTCTTTCCGGAATGTATTTTAATTTTATTTCAAAATTTTTAGGATTTTAAGGATTTTAAGAAATTTAAAGGCGCTAAATTCCTTAAAATCCTTAAAATTTTGAAAGGCCCGGGCTTTCAAAATTTTAAGGATTTTAAGGATTTTAAGGATTTTTAAAATTTTAAATTGGCCTGCCTCTTTCCGGAAAATAATTTAATTTTCTTTCAAAATTTTCAGGATTTTAAGGATTTTAAGAAATTTAAAAGGCGTTAAATTCCTTAAAATCCTTAAAATTTTGAAAGGCCCGGGCTTTCAAAATTTTAAGGATTTTAAGGATTTTAAGGATTTTTAAAATTTTAAATGGGCCTGCCTCTTTCCGGAAAATGATTTAATTTTCTTTCAAAATTTTAAGGATTTTAAGGATTTTAAGGATTTTAAGGATTTAAAGGCCTTAAATTCCTTAAAATCCTTAAAATTTTGAAAGCCCCAACCTTTCAAAATTTTAAGGATTTTAAGGATTTTAAGGATTTTTAAGATTTTAAATGGGCCTGCCTCTTTCCGGAAAATAATTTAATTTTCTTTCAAAATTTTAAGGATTTTAAGGATTTTAAGGATTTTAAAGAAATTTAAAAGGCCTTAAATTCCTTAAAATCCTTAAAATTTTGAAAGCCCCAACCTTTCAAAATTTTCAGGATTTTAAGGATTTTAAGGGTTTTTAAAATTTTAAATGGGCCTGCCTCTTTCCGGAAAATAATTTAATTTTCTTTGAAAATTTTGAGGATTTTAAGGATTTTAAGGATTTTTAAAATTTTAAATGGGCTTGCCTCTTTCCGGAAAATAATTTGATTTTCTTTCAAAATTTTAAGGATTTTAAGGATTTTAAGAAATTTAAAAGGCCTTAAATTCCTTAAAATCCTTAAAACTTTGAAAGGCCCGGGCTTTCAAAATTTTAAGGATTTTAAGGATTTTAAGGATTCTTAAAATTTTAAATGGGCCTGCCTCTTTCCGGAAAATAATTTAATTTTCTTTCAAAATTTTAAGGATTTTAAGGATTTTAAGAATTTTAAAAGGCCTTAAATTCCTTAAAATCCTTAAAATTTTGAAAGGCCCGGGCTTTCAAAATTTTAAGGATTTTAAGGATTTTAAGGATTCTTAAAATTTTAAATTGGCCTGCCTCTTTCCGGAAAATAATTTAATTTTCTTTCAAAATTTTAAGGATTTTAAGGATTTTAAGAATTTAAAATGCCTTAAATTCCTTAAAATCCTTAAAATATTGAAAGGTCCGGGCTTTCAAAATTTTAAGGGTTTTCAGGATTTTAAGGATTTTAAAATTTTAAATGGGCCTGACTTTTCCAGAAAATAAATTTATTTCCAATAGTTTTACTGAGTTTATTTTTTTATTTAAATGGGCCTGACCCTTTCTGGAAAATACTTGAATATTAGTTTAAAATTTGATAGATTTTAAGGAAACTAGGGGCATTTCAATATTTGGAAAGGCCATGAAGTTCCATGGGTACGTTATATTTTTGGATTTTTGTTTGTAATTTTTAGCAAATAAACCATTTAAGTTTTTTTTTGCAATTTTCCTGAAATTCTGAAAGCCTAGGCCTTACAAGAAAGAATAAAAAAAACAGCAACACAAATACTCATTTAAAATATTTAAATGCGCTTCTTAGTCCTTTTAAAACAGAAAATTTTGTTTTGTTAATTCATAAGGCTTGTAAAAAAAGCCGGGGGTCCGGGGACGAGCGTTAACAAAAGCATTCCCCTTGAATATTTCTCCCGCGAAACTTTTCTCCCGCGAATTTTGGCGGGAGAAATTCCCGCGAGCTCTCCCTTGAGTTTTTCTGGTTTTCCCGCGGTTTCCCTTTGATGTTTTTTTTGGTTTCCCTTCAGTTTCCCGTGAGAGTCAAATCTTCCTTTTACTGTTCCCTTGGACTTCCCTTTGAACTTCCCTTGGTTTTCCCTCGGATCCCCTTCGAAATTAAAACGCATCCCGCGAGAAATCTCGCAAGACTTCAAAAATAAGGGCTTCCTTTTCCCACGGGATTTCCCGCGAAGCAGGCCGTAGGCCCCGAGCTGTGGCTGTAGTCTGCAGGCCCCCGAGCTCTCTGACTGTAGAGTCTCCAGGCCCCCAAATGGGCCTGACCCCTTCCGGAAAATACTTGAATATTAGTTTAAAATTTGATAGATTTTAAGGAAACTAGGGGCATTTCAATATTTGGAAAGGCCATGAAGTTCCATGGGTACCTTATATTTTTGGATTTTTGTTTGTAATTTTTAGCAAATAAACCATTTAAGTTTTTTTTGGCAATTTTCCTGAAATTCTGAAAGCCTAGGCCTTACAAGAAAAATAAAAAAACAGCAACAAAAATACTCATTTAAAATATTTAAATGCGCTTCTTAGTCCTTTTAAAACAGAAAATTTTGTTTTGTTAATTCATAAGGCTTGTAAAAAAAGCCGGGGGTCCGGGGACGAGCGTTAACAAAAGCATTCCCCTTGAATATTTCTCCCGCGAAACTTTTCTCCCGCGAATTTTGGCGGGAGAAATTCCCGCGAGCTCTCCCTTGAGTTTTTCTGGTTTTCCCGTGGTTTCCCTTTGATGTTTTTTTTGGTTTCCCTTCAGTTTCCCGTGAGAGTCAAATCTTCCTTTTACTGTTCCCTTGGACTTCCCTTTGAACTTCCCTTGGTTTTCCCTCGGATCCCCTTCGAAATTAAAACGCATCCCGCGAGAAATCTCGCAAGACTTCAAAAATAAGGGCTTCCTTTTCCCACGGGATTTCCCGCGAAGCAGGCCGTAGGCCCCGAGCTGTGGCTGTAGTCTGCAGGCCCCCGAGCTCTCTGACTGTAGTCTCCAGGCCCCCGGGCTCTCTCGTTGTCACCAGGGTCCGGGCTGTCTGGCTGTAGTCTGCAGGCCCCCGAGCTCTCTGACTGTAGAGTCTCCAGGCCTTTGGGCTCGCTGTAGTCACCAGGGTCCCGGGCAGTCTCAGGCCCCCGAGCTTTCTGACTGTAGTCTCCAGGCCCCCGGTCTCTCTCGCTGTAGTCACCAGGCCCCCGGGCT
>CAJNDS010002191.1:1429952-1436901 GCA_905221605.1 Symbiodinium natans | reverse complement strand
TCAGGGTTTAGGGTTTAGGGTTTAGGGTTTAGATTGGAACAAGGGTCTTAATCCGCCCTGAGAATCTGCTCTCAGGAGCTCCACACGCAGCTCTTGTGGATGTGCCTTGGCTGGATATGGTGGTAATGTAGGGGGGTCGGAATAATTACTGATATGATTCCCTTGGGGTCCCTATATAAATGTACTGTATACTGAGAACACCTCCCCCCCCCCCCAAGAAAAAGATTAAACCCTAAACGCTAAACCCTAAACCCGAAACCCTAAACCCGAAACCCTAAACCCTAAACCCTAAACCCGCAACCCGAAGCCCTAAACCCTGAACCCCACTCTGTTTATATTAAGGCTCCGATGGTGTTTGGAGCTCAGGCCCTAACTGCTCTCTGCGGATCCCGAGAAGGCCCTCAAACTTAAGGGGTTTGGGGTTTAGGGTTTAGGGTTTGGGGTTTAGGGTTTAGGGTTTGGGGTTTGGGGTTTAGGGTTTAAGTACACTGAAAAGCCCAAGAACGGCCCCAAAAAAGGCCCTAAAGTAGAGACCAAAATCCTAAAGCTAAGCCCTAAACTAAACCCCAAACCCCAAACCCTTAGTCAGAGGTCAGAGCATTAAAGACGGACTCCGTGTAGCGTCCTGTGTTGCTGGGGAGGATAGCGGCCCCGGACCCCTTTCACAACCCCATAGGGTTTAGGGTTTCGGGCTTAGGGGTTAGGATTCAAGTTCTGCAGCCCCAAACCCTAGTTCCTGAACCCTCTACCCTAAAACCTGTTTCAATGCATACCTAAACCCCAAATCCAAAGCCCACACCCATGAATACTTGCCAGGCGATCAACATGTGAAAGGGGCAGACAGAATCACCTCAACCCTAGCAAAGAGGGGGTAGACATGAGGTTTTAGGGTTTCGGGTTTGGGGTCAGGTTGGGGTATGTAGCTACCAGCCCCTAAACCCTAAACCCTAAACCCTAAACCCAAACCCTAAACCCTAAACCCTAAACCCTAAACCCTAAGCCCTAAACCCTAAACCCTAAACCCTACGGCCCTACAGACTTGGGATGCGGATCAAAAAAAATTATTTAGGATCAAGAAAAATTTATTTAGGATCAAGAAAAAATTTATTTAGGATCAAGAAATAATTTATTCTGTTCTTCTGACGGAGAGTGGGAAGGGGAGGGAGAGTGGGAGAAAAGGAGGGAGGGAGGGAGGGAGGGAGGGAAGGAAGGGCGGAAGGGCGGAAGGACGCAAGGAAGGAAGGAAGGCAGGCAGGAAGGAAGGAAGCAAGCAAGCAAGGAAGCAAGGAAGCAAGAAAGCAAGGAAGCCAGGAAGCAAGGAAGGAAGGAAGGAAGGAAAGGAAATGAAATGAAAGGAAAGGCATGCTTGCTTCAAAGCATATGAATATCCTTTCCACGCCAATGATGCGAGCGTTGTGTTTGCAAATGGGGGGGGGGCTGCGCCCCCCCCCCCCCCCCCCCCAACCCCCCCGCTGTTTTCTTAGTAGTCCCATGATGCGAGCACTTTTTTGCAAAAATGCATGAAGACACAATAAGATCCAATAAAATACAAGAATATACTACAAAAGATGCAATAATAGCAATAATACACAACAATACAACAATATACAAGTATAGACCAGAACATGCAGCAATATACACGTACAAAAAGAATAACCTACAATAATTTTCAGTCATTGACAATAATATTCAATAATAGACAACAATATACAAAACATATCAATAAAATACAACAGTATGTTCAATAATTTTCAAAAATATACAAAAATATACAGTAATATAGAAAAACACAATGACATACAATAAAATACAGTAGTATACACAAACATACAAAAATATACAATAGCAGACAATATAATATACAATAATTTACAAGAATATACAAGAGTATACAGAAACATATTATAATGTAGAATAATCTGCAAGAATATACAAAGAAAATTCAAGAATATACAATATAGTACAGTAATCGGCAAAAAAGAGAATGATATACAAAAATCTAAAAAAAAACACACAAATACATGCAATAATATTCAATATGATACAAAAACACAAGAAAATACAAGACAATACCGTAATACTCAACAATATATACAACAATATACAATATTATGCAAGAAAATACAATGTCATACAATATTATACAAGAATATACAATACTATGCCATAATATACATGCTTCAGAGTATACGCATTTTTTGAAACTTCAAATGCCAAGATGCCAGCATTGATTTGCAGCCTTTGCAAACTCAGAAGTGCTGCTATGTACAGTATTTCCAGCCCCTGAAATCGCAGAAATGCTGCTATTTTCAGTATTTGCAGCCTCTGGAAACTCAGAAATGCTGCAGTGTACAGTATTTCCAGCCTCTGAAACTGCAGCCTCTCTCTGGAAACTCAGAGATGCTGCTATTTTCAGTAGTTCCCGCCTAAATGCTGTGTTTTTTCGGTATTTAGAGCTTGTGAACGGCCAGAACTGGGACATTTCTGAGCGTTTACAGCCTCCGCTCCGCTGGCAAGAAGCTTTCGAGGCCTTCAGTAAATTTTTTTTTGATCCCAAATAAGTTTTTTTTTGATCCGCCTAGACTTAAATTATTTTTTGATCCCAAATAATTTTTTTTGATCCCCTACCCCTACAGACTTAGCCTGTACATGGCGCCAGCTGAGGATCGCGAGAAAGCATGGTGTCACCCATGCTATGAGCCTCTTGGCGCGCCGAAGCATGCCCTTGGTAGCCCAGTGGTTAGGGTTTAGGGTTTAGGGTTTAGGGTTTAGGGTCTAGGGTCTAGGGTTTAGGGTTTAGGGTTTAGGGTTTAGGGTTTAGGGCTTAGGGTTTAGGGTTTAGGGTTTAGGGTTTAGGGTTTAGGGTTCAGGGTTTAGGGTTTAGGGTTTAGGGTTTAGGGTTGTTTAGGGTTTCTGGTTTTTTGGTTCCGGGTTCCCTTATAAAGTATCCAACCAAGAAAAGGGTGCCCTTATGAGAATATGGCTACTGGGCTACTAAGTGCCGAAGCGCAACCCAAGCCCAAAGCCTTGCAACGATGAAGCCGACACCCTACAGTCCCTAAACCCTAAACCCTATAAACCCTAAACCCTAAACCCTAAACCCTAAACCCTAAACCCTAAACCCTAACTCCTAAATCCTAAGCCCGGGAAAACCTTGCAGCTCCCTCTACGTGTTTATACTTTCAGAGTTTGCAGCTTGGGTTCTCGGGCTTCGGGACCTTGCAAACAAGCCTGGATCCCCTAGCCCGACCCGAAACCTGAACCTTCAGCCCTAAACCCTAAACCCTAAACAGTAAACCGTAAACCCTAAACCCTAAACCCTAAACCCTAAACCCTAAACCCTAAACCCTAAACCCTAAACCCTAAACCCTAAACCCTAAACCCTAAACCCTAAACCCCTCAACCCTAAGCTAGGTGTTGGAGTGGTATACTTGAATACTTTTGTTGGTTCTGGGTTCCGATTACACCAAGAAAGTATATACTTTTTCCAGGGTCTACCCCAATGTAGAGTAAGCCCTAAACCCCAAACCCCAAACCCCAAACCCCAAACCCTAAACCCTAAACCCTACACCCTAAACCCTAAACCCTACCTGTCAATCCCCCGTTCCATAAAAAACTGTCCTATTGAAGAGGCCGGAAAAATCCAGCCGCGCAAAAAATCCGTCCGCTTTAATGATGGTCAGAAACATATTTCCTGGTGGAAACCAGACACCCACACAATTCTACAGAAAAAGTGGCCTTTTCAGAAAAGTGTCCTCTTGTTGGGTTTGCGTTGGGTTTTGGGTACGCTTTCTTTTTTCCCAACATTTTTCCAACAAAGTACGGATTCGGTACGGTTTACTTTTTTTTGGGCTACCCCCCCCCCCCCCCCCCAAAAAAAAAAAAAAAACCAACAAAACCCAACATTATGTTGGAAAAACGTTGGGTTCAGAGTACGCTTTTTTGTGTTCTGCTCAGGTCACCTATTCTTTGGTGCACAAGACTCTGCACAGGGCTCGGGAAGGTTCCCCTGAACTCCGAAGGTTCCCCTGAACTCCGAAAATCCAGCCGCTTTGATCGTATTCCCCGATCCCAATAGAACACCAACACCTCGCTTTTGCACGCAAAAAACAAGAAAAAACCATAAGGACAGAAATTTCTGTCCGCCAGGATTAACAGGTAAACCCTAAACCCTAAACCCTCCAAAGCCCAATTCGCCCATCCGAGCCAAGGCATCGTCGGCGCCAGCCTCCAGTGGCTCGCGACTCTGCCTCCCAGCAGTGGAGGCTGGAACAGGGTTTTGGGGTTTAGGGTTTAAGGTTTCCCAGCAGTTAAGGCTGGAACAGGGGTCTTCGGGTTTCGGACCTACAAGCCAAATTCCCAGCAACCAGCACTAAGCCCTCGAGATCCGACAACCCCTATGAGCCGTACAACCTCTAAGACCCCAAACGACTAGAAGCCCTATAGGTCCATAATCCCTACAAACTGTTAGAAGCCCCATGACCCTTAAAACCCAAACCCTAGAACCCTAAACCCTCTGAAAGCCCGGTTAAAACCCTTACAACACCCTTACAAAACCCTTGAACAAATCTGAAGCCCTACGAGCCTTAATAAAACCTGAAAACATTCATAACATGTATGAAGACCCTTCCAACATCCTTACAACACCCTGATGAACACCCTCAACACAAGACCTTCTTGGAAGGCCCCCCAAACCCCAAACCCCAAACCGCAAACCGCAAACCGCAAAACCCCAAACCCCAAACCCCAAACCCCAAACCCTCAACCCTAAACCCTAAACCCTAAACCCTAAACCCTAAACCCTAAACCCCAAACCCCAAACCCTAAACCCTAAACCCTAAACCCTAAACCCTAAACCCCCTGAGCCCTGGAAGGCCCCGAGGTCCACGTCCAGCCGCTGTCGCGCCAGCGCGTGGATCCGCGCCAGCGTTGGCAGGAAGCCTTCCGCAAGGCTGGGGTTTGGGGTTTGGGGTTTGGGGTTTGGGGTTTGGGGTTTAGGGTTTAGGGTTTAGGGTTTAGGGTTTGGGGTTTGGGGTTTGGGGTTTAGGGTTGAGGGCATTAGGGTGATTTTGGGGTGTAGGGTTTTGGGGAAGTTCTGTTCAGGATCATCATAGGCATTTGCGAGGCTCTAAGTTGAGTCCAGGGAGTTGGGAGTACCTGATTGGCGAGTGTGCGAGTCGGGAGTCGGTTGGGGGGGGGGGGGGAGTGTATCCATGAAGGTCTAAATGCGACACCCTAAACCCTAAACCCTGAACCCTGAACCCTCAACCCTAAACCCTCAACCCTAAACCCTAAACCCTAAACCCTAAACCCTAAACCCTAAACCCTAAACCCTAAACCCTAAACCCTAAACCCTAAACCCTAAACCCTAAACCCTAAACCCTAAACCCTAAACCCTAAACCCAAAACCATAAAACCTAAACCCTAAACCCTAAACCCTAAACCCTAAACCCTAAACCCTAAACCCTAAACCCTAAACCCTAAACCCTAAACCCTAAACCCTAAAGCAAAGAAGTGAAGCTTGGGCTCCTTTCTTGGGTTTACTTGGGGGGTCGCGGGCTTCGCAAGGGCTTCGGGGTTTGGGGAGTTTGGGTTGAGGGGTTTAGGGTTGAGGGTTTAGGGTTGAGGGTTTAGGGGTTAGGGTCCAGTACTCACGGGATTTCGAACAACATTTTACAACGGTCTTGCTTTTTGGTGGTTTGCGTTTGTCCCCGGCCGGATGATCGGATCAACGCTTTGACGGGAGTCCGTTTGCTTCCCATTCGGGCTTGCATCTTCGTCCCGCTCCCACCTGAAATCTACGGGAGTACACATGACATGAGGGTTTCTGAAAAAAGGGGACCCCGAAAATAGACCCCCAAATAGTAGGATTCCCTTTCGTATCAGGACGCTCAGAAGGTACCTTTTTTTTCGGGCCCCCTCCCCCCCCCCCCCCGGGGGTTTAGGGTTTAGGGTTTAATTCGGGTTGAGAGTTTAGGGTTTAGGGTTTGGGGTTTAGGGTTTAGGGCTTAGGGCTTAGGGCTCAGGGTTTAGGGCTTAGGGTTTAGGGTTTAGGGTAGATCGAGGCCCTGCAGCTTCCCGACCCATGGCACGCCTGTGGCTTGACGCCTGGACCGAGACAACGCTCCTCTCTCCTTCCTTAGGAGGTGCTTAGATTAGGGCAGATAGGTTAAACAGGTTGGTGGTCTCTTTAATTGGGGTTTCTGTTGTAAAAGGGGTAGAGATAGAGATCCTTACTATGGTATGTAGGGGCTATCTTGGGTAGTTTATGGAACAGATTGTAGGGTTTGGGTTTTTAGGGTTTAGGATGCCAGCACACTCTGGAGCCCTACATATAGGGTACCCACAAAGGGACCATAACAGGGTTAAGGTTTAGGGTTTCGGGTTTAGGGTTTAGGGTTCTTAGGGTTTAGGATACTGTAGCATGAGTGTGTTTAGGGTTTAGGATTGCGGGGCTTAGGATACAGCATCCACGGGAAGATTACAAATCTGTTGTGCTTCTGGTTCTCAGTAGTAAGCAGGGGGTATATAGAATGACTAGGACCCAGAGTTCGCCCTGGTTCTCGTTTTTTTGGGCTTAGGTTTCCTGACACTCTTTTCAAGCCAGAGAGGGCACCCTTTTCACACCCAGTTCATACTCCTGGGTCTAGATGCGTATGGCCCCATGGTTCGAAGGGAATGAGGGAATTCGGGCCCTTTCTATAACTTTTCAGGGATTATAACAGTGTACTCGTACCTCATTCCCTGATTCCCTACTAACAACCAGCCAGATGTCGGTGGTGCGACCGAGTTTCGTGCTGGTAGGGTTTTAGGGGTTGCGGGTCGGGTCCAGGATCTAGGAATTGGGGCCGCAGGGTTCATATTCTCCACAACCTAAACCCTAAACCCTAAACGCTAAACCCTAAACCCTCTCGGTGTTTTCTGAGATTTTGTCTGGACCAGCTGCCAA
>CAJNDS010002191.1:1407452-1424952 GCA_905221605.1 Symbiodinium natans | reverse complement strand
TTGGATGGGAGCTTCACGAAGCACTCCAGCAACTCAGGCCTCCGCCCCAGGGTTCTTGGGGTTTAGGGTTCTTGGGGTTTAGGGTTTAGGGTTTAGGGTTTAGGGTTTAGGGTTTAGGGTTTAGGGTTAGGGTTCATCCCCCCAACAAAATCGCTCAAAATAGGGGTGGGTAGGGTCTAGGCTTTCGATCGCACGCACTCTGCGCGCTCTCTTTCAAGCAAGCTCTGTTGAAGGGATTCAGACTCGTGAGTGCTACAGGTTCCCCTTAACATCCTCCTGGTATGGCCTTATACCCCCTTAGAGCTTCTCCTTTGCCGGCAGGCTTCGTTGCGGACGAGGTGGTGAGGAACACGCCGCTCAACTGGCAGAGTAGCAGCTCGTTCGTTCGGTCACGTGGGCCATGGATGCCCCCCGCAGACGCTAGCCGCCCTACACACGACAGCTGTGAACTTTGCGACAGGCAGCTGCAAGTTTAGGGTTTGTAACGTTCAGGGCTTGTATTAGAGGTTAGGGCTTGGGGTGAGGGCATCCTAAACCCTAAACCCTAAACCCTAAACCCTAAACCCTAAACCCCAAACCCCCAAAACCCTGAACCCTAAACCCTGAACCCTGAACCCTAAACCCTAAACCCTAAACCCTGAACCCTGAACCCTAAACCCTAAACCCTAAAGTCCGTGGGAGGCCCCACGCCTTCTCCCACTTCACCTTCGAAGCGTCGGAGGCGGAGCAGATCGTGGTGGACATCCAAGGCAGCCTTTTGGGGGATGCAGGGTTTGAGGGTGCCCCTAAACCCTAAACCCTAAACCCTAAATGACTAATCCCTAAACCCTAACCCCTAAGTCCCTAAACCCTAAACCCTAAGATCTGGGGTGCATAGAAGGTTGCGGGATCCGGGGGGTTGAGGCGATTTAGGGTTTAGGGTTTAGGGGTTTAGGGTTTAGTGGTTGAAGGGCTTAGGGGTTGAGGCGCTGTTGTGGAGAGGTGGGGCTAAGGTTCGAGGTTCAGGGCTCTCGCCGCAGGCGTGGACGACTTGTACACAGATCCGAGCCTTGTTCCGCATTTCGGGTTTAGGGTTTAGGGTTTGGGGTTTAGGGTTTAGGGTTTGGGGTTTGGGGTTTGGGGTTTGGGGTTTAGGGGTTTAGGGGGGAAAATTTGGGGCTTGGGAGGCTTGAAGAGGAGGGAGCACCTTTGCTTCAGAGACCTACATTTGACAGCTGTTGCTCGGCTCTGGGTGTCAAGTTTACCCTAGGGCCCTAGGGTTTAGGCTAAGCCCTAAACCCTACACCCTAAACCGAAAGCCCGAAACCCTAAACCCCAAACCCTAAACACCCTAGTCTGTGACACTCTACTTTGGGGTTTAGGGTTTAGGGTTTCGGGTTTAGGGCTTAGGGTGTAGGGTGTATAAGTTAGGGTTTTACGGTGGCTTCGGGTTGTGGATTTCAGAGCAGGTTGGGCTCCATCTTGCCCTCTTTGCCTGTACATCTCAAGGAGGGGTTTGTAGTGGGCTTATTTGAAGATGCATACGAAATCCCAGAGACTAGAAGCCGAAAGCCTAAAGGCAAGAGACTATAAACCCTAAACCCTAAACTCCTAAGCCCTAACCCTAACTAAACCCTAAACCCTAAACCCTAAACCCTAAACCCTAAACCCTAAACCCTAAACCCTAAACCCTAAACCCTAAACCCTAAACCCTAAACCCTAAACCCTAAACGCTAAACGCTAAACCCTAAACCCTAAACCCTCCTATGAGAGCTGAGGCAGATCCACACTGCGAGTAGCTCCGCCAACTTCGGACGAGGCAGCTCTGCAAAAGCCGCGTCGGGGCGTGGGGGTTTAGGGTTTAGGGTTTAGGGTTTAGGGTTGAGGGTTGAGGGTTGAGGGTTTAGGGTCCCTAAGCGCTAAACCCTACGCCCTACACCCTAAACCCTCCAAAAACCCCAGCACCGGAGCGCTAAACTCGAGCACCAAGGGTTTAAGGGTTTTGGGGGTTTTGGGCTTTGGGGTTCAGGGTTTTGGGGTTTAGGGTCTGGGGTTTCAGGACTGCATGCCTTGAACAATCCTCGGCAAAGGCAGAATCGTCGCTTTGGGCCATCGTTGAAACCACTGGCCCAATGGGTTCAGGGTTTAGGGTTAGGTCGACCGTCAATGAGGGTTTATAGGGCTGACTGACTGCCACCCGAATTTCCGCAAGCAAACCCTACTAGCCTTGAACAAGCATAAACCCTAAACCCTAAACCCCAAACCCCAAGCACTAAACCCTAAAGCCCAAACCCTAAAGACCCTACACAAGCCCTAAAGCCCCAAAGCTATCCAAAGACCACGGACGTTCAAACCCCTACGGTCCCCCAGAATGAAAGGATCCCTGGGAACCCAAGCAGGGTTTAGGGGTTAGGGTTTGGGGTTTAGGGTTTAGTGGTTAGGGTTTAGGAGGAACCGCTAGAATGTAGTAGGAATTTGAAGGGGGAACCCAAGAGAATTGGGCATATTCCTACTACCTTCCTACTATACCCCTACTCTATTCTTGGGGTTCCCTGTTTAGGGTTCCCCTAAACCCCTAAACCCTAAACCCTGAACCCTGAACCCTAAACCCTAAACCCTAAACCCTAAACCCTAAACCCTAAACCCTAAACCCTAAACCCTAAACCCTAAACCCTAAACCCTAAACCCTAAACCCTAAACCCTTTACGAAAGCCTAAGCCTGCGGTAGGAAACATGGGCATCCGGGGCATCGCCCTCTTCTTCGCGAGCCACCGCATCCTGGCCCCACCAGCCGGTTCCAGCAAGCCCTCAACCCTAAACCCTAAACCCTAAACCCTGAACCCTAAACCCTAAACCCTAAACCCTAAACCCTAAACCCCAAACCCTAAACCCTAAACCCTAAACCCAAACCCCAAACCCTAGGTTTTTGAGCTTATCAGGTTTTTCGGTTAGAAGGGGCGAGTTGACACTGCAGAGGCTGCAACAGCGTCTGCCACCAGCTCGGCCTCACGCCCTTTGCGCACTCGCCGCGCCTGCGCTTCGTTTAGGGTTTAGGGCTTAGGGCTTAGGGTTTAGGGTTTAGGGTTTAGGGTTCAGGGTTCAGGGTTTAGGGTTTAGGGTTTAGGGTTTCAGGTTTTGTTTAGGGTTTGGGGTTTAGGGTTTAGGACAGCAATTTTTTCAGGACGCCTTTTCCTGAATGTTCTGGGAGGTTTCCAAGCCGAAGCCATAAAGCTTTCAAACCCCAGGAGAGAACTGTCCTCCCTAAACCTAAAACCCAAAACCCCCAAAACCTCAAAAACCTCAAAAAACCCTAAACCCTAAACCCTAAAACCCTAAACCCTAAACCTTAAACCCTAAACCCTAAAACCCTAAACCCTAAACCCTAAACCCTAAACTCTAGACCCTGACCCTAACCGCTAAACCTAGCCCCAAACCTTAAATCAGCCCAGACCACCTCCTCAAGCCCTACACCCCAAGCCCAAACCCCAAACCCTAAATCCTAAACCCTAAACCCCAAACCCCAAACCCTAAACCCTGTCCCTGTACGTGACAAATTGGGAGTTCAAAGGTGGGGCTTAGGGTTTCATCAATGTCAAGCATGTCGAATTCAGGTTCTGGACTTGAGTGTGCTTAAGTGCTTAGGGGGTTGAGGGACCCCAAAACCCAAAACCCGAAGCCCCAAACCCCGAACCCTAAACCCTAAACCCTAAACCCCAAACCCCAAACCCTAAACTCCAAACCCTAAACCCCAAAGACAAGTCCCAAGGATGCCGGGGGAGGGCGCAGCGACTGAGTACGGAAGGCAAGGGCAACACTGTCCAACTTGCCCAGGGCAGACTAGGGTTGAGGGTTTTGGGGTTTAGGGTTTAGGGTTTAGGATTTAGGGTTTAGGGTCTAAGTAGGGTGATTGCAAGTCTGTCTGTTGGACGGAGAGGAGGCATTTAGCTTCGAAAGCCGGAACCCTGACGGTAAGCCCTGCTACAAGCATAATACACCCGAAGCCCTGTCAAGCGTGAAAAATCTTGCTGGAACTAGGCCATGAACCCTAAGCCCTAAGCCCTAAGCCCTAAGCCCTAAACCCTAAACCCTAAACCCTAAACCCTAAACCCTAAATGGAGCCTGGTTCAGTGGCTTTTATGGGCATGTGGCAGTGGAGTAGGCTGCCAGGTGCTGGGGGAGAGTTTAGGGGACCAGGGTTTAAGGGTTTTTTTTTTTTGGGGGGGGGGGGGGGGGGGGGGGGGGGGGGGGGGGCTGAGGGGTTTAGAGTTCAGGGTTTCGGCAAGGAAGGAATTCGGAAGCTGGGTTGGTTCCCTGAGATATTCCCCTCAAAGGCTTGACTTAGCAGCTGAAGGAGTACACTTTACACTTTTTGGGATACTATAATTAATCCCCTATAGAACTGAAAGTGCAAACTTTTTGGTGGCTTATGAACTCAGCAACTAAGTTGAGGGGTTAAAACTGAACCCTAAGCAGCTTCCCTCCTTCCCTACGACGGTCCAGTAAGCAGGACTCTGTCTTGAGCTGCAAGAGTTGGGCTCCCGTTCACTTAGGGTTTAGGGTTTAGGGTTCAGGGCTTAGGGTTTAGGGTTTAAGGCTAAGAGTGAAAGGGTTGATGCTGAGGGTTTAGGGTTTAGGCGTTGGGGTCGTCTCTGTGGCCCACTTGTAAGAGACTCCAAACCCGGGTTCCTAAACCCCAAAATGCGCATCCATCACTCTGTGGAGTTTTACTGTAACTTTAGATCCTTAGCCTTTTTGGGCTTATTGGGTTTCTCAATAGGGCAGTTGAAAATTTAGTTCATAGCTACCCTGCTAAGAGCAGCCAAGATCATAAACTCTGGGCTCTGCTGTAGCCTTCAGCACCCACCAACTGGGGCTGTAAGGTTTCCAGATTAGGTCTTAGGGCTTAGTGTCTTGAACCCTAAACCCCAGCCCGAAACCCTAATCCCTAAACCCCAAACCCCAAAAACTTCCTCGTCGCTGCAATGCTGGTGCCTCGTTCGCAGGGCTGGCGATGATGCGCCCGACGAGGAGAGTGGGATTCGGGGGTTTGTGGGTTTTTGCGTTCATAGGGTTTAGGGTTTAGGGTTTAGGGTTTAGGGTTTAAGGTCTAGAGGGCTCAGTGTTTCGGATTTTGCCTCAGCAAGCGGGTGTGGGCCCTTGCCAGCACCTCAAACGTGTGGAGGTAGGCGTTTTCCCACACAGCGCTGGGAAATCCCAAACCCTAAACCCTAAACCCTAAACCCTAAACCCTAAACCCTAAACCCTAAACCCCTGAACCGCTAAACCCCTAAACCCTAAACCCTAACCCCTAAACCCCTAAACCCTAAACCCTAAACCCGCGCGCACGGGGATCCTGGAATCGATGGCCCCTCCTCCAAGAAAAACCAAACTGGCTGAACTCAATTTCATTTGATGCTGCGGAACCTGCGGTTTAGGGTTTGGATTTTAGGGTTTAGGGTCTAGGGTTTAGGGTTTTTGGGTTTAGGGTTTGGGGTTTAGGGTTTGGGGTCTAGGGTTTGGGGTTTAGGGTTTAGGGTTTAGGGTTCCTAAGCCTTAAACTGAAACCCGAAAGAGGCGAACCCTGCACCCTTGAGTTCAAATTGGGCGTTTTCCATTTTTCTATTTGTGCTAGTTTTCAGACTGCTCCCATTGAAAATAGGATCTACATATGACACCCTATGTAAGCCTCGCACTCCCTCAACCCTAAACCCCAAACCCTAAAACCCTCAACGCCAGGATAAATAGAAACTGTATGTGGTTCCTTGAGAACTTGCATATATCGAGGTACACAGTGATCCTTCAATTTCTCAGATCTTGCAATGTCGATGGGCGACAATAGTCCTTCAAAGAACCAAGAGGCTTCAAGCGACGGGTCTTCAAGGCACCAAACAGAAACTTTCGTTCAAACCTTCGTTCAAAACCTTTCCTTCAAAACCTTTAAGATGCGACAAAGACACCGGGAGAGCCATTAGGAAATCTCATACAAATGCAAAAGAAAATCCCGCCCAAACCCGACAAAACTCCGGACACAAACCCTGTACAATTTCTATACACCCTAAACCCTAAACCGGGTTTCGGGTTTAGGGTTTAAGGTTTAGGGTTTAGGGTTTAGGGCTTAGGGTCTGCAGGACGTGGTGATTCGGCCTGCTGAGCCTTCATCGCTGGTGCTGGCGGTGGGCAAAGGCCTCCCACGTAGGGGTCCTGCCTCGACGCTAGGAGGGCTGTGAGGCCATGGATGAATGTTTGGGGTTCAGGGTTTAGGGTTTAGGGTGTAGGGTTTAGGGTTTAGGGTGTAGAGTGTAGGGTGTAGGGTGTAGGGTGTAGGGTTTAGGGTTTGGGGTTTAGGGCGTTTCGGGTTTAGGGTTAGGGTTTTAGGGTTTAGGGCTCGGCAGCTTTGAAAATCATTCAGCAGCCCGCAGCCCCCACATGCACCCTGCCCATGGTTTTGTTCGTTTAGGGTTTCGGGTTCGGGGTTTGGGATTTGGGGTTTAGGGTTCAGGGTAAACCCTAGTTAAGCTCTAAACCCTCAACCCTAAACGTCAAACCCTAAACCCACCCTAAACCCTAAACCCTAAACCCCAAACCCTAAACCCTACAACCTTAGAGGCAAGAACATGCGGGCGGAGATCTACCGCCACGTTCACTTTGCCCTGGCCATGCTCCATGCGAGGCATGTCCAAGCGCATCCTGGCTAGCTGTTGGAGGCCTTTTAGGGTTTAGGGTTTAGGGGTTTAGGGTTTAGGGTTTAGGGGTTTAGGGTTTTAGGGTTTAGGGTTTAGGGTTTAGGGTTTAGGGGTTTAGCGGTTTAGGGTTTAGGGTTTAGGGTTTAGGGTTTAGGGTTTAGGGTTAGGGTTCAGGGTTTAGGGTTTAGGGTTTAGGGTTTAGGGTTTGAGCTTTTGGAGGCCTTTCCAAACCCTAAACCGTAACAAGCCTAAGTGTCCTAAAAGCCCTAAAACCCTGCAAAGAACTAAACACCCTGAAAACCCTAAACCCAAAACCCAAAACCCTAAACCCTAAACCCTAAACCCTGAACCCTAAACCCTAAACCGGCTGCAAGGAATGCTGAGTTCATCGGCCACAATGTGCTGACCTCGCCGGCCCAAGGTCCCTCACAACATTCTGAAGCACTGAAATGCCTTTAGGGTGTGGGGTTCAGGGTTATGGGGGGTTTAGGGTTTAGTGTTTAGGGTTTAGGGTTTAGGGCTTAGGGCTTAGGGCTTAGGGTTAGGGTGGAAACCACCTTTCAATGGCATTTTTTTCGGTACTTCGGCGTCGTGTGTTGTAGCTTGCCTGAGGTAGCCCAGAGCTCTAACCCTAAACCCTAAACCCTACATCCTAAACCCTAAACCCTAAACCCTATTGTTGGGGTCTGGACGCTCAGGCGGAGTTCATTTGACTTCAGGACCAGAGTAGGCCCTTATTCCCTTTTGTGAAGGGTGCAGGTTCCCTTCTGAGTCCCTTTAAACCCAAAAAAGGGGCACCCTTTTTATTCCTAGGTGTCGCTTGGACCCAGTAGTATGGTTTGTTGCTGATTCCGCTGGGGATCATGGTTCCAAACCCTGAGCCCGAAAGCCTCAACACTCAACATCAGGAGCCGGTCCTGCTAAACACTAAGCCCCCTAAGCCCCCTAAGCCCCCTAAGCCCCCTAAGCCCCCTAAACCCCCTAAACCCCTAAACCCCTAAACCCCTAAACCCCTAAACCCCTAAACCCCTAAACCCCTAAACCCCTAAACCCCTAAACCCCTAAACCCCTAAACCCCTAAACCCCTAAACCCCTAAACCCCTAAACCCCTAAACCCCTAACCCCTCAGACTCCGAAACCCTCAATGGCCCTCTTCCCCAGATCCTAAGCACAACAAGGCCCCCTAAACCCTAAACACTAAACCCTAAACCCTAAACCCTAAACCCTAAACCCTAAACTCTAAACCCTAAACCCTCTGAGGGAATCTTCGGGTTGAGGGCCTCAAAAGCCCCCCAAGATCTACTCACATCCGTGAGGCCTCTTCCACCTCCAGGTCTCGGCCCAGCTGGGAAGCATTCCAGGCCGCGTTGTGGGAGGCCCTAAACCCTAAACCCTAAACCCTAAACCCTAAACCCTAAACCCTAAACCCTAAACCCTAAACCCTAAACCCTAAACCCTAAACCCTAAACCCTAAACCCTAAACCCTAAACCCTAAACGCCAAACGCCAAACCCTAAACCCTAAACCCTGAACCCTGAACCCTAAACCCTCACCTAAGGGGTTCTTAGGGTTGAGGGCCTCGAAAGCCCCCCAAGCTTGCATGGCCTCAGGTGGTGGGCCTCATCTGAGCTTAGGATGCAGTGTTGAGATGGACTAAGGGTTCTGAGGCTATGTACACACACACACACACACATATATATATATAGCCCAAGAATCAAACATATATATATATATGCATATGTATACATGTATATATATATATATATACATAGATATACATATATATATATATTTGTTTATGGGTTTGGGGTTTAGGGTTTGGGGTTGCACATCTATATGAGAGGCACACGCAGGTCCTACAGGTCTCCGACCCTTAAACCCCAGCACAATCTAGGTCTGATAGTGTTTAGGCAGCTGAAGCCCATCCCTAAACCCTAAACGCTGTAAACCTATGCCTGGAAAAAAACCCTAAAGCCCAAACCCTCAACCCCAAACCCATACAGATATGTGTATATATCATATAAGCCCTAAACCCCAAACTCTCAACCCTGAATCCTTCGAGCCTTGGCTTGACTCCCGGCAGGCGCGCTGGCGTTGGCGTGCCTGCGGCCAAGCTGCTCTCAGATTTCGGCGATTTCGGATCCAAACCACGGGGGGTTTCGGGTTGCTCGGGTTTAGGGTTTTAGGGTTGAGGGTTTTGGGTTTCTAGATGTCAGGGCTGAAAAGGCCCCAAGCCCTAAACCCGACATCCTCGTCGCGCAGGTTTTTGAGCCCAAAAGAACCGTTTACATCGAGATTGCGATTTCGGGTTTAGGGTTTAGGGTTTAGGGTTTAGGGTCGGGGTTCATGCCTCAAATCAGAGGATGTTTAGGGTTTAGGTTCCCTTGTAAGAAATGGGGTCTATTCGTAGGTCCCTTTTCTTTTCGTTTAGGGGTTAGGTTCCGTTGTGAGACAAGAGGGTACTTTTTCCTCGGTTACCCTCGGGTCTAGTCATGGGAGCTCTAGTTGAGAAAGGTGAGGGCTTGCATAACAACTTCTATGCCTCAACCTTCAACTCACCAAAATACCCTGACGAAGACCCACCTGAAGATTCCATACCATGGAACCATGCACTACCCCACAGAAAATAGCATACTCACCCCCCCCCCCCCACAGCATGCCCCACCCGATAGAAAGCCCACAACACCCAACCCGAAATCCCTAAGCCGAGAAAAATGGAAAGGTTCTTCTTAAACAAAGTATCTATCATAGGAATGAGGTTTAAGATTTCGGTCATATCCCTAAACCCTAAACCCTAAACCCTAAACCCTAAACCCTAAACCCTAAACCCTAAACCCTAAACCCTAAACCCTAAACCCTAGAACGATACCAATTGTAAGGCACGAACTACTCGTCTAGATTCGCGATTTGTCAGCTTCAACCGCCTCTTCGGAGCATTGCTTCCTACATCCATCTCGGGTTTAGGGTTTAGGGTTTAGGGTTCAGGGTTTAGGGTTTAGGGTTTCTGGTTTAGGGTTTAGGGTTTAGGATTTAGGCTTTAGGGTTTCTGGTTTCTGGACACAAATGAGTGCATCCCAGTCGTTTCTTGCAATTCGTCCTGGCTCCTGGTGCGTTCCTGCGCTAGGTCAATCACGTTTGGCGCGGCCACGGCTTCAACGTGTCAGGTGCGGGACTAGCAATATGCACACAAGGACTACCGCATTCTCACCACGTTACGGATATGTTCAAGTTTCCAGCACTTGCGTCGTGAGGAAGAATGGTTTGTCAGCCTGCGGCGTACTCAGCGACCATGCGCAGCGTTTGAAATCAGTTTTAGCAGTCTCAGCGGTCGAACGTCATACTTGTGCAGTGCGGACAGATGGTCAGCTCGTCTGCTTTGGATTGAATCGTTGGGGGCGCTGTGACGTGCCAACAGGTTTGGGACCAGTTTTGGCAGTCTCAGCGGGCGCAGACCATACTTGTGCAGTGCGGACAGATGGTCAGCTCGTCTGCTTTGGATTGAATCGTTGGGGTGCGTGTGACGTGCCAAAAGATTTGGGACCAGTTTTGGCAGTCTCAGCGGGCGGACAATATACAGGTGCAGTGCCGGCAGATGGTCAGCTCGTCTGCTTTGGATTTAATGATTGGGGACGGTGTGATGTCCCAGCAGATCTGGGACCAGTTTTGGCAGCCTCAGCTGGCGAACGTCATACTTGTGCAGTGCGGACAGATGGTCAGCTCGTCTGCTTTGGATGTAATTTTTGGGGGCAGTGTGACGTGCCAACAGGTTTGGGACCAGTTATGGCAGTCTCAGCGGGAGGACATCATACTTGTGCAGTGCGGACAGATGGTCAGCTCGTCTGCTTTGGATTTAATGATTGGGGGCGGTGTGACGTGCCAGCAGATTTGGGACCAGTTTTGGCAGTCTCAGCGGGCGGACATCATACTTGTGCAGTGCGGGCAGATAGTCAGCTCGTGTGCTTTGGATACAATGGAGAAGGGGCGTGTGACGTGCCAGCAGATTTGGGACCAGTGTTGGCAGTCTCAGCAGGCGCAGACCATACATGTGCAGTGCGGGCAGATGGTCAGCTCGTCTGCTTTGGAAACAATGAATTTGGGCAATGCCGCGTGCCAACAGATTCGCCACCAGCTTAGTGGACCATTGTCACACTTACTGCTGTGCAGTGTGGTCGGATGGTCAACTCGTCTGCTTTGGAGACTGTCATGGGAAGTGTAATGTACCCAACCCTGATCATGCAGAAAACGCTAGGGAGCGCTTGTCCTCAAACCTTCAGCAGTTCAAATCTCATATATTGCCTATCAAAACCTTCAACTTTACAGTAACTTTGACCTAATCTACTGTCAATATTTTCCATTGTGTAAATATTCGGTGACCAGTTGCCAACATCTACACTGCAGATGTGTTGTTTTACAGGCTGAAGGACGAAAACAAGGAAACGGAACTCAAGCAGCATTTAGAGGCAGCAAAGGCAGACCTTACGTTCTTTACTAGAAGAAACCGAAAGCATTAAATGTAAAATCTTCTAATTGCATAGAAGACATAGTTGGAAACGGGTATTTCGCACCGAGAGGACACTGTCAGACTGTTCTTAAAGTTTTTTAACACCCTACAAACCGACCCAGACGCGAGGGAAGAGTTCGAATTCCATAAGGAAAACATGGGTTGCATCAAATTGCTCAGTTTAGAACGTGTTGATGATGATGTCAAGTTTGACACCAAAAACGAAAAACAAACAAATACCACCAATGTAAGCATGTAGAACATCTACATTCACACGCCTTTAGCCCCGAGTTTGAAACCTTTAAGGAAGCAGTAAAAAAAGAACATCACAAAGAAATTGAGTGCTGGTTTGACACCATAGCCGATTGGTATAAGGATACGCTAATGGGCGAGAAGCGACGGGAAAAGAACAGATTAACAAACGAAATAAAGTAAAAACTGATGAACAACACCGAGGAGGATTTCATTTCGAACGGTGCTTCAATACGAGATATGGTGCCAGTTTTTCAACACTACGGTGTGCAAGTAAGGATATTTAATTCTTCATCAATCCCATTTTCAAGTACTCACCTACCAAATACAACACCAAATTCAACCACCGTATACCAACATTGTATGCCCTCGTAAACGCCAACCACATCTACACGGGAAACGACAACCTGCAGATGTTACGGCAGATGGCGGCAATCTGTGAAAATCAAGATGCATCGTTTCAGGCACCCCCCGATTATTATATCAGCGAGGAAGGTGAACCGACAGAATGTAAAATGATACAGTCCTTGAATGACCTTAAGATGTGTCCAGAAAAAGACGAATGTACACTAATTTATGATGGTACTGATCTACCCCATTTGCTTCACGAGCAAGATGGCAGGGTATGAGCCACAAGTGCGGTTTAGCGCTTGTATCGTATCCGATTTGCATTTTAAACTTTACATTAAGAAGAAGAGCATAGGATACAGGTTCAAAATCCAATATCTGGTGACAAGTTCAGTGGATGGAACTACACCTAAAGCGATTCATGAATTCAACAAGGCTTTATTTCATCCCTTGCATAAATCCCACTACAACGAAACCGACATACAGATCCTTAAGGAATGCTGAACAGTCCCACCAAAATAGATAAATAAACAAATAAATAACTAATTAAATAAATCATGAAATAAATAAATATACATACATATATATGTTAAGATAAGAATGAGCGATACCTTGCAGGTTGAGATTCTTGTCTTTATGACTGACGAGATTGAAGATACTTAAATGATTGGTTGCTTGAGAGAAAGAAGAGGTTAGAGGATTTCCGGTCACAAGCATCGAACACTGCGCAAGAATGAAGCCGACAGAAGTAGATTTACAGAGACGAAACATGACGGCACTAGGCTTCAAATGACTACTGATGAGATAGAAAGCATACGAGAGCAATTTGAAGAAAACGAAAAGCAACGAAAATGATTCCGAAGATTGAGGAAGGAAGAGAAAATCGAGAGCAATAAGCAACCAGATTACTAGTTCATTATAATGTTCTGATTGGTGACTACCTCATTCCAAAACCTTTTTCCTACTCTAAATATTTGGTTAGAGAAGATAGAGAGCGTAAGCTCTCCATTAAGGTGTAGCCTTGACCATTTCCTTTCTCAAGGGTTTCGGGATTTCGGGTTTAGGGTTTAGGGTTTAGGGTTAAAGGTTTAGGGTTTTCTATGGGGGTGTTGGTCTATGGGTTCGAGTATGCTATTTTGCTACGGGGTAGTGCATGGTTCCATAATCTGGGTTTTGTCATGTAGGTCGTTCCTATGGGTCTTTTGGTGAGTTGGGGTTGAGGCATAGGTTGTTATCGTTTGGGTCTTCGAGTGGCCCAGGGGGGCGTGCATGGTTGGAAATGGAAATGGTCACTGCTAACTTTTTTCCGGGGGCACAGATTGTGTTTGGTTTTGTTTCGGGGTGGTGCCTGGACCCTAAACCCTAAACCCCTAGCCCTAAACCCTACCTCAACCCTTAAAGCCTTACTGGGGCAGTGGTTGTTGGTGGTCAGGGTGCGGGGTGTGCGTGATCTTCTTGTGGAAGTAGCTGCTGTATCCCCAACAGCACGAAAAATGTCACCCAACCCAAGCCCTGAACCCTGAAGCCCTGAAACCCTACACCCCTATAACCCTAAAACCCGAAAGCCCGAAAACCGCTGCCAAAGCCGTAAACCCCAAACCCCCAACCCTAAACCCCAGACCCCTAAAGCCTAAACCCCGAACCCCTCGAGCCCTAAGCCCTGAACCCCAAACCCCCAAGCCTAAGCCCTAAACCCTAAGCCCCCAAACCCCCAGCCCTAAACCCCAAACCCCAAACCCCTAACCCCAAACCCCAAACCCCAAGCCCCAAACCCCAAACCCCAAGCCCCAAACCCCAAACCCCAAACCCCTAACCCTAAACCCCAAACCCCAAACCCCTAACCCTAAACCCTAAACCCTAAACCCTAAACCCTAAACCCTAAACCCAAAAATTTGGGGTTTAGAGTTCATGGCGGAGGGCTCCCAACCTCTGCACATTAGCAATTTAGAGTCTGAGCCCCCGATCCAGATAAGCCCTAGAAACCCAAGGGTTTAGGGTTTAGGGTTTAGGGTTTAGGGTTTAGGGTTTAGGGTTTAGGGTTTAGGGTTTAGGGTTTAGGGTTTAGGGCCCCAAACCTAGACCCCAAGAAAACGCCAGGATTTCTGAAGCCCCTATAAACCCCAAACGGCCCCAGAATGCCAATAAATCTTGCGAAGGCACCGATGATGGGAGCCAGCTACTAAGCCCCTCCCAAAACCCTAAGGGCTTCACCCCTTCGAACCCTAAACCCTAAACCCTAAACCCTAAACCCTAAACCCTAAACCCTAAACCCTAAACCCTAAACCCTAAACCCTAAACCCTAAACCCTAAACCCTAAACCCTAAACCCTAAACACCCTAAACCCTAAACCCTAAACCCTAGACCCTAGACCCTAAACCCTAAACCCTAAACCCTAAACCCTAAACCCTAAACCCCTCTCACCCCTCAAAAAGCCTGCACCCGGAGACCCCAAGATCGTCCCAGGCATCTCAGCATCCGTCCCAGGAAGCTTGGCTTTCTTCTGGCTGCCTCTTAGGGCTCTAACCTTTTGGTTTTTTTGTAGAAACTACAATGAGGGGTTTAGGGTTTAGGGTTTAGGGCTTAGGGTTTAGGGTTTAGGGTTCAGGGTTTAGGGTTTTGGGAGCCTAAAAGTTAAGCTTTTGCAGAAGTCAGCCAAGGAAAGGGGTTCTGCGCGCCCTGGGCACTTCACTGCAGAGGCCGCTGACACTGGACGAAAGCGCAGCGTCACCTGTCTTATTTAGGCTTCATAAACCCTCAACCCTAAACCCTAAACCCTAAACCCTAAACCCTAAACCCTAAACCCTAAACCCTAAACCCTAAATACCTTCCGGGCCAGGGTTCGCGCAATCGCCTCGCGGAAGTTCGATTGTGGAGTAGTGGACCTCAATAGACGCAGTAGACGCAGTGGCCTTTTCTTCTCCAGTTCGGCTGTGCCGTTTAGGGTTTAGGGTTTAGGGTTTAGGGTTTAGGGTTTAGGGTTTAGGGTTTAGGGTTTAGGGTTTAGGGTTGAGGGCAGAGGTGCAGCTGAAACCCGCTGCTCATTCAGGGTTTCCCTGCCGCAGCCCTGACCCCTGAAAGGCAATGGCTTGGGTAGTGGCCTGTGAAGGCCCACAGCATGAATTAGAAACCTGGCTGGTGCCGATGAGAATTGTTGGACGGTGTCGGAAACATGTGCCTTTGCCGGACATGCCGCACCTCTGGGCGTGTCGGCGTGCCATGTCCACATAGTGCCTCAAAGGATTCTTAACCCTACCCTAAACCCTAAACCCCTAAACCCCCTAAACCCCTAAACCCCTAAACCCCTAAACCCTTAAACCCCTAAACCCCTAAACCCCTAAACCCCTAAACCCCTAAACCCCTGGTCTAAACCCTAAACCCTAAACCCTAAACCCTAAACCCTAAACCCTAAACCCTAAACCCTAAACCCTAAACCCTAAACCCTAAACCCTAAACCCTAAACCCTAAACCCTAAACCCTAAACCCTAAACCCAACAAACCCCGACCCGGGGGGTTGAAACCTGACATACTTTGCAAGCGCCGGGTTTACTCGCCCTGTAGGACTTCGTAGCTGAGTAGGGTAACCAGTAACCTTTTTGGGTATAATCCTACCAGAACTCAATTCAAAGGTGAGCCAGTCTAGGCCCAGGGTGCTCGGCAACTAGGAGCAAGATGCTGAGGTTTCCCGAAACCCTAAACCCTAAACCCTAAATCCTAAACCCTAAGCCCTAAGCCCTAAACCCTAAACCTAAACCCTAAACCCTAAACCCTAAACCCTAAACCCTAAACCCTAAACCCTAAATTCTAAACCCTACAAAGATGTTGAGGTTCCCCTACATCCTGCAAGCGGCGGAGAGTGGCGTGGCGCGGGCCATGTCCGCAGCTGCTTACGCCTACGAGCGAGGCGGGAGAGATGGGGGAGGGGAGGGTTTGGGGTTTAGGGTTTGGGGTTTAGGGTTTAGGGTTTGGGATTAGGGTTTAGGGTTTGGGGTTTGGGCTTTGGGCTTTGGGCTTTGGGCTTTGGGCTTCGGAGTGTTAGGGTTAGGTTTTAGGGTTTAGGGTTTAGGGTTTAGGGTCCTCAACAGGGGCGGGGGTACTATAGGACTGTTAGTATGAGGGGGAACCTCCCAATGTTAGGTGCCCTTGCTAACAGGCATGTGGCTTGTGTGGCTTTACGGCTTCAGGCTTTCGGGCTTTTCAGTTTTAGGGTTTAGGGTTTAGGGTTTAGGGTTAGAGGGCGTGGGGCTGATTTGAGAACCTGTGACTAGGAGTCGTAAGAGGGTCTGCGTCCCACACCCTATGGCCCCAGGCACCTCAACTTTTTCCCAGTTCATGTTTTGCCCTAAACCCTAAACCCTAAACCCTCAACCCTTGTCCCTAAACCCTAAACCCTAAACCCTAAGACCCTAAACCCTAAACCCTAAACCCTAAACCCTAAACCCTAAACCCTGAACCTTAAACCCTGAACCCTAAACCCCTCAGAATTTGACCCGACCTTGGCCACCTCAAGCCGGCCTTCGTGTGGGCGTTAAGTACTAAATCCGAAGCCCTAAAGCCTAATCTTTCGGGTTTAGGGTTCTCACACCCCTGTCGGGGTTCATTAGGGTCCGGACTCCTTCTTGGGGTGCATCGGGAGGGGCGTGGGGGGTCTTAAGTTTTGAGGTATTTTAACGCGTATGTAAACCCAAGGACCTGAACCCTGAACCCTAAACCCTGAACCCTGAACCCTAAACCCTAAACTCCTTGCTGGGCCCTTAGGGCCCTCAGGCCCCTAGGGTTTAGGATTCTGTGGTTTAAAGGGGTTTAGGATTCTATGGTTTAGGCCTCAGTGGGTGGTCGTGTTATCGCTGGCTTTTACTTCGCTGGTGCATATCTTTTGCCCCTGAGCCCTAAACCCCAAACCCTAAACCCTAAACCCTAACCCCTAACCCTAAACCCTAAACCCGAAACCCTAAACCAGAAGCATAGGCCTGGGTTGCGCCATCTCTGCCACAGATTCCGTTCACTGGTATCGCAAGGCACGCGGCCTAGGGGTGTTGCTCTGGAAAGGGCGCAGGTGATCATGGAGTCGCAAGTTGATAAAGATTCAGGGTTTAGGGTTTGGGTTTGGGGTCGCAAGTTGATAAAGATTCAAGGTTTAGGGTCTAGGGCTTAGGGAGGTGTATCTTTGAAGGTTGATAGGTGCTTGTGTATTGTTTGAGTCAAACATGTTTGTTGCTGGCTGGGCCACTTGAGACCAATCTTCCTGGGAGGTCATGTGCGTTAGGGATACTGAGAATGAAAGATCCTGTTTGGGCAGAAGGTTTATTTACAGTTTCTTTGTCATAGTGGGGGGGGGGAACATTTTACATGTTTAAGGATACTCAATCTCAGTAAGGAATAGAGATGTAGATTTTTCATACTATCCCAACCATGAACTAGGTATAGGTTGCGTTGTTTCCTGGGTGTTGTTGAGTGCGCTTTCTTTTTGGGGGCACTAGTAACCCCAAGCACAACACCCTAAACCCACTTCAAAAAAGTTCCAGGATCAGAGAGTTTAGGGTTTAGGGTTTAGGGTTTAGGGTTTAGGGTTTAGGGTTTAGGGTTTAGGGTTTGGGGTTTAGCCCCCTTCTGAGTTTCCCCCCTTGTCCCCCATCTGGCGAGGCCTTGGCAGCCCTCAGCACGCGCCCTGGCTGCCCCAACTACGTTTCTACGCTAAGCCCCAAGCCCTCTAGGGTTTAGGGTTTAGGGTTTAGGGTTTA
>CAJNDS010002191.1:1394952-1399952 GCA_905221605.1 Symbiodinium natans | reverse complement strand
TAGTTCCTCTTATGTCGGGGTTGTTCTCTGGTAGTCGAGTCTGTAACCCTAAACCCTAAACTCTAAACCCTAAACCCTAAACCCTAAACCCTAAACCCTAAACCCTAAACCCGCGGTTGAACAACTCCCCACTTCGAACCTTTGGGCTCCGGCAAAGCCGGTTTCCTTATGACCCAGCGGGTGACAAAAGCGCCGTGCTTGACTCCAGGGGCCGTGTATCTTGTGCCTCTAGGTTTTCAGTTTATATGCATACATATAGTGTATATATATATATATATATACATGTATGTGTATATGTATATAGTTAATAAACCCAGCTGTATATCGTGGTGGTTTTGTTCGTTTGTTCTTGGTAATATACTGGCAGCATCATTTCTTCTGCAATACACTTGTGTAGACATTAGGGTCTGGCCTGGCCGAGATTCAAACCCTAAACCCTAAACCCTAAACGGGGGGGGGGGGGTAGGGTTTAGCGAGCAGCTTGACTAAAGGTCCTTCCGACTCGGGCATACATTCAGAGGTAGGTTGAGTTACGGATTTTTTGTAGACCCTGAACCTGAAGCTGTTTGCTGACGCATTCCTCAAAACAACTGGATCACCTCCCCATCCCCTTCCCCCCCGACCCCTTCCCCCCGCCCCAGACATCGTTTAAACCCTAAGCCCTAAACCCTAAACCCTAAACCCTAAACCCTGAACCCTGAACCCTGAACCCTGAACCCTGAACCCTGAACCATGAACCCTAAACCCTAAATCCTGAACCCTAAACCCTAAACCCTAAACCCTTGGAGAAACCTTTGGGGAGTACGACCTTAGTAGATCTGATCAGCAGGAGTACTATCCAGTTCCCGCTGTTCCCCGCGTCGCCGTGCGCGTTCTCCAGCCTGCCGTCTTCACTCCAGTTCAGGCGCAGGGCGCATTTTGGGGCTTAGGGTCTAGGGTTTGGGTTTAGGATTTAGGGTTTAGGGTTTAGGGTTTAGGGTTTAGGGTTTAGGGTTTAGGGTTTAGGGTTTACGGTAAGGCCTAAACCCCTCAAGCCCTAAACCAGGCTGCACGCTGCCAAGGCTGCATGGAGTTCGAACTTGAGCGATAGAGCTTTCTTGGGACTACACTTTAGGGCTTTTTCGGTTTTAGGGCCTCAGGGCTTTGGGATAAATCGAGACCCCAAACCCCAAACCCCAAACCCCAAACCCCAAACCCTAACCCCAAACCCCAAACCCCAAACCCCAAACCCCAAACCCCAAACCCCAAACCCCAAACCCCAAACCCCAAACCCCAAACCCCAAACCCCAAACCCCAAACCCCAAACCCTAAACCCTAAACCCTAAACCCTAAAACCCGAACTTGAAGAGCTGGAGGCTTGCAGGCCGGGCGCAGTGGTACCCTTTTCCGCGGGAGGGATCTTCTGAAAGTAGCCAACACCACAGTGGGTTTAGGGTTTAGGGTTTAGGGTTTAGGGTTTAGGGTTTAGGGTTTAGGGTTAGGGTTTAGGGTTGCAGGGTTTAGGGCTTGGTGTTTAGAATTTAGGGTTTGGGGCCAGTTTTAGAGTCTCGGTTTAGGGCTGATGGGGTTCAGGGTTTCATTGGTTCAGGGCCGCAGGTTGATCTTGTTTCGGGTCTAGGTATATGGGGTTTAGGGTTGACGGATTTAGTGCTTTGGTTCTTTTTGTGGATCAGGTTTTTTTGGTGTTTTCGTAGTTTCGGGTGTCTTGTGTGCAGGGTTATAGGTTTAGGTCGCTGTTCTCCCCCGTGATCTAGCGAGTCTGGATCCTGTCTGCCAAACGATGGAGGAAGCTAACCACGCAGGTAGAGCATCTGCGGCAAAACGCGGAACAGAACTGACAAAAGCAACTTGGGGATTAGGGTTCAGGGTTTAGGGGTTATTTGGTTCCCATCCCTATAATCCAAGAACGCGGTTTAGGTTTTGAGGGTTTAGGGTTTCGCGTTTAGGGTTTGGGGTGCCATGAGTCCTGGCCAAGATGATGCCCAGAATCCAGGACGCAACAGCAAACGCAGCGGGAAAGACGGGAAAATGCCGAACGGAATGAAATGATGCCCTGAAGCCAAGACACCACGGCACACGAAGAACGCCAAGACATCCCACTGACATGTGGGCACGTGGTGAGGCCAAGTACTAGATGCCATATGATGCCATCGACCTGCTTCACGCTTTGAGTAGACTCAGAGCAAGTAACAACTCTAGTCGGTTTGGGGTGTTGGCCTCATCCTTACCCTAAACCCCAAACCCCAAGCCCTAAACCCTAAACGCCAAACCCTACACCCTAAAACCCTAAGTCCTAAACCCTAAACCCTAAACCCTAAACCCTAAACCCTAAGCCCTAAACCCTAAACCCTAAACCCTAAACCCTAAACCCTAAACCCTAAACCCTAAACCCTAAACCCTAAACCCTAAACCCTAAACAAGCAGGAGCCACGCAACCTGCCATCCGAAGCCATGCAGGCACCCTACGTTCGTGCCCCTCCTGCCCAGACACCGCAGGGCGGCCCAGGGAGTGCCCTGTGGGCTCGCTCTAAACCCTAAACCCTAAACCCTAAACCCTAAACCCTAAACCCTAAACCCGAAACCCTAAACCCTAAACCCTAAACCCCAAACCCTAAATTTAAGAGCCTCCGGCTCAAGCCGCCAACCCCGCTGGAGCATAGTTGAAAGGTTCAAACGTTCGTTAGGTCAAAGGATGCCAAAGTTGGTGGGGGGGGGGGGGTAGGGGGGTAGGGGGGGGGGGGTTCCAGGGGGGGGGTAGGGGGTGGGGATCGGGGGGGGGCAGGGGGGGGGGCGGGGTAGGGGGGGCGAGGGGGGGGGTGGAGGGGGGTAGGGGGAGGGGTTTGGGGGGGGTTGGGACCCCAAACCCTTAACCCTAACCCCTGACCCTGAAGCCCTAAACCCCAAACCTCGAACCCTGAACCCCTCAGCTACCAGTGGATGGTTGGGGCGCTTCGGTGGAGTTCGTTTTTGGCACGTCGAAGGGATTTCCGGCCCAGTCCTACCCCAGGTCTTTGGTTTTTGTAAGACTTGGGATCCCTGAAACCCGCAAACCCCAAACCCACAACCCATACACCCCAAGCCCGAACAGCTCTACCCTGTAGGCTGATAGAACTCCTTATTGTGGGCCTGTGTTCCTTTATGTTTGGGGGGGAGGCCCCCGCCCCCCACCCCCCTTTCCCTACTTAGAAATGTGTCCGACAGCAGGCTGTAGTACCCGGCTTGTTCTTTCTTAAAAGGTTTCTGTGGTTGATGGGTCACGAGGCGCAGGGTCCCTAGGAGGCTTGAGGTTTGAAGAGTTTCGAGGGATAAGAGGGTCGACAGGGTCTAGAGCGTTAAGGGGTTTTGGAGGGCTAGAGGTTTAGAGGGTTTAGGGTTTTAGCGGGTTAGCGGGTTTAGGGGGTTTCGAGGGTGCGAGGGTTTAGGGCTCAGAGCCGGAGTAGGCCTAAATTGGGGATTTGTCGGCGTTGTGCTGTCGACATACACAGGGCATTGAAACCTAAACCCTAACCCCTAAACCCTCAACCCTAAACCTAACCCTAAACCCTAAACCCCATAAACCCTAAACCCTATAAACCCTAAATCCTAAACCCTAAAAACCCTTCATTTTTTTGCGACTCAGGTTGCCCATCTCTCGCGAGACATCCTTCATGAATGGCGCCAGCTACGGCTACGCTCCAGTGGTTCACGCCCCTGTCTATGTGGCCCGGCCGGTGTGCTTAAGAACCCCCCCTCCCCCCCCCCCCCCCCCCCCCAAAAAAAAAGAAGAAAAAAAAAACTTCCTTATAAGGGTAATATAGGGGATTATTGTTCTCTATTTTTTGGGGGTTCTTGAGCAGCTAGTAGTTTAAGCCACTCGTACCCACTGTTACCAAGAAGCTATGCTCCTAGACCTTACAACTTCCAAACGCTATGGTCACTATGAGTTTAGGGTTCAGAGGTTAGGGCTTAGGGTTCAGGGTTCGGGGTTTGTAAGGCTCCGAAAGCTCAGATAGAGGCTGCGGAACAAGAGTGCGCATGATATGCATGGTGTGTTTCAATCGTTTGTTCGTAATGAATCGAAGTCCATGAGCAGACGCACCATGAATTGAGCTTCCCAAGACTAATCTTAACGATCGGAGCCCCCGAAAAAATTGTACAACTCTATGTTCGGAAACCCGATTGAATGAAGTGAACACATCCGAAACCCCTGATGTTGTGCAGGCTTTTGTGGCCCCCGGGTTCAAAGTCAAACTTGCTGGGCTGCTCGGGACACTTTGACTGCTAGTCGGTGTGCGGTGGGATCATGTGATGAGTCAAATCGTCCGGGTGGCGTAAGAAAGTTTCGTGCCGCGCGCCTTCAAATCAATTGCCGGGCCTCGCTGTCCCCTTGAAACTTACACAAACTCCTCCCTATTAGAAGCATGTAGAGCCCGTGGAGCAAAAACCAGCTTCGACGGTTCAGGGGGAGGGCACTAAGCAGGTGCAACATTACACCTTACACCCTAAGTTTCAAATCCCAAACCTCCTCCCCCCCCGCCCCGCCCACAAAGAGCCCGAGGGTTTAGGGGTTTCGGGTTAAGGGCTTCTGCGCAGCTCTTTAAACAGCACGCAGCATCCGCCCAAGGTGACCAACCGCGTGGTCCTCCCACCGCGGTTGCTCGTGAGGGCTTGAGTCCTCCTTCCATTTAGCCGCGGCCCTGATACCTCGAAGCGACTTAGGGTAGTTTAGGGTTTAGGGTTTAGGGTTTAGGGTTTAGGGTTTAGGGTTTAGGGTTTAGGGTTTAGGGTTTAGGGTTGAATGAAGAGATGTCTCAAGATGGCGATGCAAGTCACCTGCCAAGTGTCGCGGGGTGTTTCGGCGCTAAGGCTCCCGCAAATGCACAGGCACAGAACAGGCCGGATCCCCTTTCTCGAACCTGAGACAAAAGGTAATATATATATATATATTTTTTTTTTATGTATATATATAATTACTTATGGACATATATACATATATAAGGGCCCTCAAAATTAGAATAGTT
>CAJNDS010002191.1:1349952-1392452 GCA_905221605.1 Symbiodinium natans | reverse complement strand
GCTTGAGGCTCAACAGGCCGTATTGGGTTTAGGGTTTAGGGTTGTGGGGTATAGGGTTTAGGGTTTGGGGTTTGGGGTGTGGGGCTTTACGGTTTAGAGTTTCGGGCTTACAGGTTTGGATGGCAGAGGGGTGGCGTAGAGCTGCAGTCTGTAAGGTTGTGGTTCGGGACTCCGGTTTCCACCGCAGCTGGAAGTTCTACTAAACCCCAAACCCTCAAACGATGCATACCCTAAACTCCTAACCCTTAACCCACACCTAAACCCCCTCAAAACCCCGAACTCTTAACCCAAACCCACAAGACCTAAGCTCCAATCCTCAAACCCTAAACGCGAAACCCCAAGCCCGAACCCAAACACAAAACCACCACAGCTGAGTATGTAATTTGGGGTACAATGCACCCCTCTAGAACCCCACAGTTACAGCTCTGCTCCCTTGCTTAGCTCAGCGCCCAAGCCAGCCAAGCCCCTAATCCTCAAACACCCTCGACCCCCAAAAGCCCAAAGCCCTAAAGCCCCCCCAAGCCCCCTCTGCCCCTAACCTCCCAAAACCCTAAACCCCAAGCCCCAAACCCGAAGCTCGAAAGCCATCCCCGCTCCAGATTAGGGTTTAGGGGTTTAGGGGGTTAGGGGTTGAGGAGGGGTTTATAGGGTTTAGGGTGGTTAGTGGTTTAGGGGTTGGGCCGTTTGTGGAGGCGCATCTTCAAGACGGATGTGAGGAGGGGCCCGAAGCTCGTGCTAGGGTTTCAGAGGGTTTAGGGTTTAGGGTTTTGGGTTTTGGGTTTTGGGTTTTGGAGTTCGGCGTGGGGGCGGGGTGTTAGTTTTGGCAAGGTGGGGTCCTATTGCAATAGAATGGATGTTTTTGGGTGGGCGGCGGTAGCACTTATATTGAACTTGCTAAGGACCCTAACCTACACCCCAAACAGTTCGCCATAGTACTAGTATCTGCCTATACTGCCCGTGTTTGCCATGTGCCCGACTCAACATCTCCGTTCTCATACGGGCTCCTGTTTTGAACCTTCAAAGCACAACTCACCACCAAGTCATTCCATGGACCCTGAGCCCTAAACCAAAACGCTATAGCCCCCTTCGGGTTTGTTGTTTTTAATAATACAGAATCCAAGGGAGTGTTCTGAATATTACGTTTATCGAGTTTCTAAGGGGAGTACAGCGAACATGACACCGAAATCCTGGAACTAAGCTTTGATGTTTGTCAGTTTTCGGGTTCAGGGTCCAGGGCTCAAGGCTGCACCCCTAAACCCTAAACCCTAAAACCCAAACCCTAAACCCTAAACCCTAAACCCTAAACCCTAAACCCTAAACCCTAAACCCTAAACCCTAAACCCTAAACCCTAAGCCCTTTCATGTCCTTAAAACAACTCAAAAAGGGCCCCCCAAACCCAAGGCACAACCTCAATGTTCCGAGGAAGAGTCCCCTGAGACCCTAAACCCTAAACCCTAGACCCTAAACCCTAAACCCTAAACCCCAAACCCTAAGCCCTAAACCCTGAACCCTGAACCCTAAACCCTAAACCCTAAACCCTAAACCCTACCCCTAAACCCTAAACCCCAAACTCTCGAAGCTGAAGTTCCTCACCTGTCTGGCCCTGGGCTGGCGAGGACGTGCCCTTATCGTGTAAAGTGGGAGGCCGGGGGCGCCCAGGGCTAGGGTTTAGGGTTTAGGGTCTAGGGTTTAGGGCTTCGGGGGGTGTCGTGGCTAGGTGGGCCATGAGTGATGGTGGCTAGAAATTCCTCATAGTGGGTGGGTGTTTGTGGAACCTGGCCTTCTGTGGCTCAGGTGTTGGAGGCTTTAAGCTTATGGTTTTTTAACCCACAAATCTGACGGGAGGGGCTTCGAGGGTTTCTGGAAGGTTGGGGGGGCAGGCTAGATCCCCAATCTTGGGACTGCAAGATAAAGCCCAAGAGTCTTCTCATTGCAGAAACCCAGCATCACCGCCCCAAACCCTATGCCCGAAGACCCCTAAACCCTAAGCCTAAGCTAAGTCCCCTAAGTCCCCTAAGTCCCCTAAGTCCCCTAAGGCCCCTAAGGCCCCGAAGGCCCCGAAGGCCCCGAAGGCCCCGAAGGCCCCGAAGGCCCCTGAATCCTGAACCCTAAGCCCTATAACCTAAGACCCCTAAAGCCCTAAAGCACCAAAACCCTACTTGGAGGTTCTTCATAGGTACTTAACCCCAGATGATAGGTCCACGTTTCACCCACTTAGGGGACTTGGGAGACTCATAAGTGCCATCATAGTTGGGGTAAACCCTAACCCTAAACCCTGAACCCTGAACCCTGAACCCTAAACCCTAAATCCTAAACCCCAAACCCTAAACCCTAAACCCTAAACCCTAAACCCCAAACCCCAAACCCTAAACCCTAAACCCTAAACCCTAAACCGTAAACCCTAAACTCTAAACCCTAAACCCTAAACCCTAAACCCTAAACCCTAAACCCTAAACCCTAAACCCTAAACCCTAAACCCTAAACCCTAAACCCTAAACCCTAAACCCTAAACCTTTCCGGGGTTTTAAGTACCCAATGAACCTCCAAGTAGGAGGCTTCAGAGGGACAGACTCCTTGCAGCTGGGCTCGAATTGGCAGGCTTGAGCCCGGGGACCTGCACCTTGGGATCATAGTTAGGGTTTAGGGTTTAGGGTTTAGGGTTTAGGGTTTAGGGTTTAGGGTTTAGGGTTTAGGGTTTAGGGTTTAGGGTTTAGGGTTTAGGGTTTAGGGTTTAGGGTTTAGGGTTTAGGGTGTAGCAGCAACCTCAACTAGGTGGGCACGGGTTGCGGGCCTCAGGAAGTTGAGGGTTTATCTAGCGTCCTTTGACGGGGCTGCGGAGTAGCCTCCCATATTTCAGGGTTTTCCGAAATTGCACCTTATTGGGGTCCTTATTATTAGGGAATCCTACGATGTTGGGGGTCTATCTTAGGGTTTAGGGCCCTTTTTTGCATAAGCCTCCCATCTTCTTCCTGCCTAGAGCTGTCCTCCTCATGGCAACCAGCTCCTCCAGAGGGCGAGGCCTTGTACGGCCTGGCCTTCTGCTGCTGCTTGCCGCATCTTCCGTGGCCTTTGTGCGCCTTGGATTCTGGATTCGTCATGTAGGGTTTAGGGTTTAGGGTATAAGGGATAGGGCATTTGCTAGAACTGACCGTTTGAGTTTCCAGAAAACTATTGCTGGCGACTGCGATTTTGGCTTCAGGGTCCCTAAACCCTAAATCCGGTTCACACCCTAAACCCCAATCTAAGCTTAGAAACATGGGCCTTAACATGGTTCCTTACCCTTGTTCAAAGGGATTTCAAGGGTTCCGAAGTAGGGGCCGTTTATTCTGTCTAGTGTATATAAGGGTTGTCTAACAGAGGACCCAAGTTAAGGGCGCGTACATCGGATCCCCTACCTCATCCCTAAACCCTAAACCCTAAACCCTAAACCCTAAACCCTAAACCCCTAACCCCTAAACCCTAAACCCTAAATCTCTCGGTTCTTTCTAGGCTTCAGAAAGAACGAGAGAACGCAAGTCAAAACACCCTTCCGCCGACCGACCCTTGGCCCTAAGAATACATTCTGGGCAGGGCTTAGGGTTTAGGGTTTAGGGTTTAGGGTTTAGGGTTTAGGGTTTAGGGTTTAGGGTTTAGGGTTTAGGGTTTAGGGTTTAGGGTTTAGGGTTTTAGGGTTTTAGGGTTTTAGGGTTTTAGGGCTTAGGGTTTAGGATTCAGGGTTTAGGGTTGCACACTATTTTTGGCGTCGCGCTCTGCTGCGGTTGATGCTATGAGCTCATGAGAAGTTCTACTCTGGCCGCTCCGGTGTGTGGTCGCTACGCACCGTGAATTCATGGTGCACAGGTACGCTCGCTGACGCTCTTACCCGAGTCGCCGGAACCTGTTTGACATGAACCTCTGTGTGTGTGTGTGTCACCAATAAATCCAAAAAGACGGAACACACAACAAAACCCACGAGCGAAAAAGTAAACTATTTATCGTGTTTTCTGTTGCTTGGATTATTTCGTATTTAATTCTGTGTGTGTGTGAGGTTTCCTGGTCCGAGCTAAGAGACACAGCTCGGGGTTGTTTCTTGGGAAGTGGGCTGCTTGCGAGCTGTACCCCCTGCTGCGTGCTCTGTCGCATTCTCGTGCTGCTTACCCGTTTCTGGCGCAATTGGCAGCTGCTCTTGCCGAGGACCGGCTGTTTGCAAGTTTTTGGGGGCTTCCACGTTTCTGTGTCCTCTCCTGCGTGGCAGTCACCGAAGAGGAGGGCGCGAAAGGCAATGTAAAGAATTAGGGTTTAGGCCGAAGATATGAGCCCAGTCGCCAGAAGCCCTTTTTTAAATACCCTCCAATCTCAGTCTATATGGCTCAGGGTTTAGGGTTTAGGGTTTAGGGCTTAGGGCTTTAGGGTTTAGGGTTCAGGGTTTAGTGTTTGGGGATCAGGTGCAGCTCTCACTCCCGCCGCGCTGGGAAGCGTTCGCACTGGCCTGGCCCGAGGGAATCTGGAGGCTGGGCGCGATTTCGGACATTGGCCTGGCAGCAGCCCCTGAAGGAGTTCAAGGACTCAGGGAGTTGCTTTTGTTTAGGGGTTTGGGGTTTAGGGTTTAGGGCTAGGGGTTTAGGGTTTAGGGCATAGGCTTACATGCCCAGCTTCGTGTTCGTTTCTTTTCTTTGGGGTGCTGGAATCGTTTTTCAAGACAGTCTAACCTCCAAACCCTAAGACCCTAGAACCCTAACCCTCGATCTCTTGCCAGCTTTGACAACGCTGGTAAGGTTGTTTGATATATCCCACACGTCGGCCCCCAAGATGGGCGAGGGAGAAAAAACTTTTGGGAGCAAAAGCCTCCCGCTGGTAAGGTTATCGGCTTGGAGATCCAGTCGATGAGACGACTCGAAACCAACTTTGCCGAAGCCTCTCCCGGCCCTTGCTGGAGATCCGCCAAATTATGGAGAACACATTGACCGCCACAGTGCCTCCCCTCCCAACATCCTCCGAAGCCCTCAACCTCAAACCCTAAAGCCCTAACCCCCAAAATTTCAACCCTAAACCCTAAAGCCCTTAAACCCAAACGCTTCTGTAGAAGCATTGCCCAGAGCATGCTTGTGGCTCTCCCCACTTATGACCTCCCAGCTGCGTGTAAACCACGGTTTAGGGTTTAGGGTTTTAGGGTTACGGTTTAGGGTTTAGGGTTTAGGGTTTAGGGTTTAGGGGCTTAGGGTTCAGGATGTTGGGCTTAGGGCATTTGGTTTTACTTACTGGCTCAAAACCCAACTTTTCAACTTTTAGGCTTCTTATAAGGTAGTTTATTCTGAAAGTTTCAACTCCTATTTGCTTGGGTTTTGGGCCGGTCAGAGATAAAATTACCTGGGCTTTGAAGGTTTCGGGGTTGGCGGTTTTGTGGGGGGGGGGGGGGGGGGGGGGGCTTGCAGGGTCTTAGAGCACGGATTCCCCAACACCCATTCTGCCTTATGCACCAAATGAACCCTAAAAATTGCCCAAAACCCAAACCCTATATCCTAAACCCTAAACCCTAAACCCTAAACCCTAAACCCTAAACCCTAAACCCTAAACCCTAAATCCTAAACCCACCCTCTCCAGGATCCCTACTCAGTTCTGGGGGTGGACCCCGACAGCACGGAAGAGGCGCGGGCGGCCAGGAAGATCGGAACAGAACGCTTCGGGGTGTGGGGGATCAGGGCTCAGGGTTTAGGGTTTAGGGTTTCGGGTAGTTGTAGAGGTCGGAATAATTACTAATAGTAGTCCCTTCTGGTTCCCTTAGAATAAGACTATAAACCCCCAAAGCCATATTCTCATTATTAAGGCCCCCATATTAGGGGATTAGGGCTGAGGTTTTGGGGGTTCAGGGATTAGGGCTGAGGGTTTAGGGGTTTGGAGGTTCAGGGGCTTAGGGCTTAGGGGTTGGTTCAGGGGTTTTAAGGGCTCGGAGCAGTCCAGTACCTCGGAGATAACCTTCTTTTTCATTAGATCTTCGCTACGAAGAGCCTTATATTTACATGATTGTATAAAGCGCCAGACGCCCGTACCCAGGGACAGCTTTGAAGTCCAGAGCCACTGATTTGAAAATGAAAAAATCTGTTTTGTGCGAACTTCGCCATCAAAAATCCGACCCGTGGAATTTAGCACCCCAAGACTCCTAAACCCTAAACCCTAAACCCTAAACCCTAAACCCTAAACCCCGAGCACCCCAAGACTGTCAGCTGACAGGAGATCCGGGCAGCGTACCGTGCCCGCGCACGCGTGGACCACCCCGACATCAGCGACGAGCCTGATGCCCAGCAGCAGCCCAGACGCAAGAGACCTGCTGAGGATTTAGGGTTTAGGGTTGAGGGTTTAGGGTTTTGGGTTTAGGGTTTCGGGACCTCAGCAACAAGATATCTTCCGGGTGGGATCATACATTTCAGGGAAAGCTGCACATTCCACAGAAGACCCTTGCCATTCTGGATGCAACGATTTGCATCTATCACAGTCCTTTATGGATCTGCTCAGAACTGCAGTACTCACAAGGCTCGAGAGCCGGAACCTATGTTCGGGTTTGCGAAATATTAGTAGGTACCCTAACATAGACCCCCAGAGAGTAGGATTCTCTTATAGGGACCCCAATAAGGTACCTGTAATTTTGGAAACCCCCATATAGGATGAAGTGTTTTGTTGTATTCTGCTGCTCGCAAGAAAGCAACAAAGTCTGCATCATTTACGTTCCCTGAGAATGTGTTTCGCTCCTCTTTGGCCCTAGGGTTTAGGGTTTAGGGTTTAGAGTTTCGGGTTTCGGGTTCAGGGCTTAGACCCTAAATCTAGTGCTGGCATGTTCATCTTAAGTTCGGTCCTTGGTCCTTAACCGCAAGCCGACGGATTCTCGCTGTCGAAGCATATGGCAGCTTTCGACCTTCCCTTTGTCTGAAGAGTTTCAGGTTTAGGGCCTAGGGTTTAGGGTTTCAGGGTTTAGGGTTTAGGGTTTGGGGTTTAGGGTTTATAAACCCTAAACCCCAAACCCTAAACCCTATAGGGTTTATAAACCCTATGGGGTTTAGGGTTTAGGGCTTAAACGCGTGAGCCTAGGGATGCTGTAGCCGAGGCGATGGATGGAGATTTCCGAAGCCTACAAAGCGCTCACGGATCCCTCGCTGCATTTTGATGGCTTCGAGGGAGAGCACCGGCCCGCCCCATCTGTTACATTATTTATTATTATTATTATTATTATGATTATTATGATTATTATTATTATGATTATTATTTATAATTATGATTATATACATATATATATATATATATACATATACATATATGTATGTAGGACCTTTATGCGTTATTTGACGGTCCTGCTTCGCCTTCCAAAACTTTAAGGATTTTAAGGAATTTAGGGGTTTTCCAAAATTTTAAAAGAACCACAAAATCCTTAAAATTTTGAAAGCCCGGACCTTTCAAAATTTTAAGGATTTTAAGGAATTTAAGGCCTTTTAAATTTCTTAAAATCCTTAAAATCCTTAAAATTTTGAAAGAAAATTAAATTATTTTCCGGAAAGAGGCAGGCCCATTTAAAATTTTAAAAATCCTTAAAATCCTTAAAATGCTTAAAATCCTTAAAATTTTGAAAGGTTGCGGCTTTCAAAATTTTAAGGATTTTAAGGAATTTAAGGCCTTTAAATTTCTTAAAATCCTTAAAATCCTTAAAATTTTGAAAGAAAATTAAATCATTTTCCGGAAAGAGGCAGGCCCATTTAAAATTTTAAAGATCCTTAAAATCCTTAAAAACCTGAAAATTTTGAAAGCCCGGGCCTTTCAAAATTTTAAGGATTTTAAGGAATTTAAGGCCTGTTAAATTTCTTAAAATCCTTAAAATCCTTAAAATTTTGAAAGAAAATTAAACTATTTTCCGGAAAGAGGCAGGCCCATTTTAAATTTTAAAAATCCTTAAAATCCTTAAAATCCTTAAAATTTTGAAAGCCCGGGCCTTTCAAAATTTTAAGGATTTTAAGGAATTTAAGGCCGTTTAAATTTCTTAAAATCCTTAAAATCCTTAAAATCCTTAAAATTTTGAAAGAAAATTAAATCATTTTCCGGAAAGAGGCAGGCACATTTTAAATTTTAAAAATCCTTAAAATCCTTAAAATCCTTAAAATTTTGAAAGCCCGGGCCTTTCAAAATTTTAAGGATTTTAAGGAATTTAAGGCCTTTTAAATTTCTTAAAATCCTTAAAATCCTTAAAATTTTGAAAGAAAACTAAATTATTTTCCGGAAAGAGGCAGGCCCATTTAAAATTTTAAAAATCCTTAAAGTCCTTAAAAATCCTTAAAATTTTGAAAGGTTGGGCCTTTCAAAATTTTAAGGATTTTAAGGAATTTAAGGCCTTTTAAATTTCTTAAAATCCTTAAAATCCATAAAATCCTTAAAATTTTGAAAGAAAATTAAAATATTTTCCGGAAAGAGGCAGGCCCATTTAAAATTTTAAAAATCCTTAAAATCCTTAAAATCCTTAAAATTTTGAAAGGTTGGGGCTTTCAAAATTTTAAGGATTTTAAGGAATTTAACGCCTTTTAAACTTCTTAAAATCCTTAAAATCCTTAAAATTTTGAAAGAAAATTAACTTATTTTCCGGAAAGAGGCAGGCCCATTTAAAATTTTAAAAATCCTTAAAATCCTTAAAATTTTGAAAGCCCGGGCCTTTCAAAATCTTAAGGATTTTAAGGAATTTAAGGCCTTTTAAATTTCTTAAAATCCTTAAAATCCTTAAAATCCTTAAAATTTTGAAAGAAAATTAAATCATTTTCCGGAAAGAGGCAGGCCCATTTAAAATTTTAAAAATCCTTAAAATCCTTAAAATCCTTAAAATCCTTAAAATCCTTAAAATTTTGAAAGCCCGGGCCTTTCAAAATTTTAAGATTGGAAGGATTTTTAAGATTTTAAATGGGCCTGACTCTTTCCGGAATGTATTTTAATTTTATTTCAAAATTTTTAGGATTTTAAGGATTTTAAGAAATTTAAAGGCGCTAAATTCCTTAAAATCCTTAAAATTTTGAAAGGCCCGGGCTTTCAAAATTTTAAGGATTTTAAGGATTTTAAGGATTTTTAAAATTTTAAATTGGCCTGCCTCTTTCCGGAAAATAATTTAATTTTCTTTCAAAATTTTAAGGATTTTAAGGATTTTAAGAATTTAAAATGCCTTAAATTCCTTAAAATCCTTAAAATATTGAAAGGTCCGGGCTTTCAAAATTTCAAGGGTTTTCAGGATTTTAAGGATTTTAAAATTTTAAATGGGCCTGACTTTTCCGGAAAATGATTTAATTTTCTTTCAAAATTTTAAAGGATTTTAAAGGATTTTTAAAGGATTTTTAGAAGTTACAAAGGTCCTTAAATTCCTAAAAATCCTTAAAATTTTGACGCCCCAACCTTTTCAAAATTTTAAGGATTAAGATTTAAGGATTTTTAGATTTTAAATGGGCCTGCCTCTTTCCGGAAAATAATTTAAAAGATTTTTCTTTCAAAATTTTTAAGGATTTTAAGGATTTTTAGGATTTTAAAAAGAAATTAAAAGGCCTTCAATCCTTCAAAAATCCTTAAAATTTTGAAAGCCCCAACCTTTCAAAATTTTAAGGATTTTAAGGGTTTTAAGGATTTTTAAAATTTTAAATGGGCCTGCCTCTTTCCGGAAAATAATTTATTTTTCTTTCAAAATTTTAAGGATTTTAAGGATTTTAAGAAATTTAAAAGGCCTTAAATTCCTTAAAATCCTTAAAATTTTGAAAGGCCCGGGCTTTCAAAATTTTAAGGATTTAAAGGATTTTAAGGATTTTTAAAATTTTAAATGGGCCTGCCTCTTTCCGGAAAACAATTTAATTTTCTTTCAAAATTTTAAGGATTTTAAGGATTTTAAGAAATTTAAAAGGCCTTAAATTCCTGAAAATCCTTAAAATTTTGAAAGGCCCGGGCTTTCAAAATTTTAAGGATTTTAAGGATTTTAAAGATTTTTAAAATTTTAAATGGGCCTGCCTCTTTCCGGAAAATAATTTAATTTTCTTTCAAAATTTTAAGGATTTTAAGGATTTTAAGAATTTAAAATGCCTTAAATTCCTTAAAATCCTTAAAATATTGAAAGGTCCGGGCTTTCAAAATTTTTAAGGGTTTTCAGGATTTTAAGGATTTTAAAATTTTAAATGGGCCTGACTTTTCCGGAAAATAAATTTATTTTCCAATAGTTTTACTGAGTTTATTTTTTTTATTTAAATGGGCCTGACCCTTTCTGGAAAATACTTGAATATTAGTTTAAAATTTGATAGATTTTAAGGAAACTAGGGGCATTTCAATATTTGGAAAGGCCATGAAGTTCCATGGGTACGTTATATTTTTGGATTTTTGTTTGTAATTTTTAGCAAATAAACCATTTAAGTTTTTTTTTGCAATTTTCCTGAAATTCTGAAAGCCTAGGCCTTACAAGAAAAAATAAAAAAAAAACAGCAACACAAATACTCATTTAAAATATTTAAATGCGCTTCTTAGTCCTTTTAAAACAGAAAATTTTGTTTTGTTAATTCATAAGGCTTGTAAAAAAAGCCGGGGGTCCGGGGACGAGCGTTAACAAAAGCATTCCCCTTGAATATTTCTCCCGCGAAACTTTTCTCCCGCGAATTTTGGCGGGAGAAATTCCCGCGAGCTCTCCCTTGAGTTTTTCTGGTTTTCCCGTGGTTTCCCTTTGATGTTTTTTTTGGTTTCCCTTCAGTTTCCCGTGAGAGTCAAATCTTCCTTTTACTGTTCCCTTGGACTTCCCTTTGAACTTCCCTTGGTTTTCCCTCGGATCCCCTTCGAAATTAAAACGTATCCCGCGAAAAATCTCGCAAGACTTCAAAAATAAGGGCTTCCTTTTCCCACGGGATTTCCCGCGAAGCAGGCCGTAGGCCCCGAGCTGTGGCTGTAGTCTGCAGGCCCCCGAGCTCTCTGACTGTAGAGTCTCCAGGCCCCCAAATGGGCCTGACCCTTTCCGGAAAATACTTGAATATTAGTTTAAAATTTGATAGATTTTAAGGAAACTAGGGGCATTTCAATATTTGGAAAGGCCATGAAGTTCCATGGGTACCTTATATTTTTGGATTTTTGTTTGTAATTTTTAGCAAATAAACCATTTAAGTTTTTTTTTTGCAATTTTCCTGAAATTCTGAAAGCCTAGGCCTTACAAGAAAAATAAAAAAAACAGCAACACAAATACTCATTTAAAATATTTAAATGCGCTTCTTAGTCCTTTTAAAAAAGAACATTTTGTTTTGTTAATTCATAAGGCTTGTAAAAAAAGCCGGGGGTCCGGGGACGAGCGTTAACAAAAGCATTCCCCTTGAATATTTCTCCCGCGAAACTTTTCTCCCGCGAATTTTGGCGGGAGAAATTCCCGCGAGCTCTCCCTTGAGTTTTTCTGGTTTTCCCGTGGTTTCCCTTTGATGTTTTTTTTGGTTTCCCTTCAGTTTCCCGTGAGAGTCAAATCTTCCTTTTACTGTTCCCTTGGACTTCCCTTTGAACTTCCCTTGGTTTTCCCTCGGATCCCCTTCGAAATTAAAACGCATCCCGCGAGAAATCTCGCAAGCCTTCAAAAATAAGGGCTTCCTTTTCCCACGGGATTTCCCGCGAAGCAGGCCGTAGGCCCCGAGCTGTGGCTGTAGTCTGCAGGCCCCCGAGCTCTCTGACTGTAGTCTCCAGGCCCCCGGGCTCTCTCGTTGTCACCAGGGTCCGGGCTGTCTGGCTGTAGTCTGCAGGCCCCCGAGCTCTCTGACTGTAGTCTCCAGGCCCCCGGGCTCTCTCGTTGTCACCAGGGTCCGGGCTGTCTGGCTGTAGTCTGCAGGCCCCCGAGCTCTCTGACTGTAGAGTCTCCACGCTGTAGTCACCAGGCCCCCGGGCTGTCTGGCTGTAGTCTGCAGGCCCCCGAGCTCTCTGACTGTAGTCTCCAGCCCCCCGGGCTCTCGTGCTTGCTTGGGTTTATATTGTTTATTACTTAATTAGATTGACTTAAGTAATTTAAATTATTTAAAGAATTTAAGTATCGAAATTTATTTAAATAGTTAAATAACTTAAATATGGGCAGGTTTCGGATTTAAATTACTTAAGTTATTTAACTTCGGCCGGGAATTAAATAATGTGAATAATTTGTAAATAATATCAACAATTTACATAATGTAAATAATTGAAATAGTTTAAACTTAAATAATTCAATAACTTAAATCCGAAACCTCCCCGTCTTATTTACACTTTTTGAATTATTTAATTCTGGGGAGGGGGGGGGTGGTCCCCCCCCCCGCCCGCCGGATTTAAATCCTTTTTCATTATTTAAACTATCTAAATTCTTTAAATCGCCTGGGAATCAAATAATTTCAATTTGAATATGACGGGCAGGTTTCGGATTTAAAATATTTAAATTATCTAATTCGGCCGGGATTTAAATAATTTAAATAATTTAAACAATTATTTAAGGCTTCGATCGGATTTAAATTATTTACATAATTTCAATAATTTCAATAATTTAAATCCGAAAAGGGGGGGGGGGGCCACCCGCCCTGCCCCCTAAGGATTAAACAATTTAAATAATTTAAATCCGAAACCTCCCCGTCTTATTTAAATTATTTAATTATGTAATTCTGGGGAGGGGGGGTGGTCCCCCCCCCTTTCGGATTTAAATTTTTAAAATTATTAGATTGTTTAAAATATTTGAATTATTTAAATTATGGCACGGCTCTACTGACACATATTCCGCGGAAAGATTGTCATGTTTTTGGTGAAATTTACGAACACTTACCCCCCGATAAGCAAGATCTTGGAACCACTCCGCGTACTCAGCCTTTAAGAGTTTAAGGGGGTTTCAAATTCAGGGATACTTATATTTGCTCCTTTAAACTTACGAACACTTACCCCCCGATAAGCAAGACTTGGAACCTGCAGACAACAACAAACAGGTCTGTCGCAAAACCGCGACCATTGATACATACCCCCTGTAACGGGGTATGTCGCGTATGTGGGCCGCGGCCCGGTTACAAGCAAGTAATATTGGCACGCGGCCATTTGTTTGCAAGAAACAGGGGTCTGCATACCGCAGCAAAACATAAACACATGATGACGATGCGAACAACTGACTAGATGATGAAGATGATGAGGATGAACAAGATCAAGGAGCTGATGAAGATGATGAAGATGATGAAGATGATGATGCTGCTGGGAAAGCTTTATGCAATTGATGCAGTGAAGTTATGCCAGTACAATGAAAGGACTCATGCAGATGAAGAGTGTGATGACAATGATGATAGAGCTTTGCGCTTTATTTTGTCACCCCGTCTCCTTGCTTCCTGTCTCTTCTCTTCTTTCTAGTACCCTTCCAGAAAAATGGCATCCTTGTTCTCTCGCCTCTCTCACTTCCCTTTCCCTTCTCTCTTTCTGTTAATTTTGACTGATGAACAACAAGAAAGAAACTTGCAGGATAAAACAGTGGCAGGGTAAGCAGACGTTGCGCGTGGACCTTGCCGTACTTCATCATATCCCTCTTCTCGGCCCATCTCTTCTGCTCCTTTCCTTACTCTTCTCCTTTTCATAATTATTCCTCTTTAGTTGTTCTTATCTGGAAAAGAAAGAGGGAAGGGAGAGATAAGGGAGGGAGGATAGATAAAGAAGAGTGCCATCTTCTCTGCGCCTTGTTTTGTCTCTCCCTCTTCTCTATTCATCTCTCTTCTATTCTTTTCTTTGCTGTTCTATTGAAATTGGATTCCCTGTATCTCTCCTCTGTCCTTCTCTCTCGCTCCTCTTCTCCTGTTCCCCTAAACGATTGCTCTTTACAGATAGGTGCCCTCCCTCCTCTTCAGGAAATCTCTTTTCGCTTATTTTGCTTTTTGAAGCGAATAAAACAACGGATAAGAGAGGAAAGGGAATGACTAAGTAAAGACAGGAGCTCTTCAATAGGTGCCCTCCCTCCTCTTCAGGAAATCTCTTTTCCCGTATTTTGCTTTTTGAAGCGAAGAAAACAACAGATAAGAAGAGAGGAAAGGGAATGACTAAGTAAAGAGAGGAGCTCTTCAATTTCCCTCCCTATATCTGATGTTACTTTTCCTTCTTGGGCGGTGCCCTTCTTTCTCCCTTGAAGATGCAGAAAACGATCAGGAACACCCGTTCCATCGCCCATATATAGACAGAGATAAATCATGAGCATCAGCTGGGTTTGCTGCCGATCCAAAATGGGCGTCCCTTTTAATCGCTTTCTGTGTCTTGAAACGAGCAAAAGGGGCACCCTTACTAAGTGTTTTCTTGTGGTGTCCCTTTTCTTCGCTTGAAGATGCAGAAAACGATCCAAAAAGGACACCCGTTCCATCGCCCATATATGGGGAGAGAGATAAATCATGAGCATCAGCTGGGTTTGCTGCCAATCCAAAATGGGCGCCCCTTTTAATCGCTTGCTGTGTCTTCAAACGAGCAAAAGGGACACCCTAAGTGTTTTCTTGTGGTGTCCCTTTTCTTCGCTTGAAGATGCAGAAAACGATCTAAAAGGACACCTGTTCCATCGCCCATATAGAGGGAGAGAGAGGGGGAGGAGAGAGAGAGAGAGAGAGAGAGAGAGAGAGAGAGAGAGAGAGAGAGAGAGAGAGAGAGAGAGAGAGAGAGAGAGAGAGAGAGAGAGAGAGATCATGAGCATCAGCTGGGTTGGCTGCCAATCCAAAACGGCGTCCCTTTTAATCGCTTTCTGTGTCTTCAAACGAGCAAAAGGGACACCCTAAGTGCTTTCTTGTGGGGTGTCCCTTTTCCTCGCTTGAAGATGCAGAAAACGATCAAAAAGGACACCCATTCCATCGCCCAGAGAGAGAGAGAGAGAGAGAGAGAGAGAGAGAGAGAGAGAGAAAAAGAATCATGAGCATCAGCTGGGTTGGCTGCCAATCCAAAATGGACGTCCCTTTTAATCGCTTTCTGTGTCTTCAAACGAGCAAAAGGGACACCCTAAGTGCTTTCTTGTGGGGTGTCCCTTTTCCTCGCTTGAAGATGCAGAAAACGATCAAAAAGGACACCCATTCCATCGCCCATAGAGAGAGAGCGAGCGAGAGAGAGAGAGAGAGAGAGAGAGAGAGAGAGAGAGAGAGAGAGAGAAAGAATCATGAGCATCAGCTGGGTTGGCTGCCAATCCAAAATGGACGTCCCTTTTAATCGCTTTCTGTGTCTTCAAACGAGCAAAAGGGACACCCTAAGTGCTTTCTTGTGGGGTGTGCCTTTTCCTCGCTTGAAGATGCAGAAAACGATCAAAAAAGGACCCCATTCCATCGCCCAGAGAGAGAGAGAGAGAGACAGAAAAAAAAAAGAATCATGAGCATCAGCTGGGTTGGCTGCCAATCCAAAATGGACGTCCCTTTTAATCGCTTTCTGTGTCTTCAAACGAACAAAAGAAAACACTTAGGTTCCTCACTTGAAGATGCAGGAAAAGGCCCAACAAGGACACCCGTTCCATCGCCCATATATGGAGAGAGAGAGAGAGGGAGAAAGGAAAAAATCATGAGCATCAGCTGGGTTTGCTTACATGTTCATTGTTATTCCTTTTGTTTTTTCTAACGGAAATGAACAAGAGAAGAGAAAAAATAAGAACCAGAGGAAAGATGAAAACGAGCACCATCTTCTCTTTGCCTGATTTTTGCATTTCGCCTGTCCTCATTTCTCTTCTATTCTTTTCATTGCTCTTCCATTTAGAGTTGCATTCCTGTTGATCTCTCCTCTCTCCTTTCTCTCTCCCTTCTCTTCTCTTGTTCTCCTTTAAATCTCAAAAACACACAACAGGAAGCTTCTTTTCCTTGTTGAATGAAGAATGAAAAAAGAAGAAAAGAGATAGGGAAAGAAATTGAAGAGCTCCACTGCCTATTGGTTCATTCCATTTCCTCTCTTTCTATGTGTTGTTTTCCTTGTCGTTTCAGAAAGCAAGCAAAATAAGGGCAAGGGGGCTTCCTGAAGAGGAGAGAGGGCACCTATCTGCGAAGAGGTCTCTCTTCTGTTCAGTACCCTTCCAGAAAATTAAAATGGCCTCCTTGTTGTCTCTCCTCTCTCACTTCCCGTTCCCTTCTTTCCTTCTGTTTCCGTTTAACTGATAAAGCGCAAGACAGGTATGATAAAGCAGTGGAAGGTAAAGCAGAGGGTGACTCCTTGCGCTTGGACCTTGCCGTACTTCATCATGTCCCTCTTCTCGGCCTATCTCTTCTGCTCTTTTCCTTACTCTTCTCCTTTTCATAAATTCTTCCTCTTTAGTTGTTCTTATTTCGAAAAGAAAAAGGTAAGGGAGAGATAAGGGAGATAGGATAGATAAAGAAGAGTGTCATCTTCTCAGCGCCTCGTTTTGTCTCTCCATCTTCTCTATTCATCTCTCTTCTATTCTTTTCTTTGCCATTCCATTGAAATTGGATTCCTGTTATCTCTCCCCTCTCCTTCTCTCTCGCTCCTCTTCTCCTGTTCCCCTCTAAATGACAAAAACACAAGAAAGGAAGAACAAGAGGGGCATGTGTTGCAATAAAGCAGGAAGGGAATTGAAGAGCTCCTCTCGCTACTTTCTCATGCCCTTTCCTTTCTATCTACCACAATCTACCACACCAAACCACGACTCTCAGCTTCCAAATATACTTCATCATGGGGAGAAGGGACATACTTCATCACAGACTTGGCCCACAGGGAGAGGGGATATACTTCATCACGCTGCTGGGGGGCTGGATCACAAACATGGCCCACGGGGCGAGGGGACATACTTCAGCCACAAAGAGAGGGAACCTACTTCATCACGCTGGTGGGAGGCTGGATCACAAACCTGGCCTACGGGGAGAGGGGACATGCTTCATCACAAATTTGGCCCACGGGGAGAGGGGACATACTTCATCACAAATTTGTCCCGCGGGGAGAAGGGACATACTTCATCACAGACTTGGCTCACAGGAGGCGCCAAAATAATCTAAATAATCTAATTATTCAAACCCATTGGTTCCTCTGGAAACCCAACCATTTAAATAATTTAAAGAATTTAATAAATCAAATACCTGGATTTAAATATTTTAGTTCTGGGGCGTCCCATCAAAAGGGAATAGGGAGAGACAAGGGAGAGATGATATATATAGAGCTTTGCGCTTTATTTTGTCACTCCGTCTCCTTGCTTCCTGTCTCTTCTCTTCTTTCCAGCACCCTTCCAGAAAAATGGCATCCTTGTTCTCTCTCCTCTCTCACTTCCCTTTCCCTTCTCTCTTTCTGTTACTTTTTGACTGATGAACAACAAGAAAGGAACTTGCAGGATAAAACAGTGGCAGGGTAAGCAGAGGTTGCGCGTGGACCTTGCCGTACTTCATCATATCCCTCTTCTCGGCCTATCTCTTCTGCTCCTTTCCTTACTCTTCTCCTTTTCATAATTATTCCTCTTTAGTTGTTCTTATCTGGAAAAGAAAGAGGGAAGGGAGAGATAAGGGAGGGAGGATAGATAAAGAAGAGTGCCATCTTCTCTGCGCCTTGTTTTGTCTCTCCCTCTTCTCTATTCATCTCTCTTCTATTCTTTTCTTTGCTGTTCTATTGAAATTGGATTCCCTGTATCTCTCCTCTGTCCTTCTCTCTCGCTCCTCTTCTCCTGTTCCCCTCTAAACGATTGCTCTTTACAGATAGGTGCCCTCCCTCCTCTTCAGGAAATCTCTTTTCGCTTATTTTGCTTTTTTGAAGCGAATAAAACAACGGATAAGAGAGGAAAGGGAATGACTAAGTAAAGACAGGAGCTCTTCAATAGGTGCCCTCCCTCCTCTTCAGGAAATCTCTTTTCCCGTATTTTGCTTTTTGAAGCGAAGAAAACAACAGATAAGAAGAGAGGAAAGGGAATGACTAAGTAAAGAGAGGGGCTCTTCAATTTCCCTCCCTATATCTGATGTTACGTTTCCTTCTTGGGCGGTGCCCTTCTTTCTCCCTTGAAGATGCAGAAAACGATCAGGAAGGACACCCGTTCCATCGCCCATATATAGACAGAGATAAATCATGAGCATCAGCTGGGTTTGCTGCCGATCCAAAATGGGCGTCCCTTTTAATCGCTTTCTGTGTCTTGAAACGAGCAAAAGGGGCACCCTTACTAAGTGTTTTCTTGTGGTGTCCCTTTTCTTCGCTTGAAGATGCAGAAAACGATCCAAAAAGGACACCCGTTCCATCGCCCATGTATGGGGAGAGAGATAAATCATGAGCATCAGCTGGGTTTGCTGCCAATCCAAAATGGGCGCCCCTTTTAATCGCTTGCTGTGTCTTCAAACGAGCAAAAGGGACACCCTAAGTGTTTTCTTGCGGTGCCCTTTTCTTCGCTTGAAGATGCAGAACAAGATCTTAAAGGACACCTGTTCCATCGCCCATATATAGAGAGAGAGAGAGAGAGAGAGAGAGAGAGAAATCATGAGCATCAGCTGGGTTGGCTGCCAATCCAAAACGGGCGTCCCTTTTAATCGCTTTCTGTGTCTTCAAACGAGCAAAAGGGACACCCTAAGTGCTTTCTTGTGGGGTGTCCCTTTTCCTCGCTTGAAGATGCAGAAAACGATCAAAAAGGACACCCATTCCATCGCCCATATATATATATAGAGAGAGAGAGAGAAAAAAAAATCATGAGCATCAGCTGGGTTGGCTGCCAATCCAAAATGGACGTCCCTTTTAATCGCTTTCTGTGTCTTCAAACGAACAAAAGAAAACACTTAGGTTCCTCACTTGAAGATGCAGGAAACGGCCCAACAAGGACACCCGTTCCATCGCCCATATATGGAGAGAGAGAGAGGGAGAAAGGAAAAAATCATGAGCATCAGCTGGGTTTGCTTACATGTTCATTGTTATTCCTTTTGTTTTTTCTAACGGAAATGAACAAGAGAAGAGAAAAATAAGAACCAGAGGAAAGATGAAAACGAGCACCATCTTCTCTTTGCCTGATTTTTGCATTTCGCCGGTTCATTTCTCTTCCATTCTTTTCATTGCTCTTCCATTTAGAGTTGCATTCCTGTTGATCTCTCCTCTCTCCTTTCTCTCTCCCTTCTCTTCTCTTGTTCTCCTTTAAATCTCAAAAACACACAGTGAGGAAGACAAGCTTCGAGGCGCTGGAGCCGTGCCGTTTTCAGGCATCGGCTTGGTCAACGAGTTGCTATTTGTTGTCCGCAAAGTTAGTGTCTTAAGATTGTTCACCGATTGTTGTATGATGGTCACTGATTATCCGAGAAGTTTTCGCGGGTCTTTTGCAATGGGTGCTGTCGTTGCTTTTTTTTGTGGGCTCCTTCTCGGCGGGGCAGTGGCTTCTGCGGTCATGGGAGTGTCCGTGACGGAGGTGGACTGTAGCGGGTTGTGCGGCTGCATGATTCCAATGCTTGCGGTAAAGGCATGTGTCTCAAGGTGATTTTCTGCGGGAGTGTTTTCTGCACGAGACGGTTCAGGGCACTGCAGGACTCGCGTCCACTTCAGTTTGTGAAGAAGAGTACGAAGTTCGACAGATTGTCGAACCGACGTCTGTACGCGTTGAATGATAATGTAGATGTCTTGAAAGAGTTAGGGCATCTTCATGAGAAGAAGCCTCTTTCAGTAGCAGTGATCTTTGCCGACGCACACCAAGCAACAATTGTGCACGACAGCTGGCGAGACTTGGCGTCGGCCGCAGCAGTTTCCCGAGTCAGGAAGACAAGCTCCGAGGCGCCGCAGCCGTGCCGTCTTCAGGCATCGGCTTGGTCGGACTTGGTCGACCAGTTGCTATTGGTTGCCCGCAAAAATAGTGTCTTAAGATTGTTCACCGGTTGTTGTATGATGGTCACTGATTACGCGAGACGTTTTCGCAGGTCTTTTGCAATGGGTGCCGTCGTTGCTTTTTTTTGGTCGGCTCCTTATCGGCGGGGCAGTGGCTTCTGCGGTCATGGGTGCGTCCGTGGCGGAGGTGGACTGTAGCGGATTGTGCGGTTGTATGATTCCAATGCTTGCGGTAAAGGCAGTGATTTTCTGCGGGGGTGTTTTCTGCACGAGACGGTTCAGGGCACTGCAGGACTCGCGTCCACTTCAGTTTGTGAAGAAGAGTACGAAGTTTTACAGGTTGTCGAACCGACGTCTGTACGCGTTGAATGATAATGTAGATGTCTTGAAAGAGTTAGGGCATCTTCATGAGAAGATGCCTCTTTCAGTAGCAGTGATCTTTGCCGATCCACACCAAGCAACAACTGGGCACGACAGCTGACAGGACACTTCAATGTGCGCACAACGGTGCGCAGCCCGACCCGAGAGACCGCTTGGATCATCCCCCACGCAAGAGCAGAAGTGATAGCTAGTATTCGTTGCCAACATCTGACTGCGTCTGTACGTTCACATCAAAAAAGAGTAAATTATAAATCGTAAACCCTAAACCCTAAGAGAACGAAATTGGTGAATTTGTGCTTCAGGTTTCTTGGATTTAGTTTGTTTATAGGTTTTTAAATACAAAACAAGAGAGAACGTCAAATAATACATAAAGGTCCATGCCACTTAGGGCTATATACTATACACCCTATAAGTTGGGATGCCTCCCCCCCCTTTGTACTCACAGCGCTTAATAGGGATTCTAGTACACCCGATTAGAATCCCTAGTAAGGAGTGTTGGTGTAAGGGGGAACATCCCAAGTAGGGCAGCTACCTATATCCAAGCTTGCTTCTTTTGTGCTCTTTTGCTACTTCATCACACGAAGCCATCAGAACAAGCCAGGGCCTCAAGCAACAGGATGTGCCGCTGAAAGCACTGTCCGATGACGTGTTCCGTTCGGACGGACTTCTGGAGGAAAAGTGCCCAAAACCCTAAACCCCAAAGCCTGGATGGCGCCCTTTTCTGGAACCGGAGTAGGGATTGGTCCTAAACCCTAGACCCTAAGACCCCAACAGGGTTTAGGGCCTTTAGGGTTTAGGTTTGGAGCTCCTTCTCTTCCCCCCCCCCCCGCCCTAAACCCTAAACCCTAAACTCTAAACCCCAAACCCCCCCCCCCCCCCAAACTCCAGCTGCCATGGCTCCCGCTTGCAAAGGTCCACCTCCGCCTCCATCGACTGGTGCTCATGGGGCTGTTCCTGTCCAAGGCGGATTCTTGGGGGGAGGGGCGGGGGAGGGGGCCCTGACCTGCGCCCAACCCCTAAACCCCTAGGCCCCTAGACCCCTAAGCCCCTAAACCCCTAAACCCCTAAACCCCTAAACGCTGCAATATTCCAGAATCTCGAGACTGAGGCTTGAGGTTTCATGGGTTCAGGGTTCAGGGTTTAAGGTTTTAGGGTTCCGGGTTTAGGAGTTCGGACGTGCGCTAAAGAGGGGGTAGTTGAGGCTGCAAGGACACAGAGTGATGCCACACCAGGGTTTCGGGTGTTGTGTGAAAGCTTAGGGTTTTCAGGCTTAGGGTTTAGGGTTTAGGGTTTAGGGTTTAGGGTTTAGGGTTGCTTTGGGGCCTGCGGGTGCCAGGAGATGATCTGCCGCACGGTTACAGGGTATAAGCTCAGTTTTACCACACTACAACCTGCAACCCGGAACAAACAAAAACACTGAACACACACACACACACACACATCCAAGCTAAACTTAACACAAAAACACAAAACCGCATGACAGAAAAATGTATGACAGTGATTCTGCTTTATTTATATTTTATCCTAACCTGCGCAGGTACTTGGAGGTTCAGGAGCATTGGACAAGCTAAGGACTAAGTGTTTTCAGTACCTGGACAGTTCTCCTAACGACTGTCCGTTTTTGAGAAACCTAGATACAAGCGCCCGTGTTGTCATAGGTTCGCTGAACGCCTACGGTACAGTACACCTAACCTGCTTCGCAGGCCTGACCTGGGATTCCACTTGTGACTCGCTGGACCAAAGTCTGCAAACTCAAAAATGATTTTGACCCCCGAGGACCTTAAACTCTAAGCCCTGATTATGGAATGCTACCCGCTACCCGAAGCCCTAAACCGCCCACATCCATCGGTGAAGTACACACGGCCCCAGCCTCTGGCGCGAGGAAGTTTTTTCCTCAGATTCCCCGAATGTCAGGGTTTCGGGCCTAAGGGTTTCCATGATTTAGGCTCAGGATTTAGGGTTAGGGTTTAGGGTTTAGGGTTTAGGGTTTAGGGTTTAGGGTTTAGGGTTTGGGGTTTGGGGTTTAGGGTTTAGGGTTTAGGGTTTAGGGTTTAGGGTTTAGGGTTTAGGGTTTAGGGTTTTAGGGCTTAGGGTTTTAGGGCTTTCAGTAAACTCCAAAAGTTGGAACATGGCTGAAGACTGATGGGAGCTGGGACTCCCTCTAGTATGAGTTTTGGGGTTCGGACTTTTTGGAGCTTAACTGTAGGGTTCAGGGTACGAACTCAGGGTGTTTTTCTCCTCCAGGCCCACTCACTGCATTCTCATGATTGCACCCAAGGCCCAAAACTCTCAGGGTTTGCAAGCCTGAACCCTAAACCCTAAACCCGAAACCCTAAACCCTAAACCCTGGTCTGGGGCAACTCCGCAGCCATGCCTTGCGAAAACGCCTCGACACCTCCTCAAACAACAACAGCAGCTGTGGAGTTCAGTTTCCAGGGCTTTTCCTAAACCTACACCCTTTTCGGGCTTGGAGTTTGCAAACGGCTACGTTCCCTACATTCGGCACCTTTATATATATATATATATATTTATATTTATATTTATATTTATGTACATATACAAAATAAATAAATAAACAAATAAATAAACAGATAAATAAATAAATATAAAGATAAATATAAATAAATGAAATATATATATATATATATTATACATATATGTATATATACATATATAATTTTCTGGGGGGGTGGCCAACAGTTCAGAGAATGCCACCATGAGCTGGAAATCTATGCTCCGGCGACCCTGAAACCCAACCTGAAACCCTGGGTTCAGAGTTTAGGGTTTAGGGTTTAGGGTTTAGGGCCCTAAACCTGATGAGGGCGGACAGGCTTCTGGAGTAGCACATCCACTCCAACTCGAGGCCTCCCAAAGCGGCGGTGGACATTGGTAGCCCGGTAACCATGTTTTGATAAGGGCAGCCTTTTTAGGGTTTAGGGTTTAGGGTTTAGGGTTTAGGGTTTAGGGTTTAGGGTTTAGGGTTTAACTTTACAAGGGAACCTTGAACCCCCCAAAAAAAAGGGGAAAGGGTACCACTGGGCTACCAAGGTTGAAATTGGTCTCGAATGCCAAGCGAGATACCGCAAGACAAAACCTCTGCAACCCAAAACCCGGATTTAGGGTTTAGGGTTTAGGGTTTGGGGTTCGGGTTTAGGGTTCCTACCAACTCCTCGCCAACAATTCGATGGGTTTTAGGATGGAAGCATTCCACACGCAGTGTCGGGCAACCAGTCGCCGGGGCTTGAGGCACTACATTCCCTTTGCGTAGCCCTCAAGCAAGCCCCCAAGAGCCCCTAAGGTCCCTTGTAAGGGCCTTTTGCCCTTTGCCGTTCGGCTTCTCCAAGCTGAACTTCTACTAATTGTCTTGGGATGTTCCCCCCTTATACTGACAGCTCCTTCATAGGAATTCTAATAGGGGGGGGGTACGATAATCCCTATTCAGGACTGTTGGTATAAGGGGGAACATCCCAATAATTGCCTAAGAACTCCCCCCCCCCCCCCCCCCCCAAAAAAAAAAAAATGAATAATAAATAAATCCCTATACGAGCCTTGTAAGGAAGAATATGTTAAAATTTTGAGGGGGTTGTCAGGCAAAAGATGAACTTGGGGGTTTCCGACGTTAGGGGTACCTTATTGGGGGTCCTTGTTACAAGGAAATCCTACTATTTAGAGGGCTATATTCCGGGTCCTCTTGTTCTCGTAAACTCCCAAGTTTTGTCCATGCCAAAGGCATAGAGGAACCACGGTGAGTTGATGTTCCTTTGGATGTCCTGTGCTTCGCCTTTCGTTGCCCAAGCACCTGCACCCAAGCCCGCAAGATGCACAACTCAAGGTCACCTTGAGACCCTAAACCCTGAACCTTGAACCCAAGACCCTGAGGTTTGGGGATTTTGGGTTTTTTAAGGTGTAAAGGGCTGTTCCCAGGAACCACCGGGCCTTGGGCTTTGGCGACATCCAGAATCCTCATCATGTGGTTAGGGTTTTGGGTTTCGGGTTTGGGGTGTAGGGTTTAGGGTTTAGGGTTTAGGATGTTGCTTCCTGAGGACAGGGTCGAACTTAGGGGCCTCGGCTTCCCAATGAGACCCTCCGACCCCAAACTCGGATGCAAACCCTGAAGCCCCTGAACGCTACAATATATGTAGGGTTAGGGTTTAGGGTTTAGGGTTTAGGGCTTAGGGGTTAGGGTTTAGGGGGTTTAAGGTCTAGGGCCCTCAACTTTAAGGCATGATAGGACCCGAGGACCCTGAGCCCTAAACCCTGATCCCGCAAGCAAGGGAGCTCAAGAAGAAAGACCAGTAGGCTCATGTGACAACTGCAGCGAAGATTGACTCCCCCTTGACTCTTGAGCCAAACAAATCTAACTGGATGGCTCAGGGCACGTATTGCTAAAGATTGCTCTACTTGTGTCTAGGGGAAACAGGGTCTCTCTAAACCCTGAACCCTGAACCCTGAACCCTGAACCCTAAACCCTAAACCCTAAACCCTAAACCCTGAACCCTAAACCGGTTTGGGTTTTGTCTGCGGCTTTCAAAGTTTATTTGCAGACCCCGATGTCGGATCTGGAGCTTCCGAGTCTCCAGGTGGGAAGTCGCATGACCAAACCACGCCAGGGTTTAGGGTTTAGGGTTTAGTGTTTAGGGTTTAGGGTTTAGGGTTTAGGGCTCAGGGTTTAGGGCTCAGGGTTCAGGGTTTATAGATGCTATACTGGCACTCATGGCTCATGCTGCTAATTTTCATGCTGGTTTAAAAATTTTTTACTGCTATTCTGCATACTAGTTGTTCTTCAGGTCATATTCGTTTGATTCATATTCATATAGTTGAAACTATTCGTCTTTCTTGACAAGGCTTGTGAGCGCCATACCTCCAACCGCAAGCCCTACCGACATGACACTGTTGCGGGTGCAGGCCAACCGCTTGGACATTCTGTCTTTGTCGGCGGGTTAGGCGGTTCAGTGTTTACTTTTTTGGTGGCTGGATCAGCGTCTAAGGTTTTAGGATTTAGGAGGTCTTTGGGGTTTAGGATTTAGGAAGTTTTGGGGCCCACAAGGTCCCAAACCTGAAGTCCTACGCGCTAAACGTGCAAGCCCCTAAACCCTAAATCCTAAACCCTAAACCCTAAACCCCGACAACACGACAACACGACAAGAGTCTTCGTCACCGCGTTCAGCGGCACGGTGCGGCCGCAGGTCTTGATGATGGCCTCATGGGGTTTAGGGTTTAGGGTTTAGGGTCTAGGGTTTAGGGTTTAGGGTTTAGGGTTTAGGGTTTAGGGTTTAGGGTTTCGGTTTTAGGGTTTAGCGTTTGGGGTTTAGGGTTTAGGTTTAGGGGTTTGGGGTTTGGGGTTTAGGGATTAGGTGGCGGTCGTGAGGGTGAGGGGCCGAGGCGTTGCTTGAGGAATGTGCACCCCTCACCCTCACGACCACCACCTAAACCCTAAACCCCAAACCCTAAAACCGAAACCCTAAACCGCAAACCCCAAACCCCAAACCCCAAACCCCAAACCCCAAACCCTAAACCCAAAACCCTAAACCTTGGTAATCCTCGAGATCCTGGACGCGTTGCCCTGCACTCACTGTTAATTGGTAGTTTGTGTTGGGGTGGGCATCCAGCCTGAACCTTAAGCCCTGCACCCTTGACCGCAAACACCTTGCTTTCAGGTCTATGGGTACTAACAGATAGTGGTAAGAGGGCTTGAAGTTAACAAAAACAAGTCCCCACCAGAACTCTACCTACCCTAGCTTATAACCCCCTTAATTTCTTAACGGCCCATGAACCTCCATGTAGACAACCAAGTAGACCTTAAGATAGGGGTCCAAGAGCGCTTCATAGCAGGCGCTGCTACCTTACAGGATATGTCTTGGGATGTGCCCCCCTTATACTAACCTTATACTAACAGTCCCATGATAGGGCCTATGGTACTCCCTATGATAATCCCTATTAAGGACTGCTAGGTATGAGGGGGAACATCCCAAGGTATATTTGAGGATGAACTGCATCCAAAGGAGCCTTTCCGGGATAAACCTCGGCAAGGGTCGTTGCGATACTCAACCCATCGTGACGCATGCCGCCCAGTTTAGGGTTTAGGGGTTAGGGCCCTCTAAAAGAAGACAAGCAGGTCAAATGAACAAAGGAACAAACAACGTAGAACGCTAACAATAGCAAGAGTGGAAAGCGAGCAGCTGAAGCGTTAATCCGTTTTGGGGTTTAGGGTTTAGGGTTCCCAAAACGCCCACAACCTAAACTCTAAACCCTAAAGCAGTTTTGCGGCTTAGGGTTCAGATTGCAGGGTTCAGGGTTTAGGGTGGGGAATCCGCACCTAGTCGTCACTCAAACCGCAGCGAGGCTGAGAATCCTAAGCCCGACACCTTGAGGGTTTAGGGGTTTAGGGTTTAGGGTTTAGGTTTGCAGGTTTAGGGCTTACGCAGGATTTGAGGGTTTGAGGGTTTGGGGTTTAGGGTTTAGGGAACCCCAAACTTCTAACCTCTTGAAACCTGAGTTTAGGTGTTAGGGCGTTTGCTTCCCCCAAGGTTCCAAGGTTAGAACCTGTTTCCCCAAACCCCTAAAACCTGCACCCCAAACCCCTAAACCCTAAACCCCCAAACCCTAAAACCTAAACCGTTTACCCCGAAACCCTAAACCCTAAACGTCAAAACCTAATTTAGGGTTTAGGGTTTAGGGTTTAGGGTTTAGGGTTTAGGGTTTAGGGTTTAGGGTTTAGGGTTTAGGGTTTAGGGTTTAGGGTTTAGGGTTTAGGGTTTAGGGTTTAGGGAACCCTAAACCCTGAACCCTGAACCCCTGAACCCCTAAACCCGAACCCTAAACCCTAAACCCTGAGCCCTTACACCCCAAACCATAAACCCTAAACTCCCAAACGCTAAATCCTAAACCCTGAACCCCTAAACCCCGAACCCCCAACCCTAAACCCCAAGCCTCCACACCCCAAACCTTACACCCCAAACCCTAAACTCTCAAACCCTAAACCCCTAAACCCAACCCCTAAACCCCAAACCCCCAACCCTAAACCACAAGCCTCTACACCCCAAACCCTCGCCCCTCAGCCCCCCCCCCCCCCCCCCCACCCGTCGCAAGCAGGGGGCGATCAAACTGCTCTCCGAGAGCAGGAAGCTGGTGAAGCCGTCCGTCTTCTTGCAGTTGAGGATCCTCAAAGTTTAGGGTTTAGGCTTTAGGTGTAGGGATATAGGGTGTAGGGGTTTAGGGGTTTAGGGGTTTCGGGGTTTAGGGGTTTAGGGGTTTGGGGGTTTAGGGGTTTAGAGTTCAGGGTTTGGGGGTTCAGGGGTTTAGGGATGATATCTTCCCATAAGAACCCAAATAACATGCTTCTCCGACCCTGCAACCTTAGCCTCTCGAAAGCCTACATGTCTATGCCCCCGACTTAAAACTATCATCCCTAAAACCCTAAACCCCAAACCCTAAACCCCAAACCCCAAACCCCAAACCCTAAACCCTAAACCCTAAACCCTAAACCCTAAACCCTAAACCCTGAACCTTTTCATGCAAGCCGAAACTCCAACCTCCTAAGCCCCTTTCCCTTGAAGGTTCACCCCCCTTTTCTTCGAAGGTTACGTTTCGAAACCCCAAAGCCCTGCAATCTTGCTGCCTTACATGATCCTTTCAGGGCCGGGTTTAGGGTTTAGGGTTTAGGGCTTAGGGCTTAGGGCTTAGGGTAACCCAGTCCAAACCCTAAGCCCGGGTTTAGGGTTTAGGGTTTAGCCTTTAGGGTTTAGGGCAACGCCGGTCCCTGCCCAATATTTAGCCAGGTCGCTGCGTCGCGGAGAGCTGCACAACCTCCTCCCAATTCTTGGGGTCCGCGTTGCGGAGATCGGCCTGCGCAGGACCCTAAACCCCTAACCCCAACCCCTAACTCCTAACCCCTAAACCCTAAACCCTAAACCATACACCCTAAACGCTTAACCCTAAACCCTGAACCTGGGGTTTAGGGTGTAGATCTCAGGGATTAGGGCTTTCAAGGCCATAATCCCGAGTTCCTACACTCCCAATTGGTAGGATTGGGGGGAGATTCAAGACCATGGCTTGAGGTCCCAGGGTCAACTTAGAAGACCCTGTCTTGGAGAGAACTTCCTGTCAAGGCTTAAGGGTTTAGGGTTTAGGGTTTAGGGTTTAGGGCTTAGGGCTTAGGGCTTACGCTTTGGGGTTTGGGGTTGAGAGTCGAGGGTTTGGGGCTTAAAGCTCAGGGTCCGACGTAGCCGCTCGTCAGCTGGAAGCCGAAAGCTCGGTCCACAGCAGCAGACGAACTACCATCTCCAGGGAAGGCCCGAATCGGGCTTAGGGTTTAGGGTTTAGGGTTTAGGGTTTCGGGTTTAGTTAGGGTTTAGGGAAACCGTAGACCCGAAACACGAAACACTAAACCTTAAACACTAAGCCTGGAACTACGAATGCTCCACAAGTCGTGCCCTAGAGCTGGAGCCCGATGGAAAGGAAACACAAACACATATTTTGGGTCTGGCGTTTAGGGTTGGGGGTTCGGGGCTATAGGGATCGCAGTTTGTACCGGCACGCGACGCTGCGATCCGAATGCTGCTCTTGTCGTCCCAGACAGCTGCATGGGTAAACTAGTTGAAGGAAGTAGCCCTGAGCCTTGTGCCTCGGCCTAAAGACCCTCTCTGAACCCTAAACTCTACAGCTGAACAAACGAATTCCGCAAAGAATGCTGCTACTCCACAAGTGCGTCGGTCCTTGTGTTGTGAATCATCACCCTAAACCCTAAACCGTAAACCCTAAAACCGAAACCCTAAACCACCCTGTACACTTCTGACAATGTCAAACGCATCTTCGGGTGGGTCGGGAGTTTGGCCTCCAGTGCAAAACGACTTGGGATATTCCGATATTCCCCCAAATACTAACAGTCCTTAATAGGGATTGTGATTCGGGGGTACTACAATAACAGTTCTTAATAGTGATTATAGTAGGGGGGGTACTATCTTCCCTCCAAGAAACAACGCACACAACAAGGAGAACTCCACGCGCCTCGCCACGGAAATCAATCTCAATGCGCCTGGGCTTCCAGACCGAGGCCAGCCGCTTTGCTAGGAAAAGGGCCAGAAGGCCCAGTTATCCTAGAAGGCCCTATAAGGCTACAAGGCCCTATAAACGGCCCTATAGGGCCCTATGAGGCCCTAAGGCCCCAATTCCTAAAGCTGAAAACTCGATAGATAAAAGGAAACATGTCAAGTGAAATTCTGGAATGGGCTGCCACGGACATGGTGTGGTTGTCCATTTAGAGAACTGCCACAAACCAGAACAGGATAATTATTCTGGTTTAGCATGTCACGTAACATAGCATGAACGTGGGGACCGCGGCTGGAGATCGCACCGGCGATGATGTTTGTGCTGATCACGACAATCGAAAGACAGAGATGCATGGACTGTTCTTCTGCGCAAGATGTAGTGATGGTGATCTTGTTAATGCGTCTGCTTATACAGATGATGTTTCTGCTACTGCTTGTCGCGATGTCTAGCGTGCTTTTATATTTAGTCATAAGCCGCACGACAGTACCTCTTCGGATATCTCGCAATGAAAGCCCGAGTCCGCATGCCAGCATATCGTTTGTAAGAAGTCACATTGAGATGCCACTTCTCGCCTCCCTGAAGCTCTGAATTGGCTACAGAACATCCTGCATATGAAGTCGGGTATATGTTTCTTGTACCCCCCCAAAAAAGCGGTATATACACTCACCAATATCAAAAAGGAGCCTGATCTACACTCACCAAGAACAGTAATATAACCCCGTCTCTTTTACAGGAGTGCGGGCGTGGTGCAGGCACGATGGAGCCTTGACGCGTGCTGCCCGGACAGCAACAGGGGCACGCAAGTGTCACAAACATGCCAAATGCTAAAATCAATTCTCATCTGAAGTCGGGTATATATTTAATATTTCTTGTACCCCCAAAAGGACACCCGGTATATACACTCACCAATATGAAAAAGGAACCTTATACACACTCACCAAGAACAGTAATATATACCCTGCTTCATATATGCTCATGCTGTGCAACATAACTAGGATTGCCCTCAAAACCCTCTGAAACACATTACGGAATATGATCCTCTCGAACCCACTGAGGGAGAACCTAAAAACTCCCCAGGGCCTACCTAGATACACAGAGAAGATTCCCTAAACCCTAAACCCTAAACCCTAAACCCTAAACCCTAAACCCTAAACCCTAAACCAGGGCCTACCTGGATACACAGAGAAGATTGCAACCCGGTGACACAGAAATATGGGGAAACCGATGGCAGGACTTGATGTCTTGGGCACTCTGTAGGGCACACTCTTACCCTGAGGGTCCATATTCCTAAGTAGGGCATACTTGGGCCGTAAAGTATTTCCTATATAGTGACTTTGGGGCCCAAGTATAACCCTAAACCCTAAACCCTACACCCTAAGCCCTAAGCCCTAAAGCCTAAAACCTAAACCCTAAACCCTAAACCCTTAGGGTAAGTTACTTATAAGGTACATGGACCCTCAGGGTTACTACGTCGACGGTGGAATATCCAGCACTGCGATGGCTTGTTTGCTCCGGGCTATCACACTCAATCTCAGAAACCGAAAGACAACGTACAGTAAGAGTTTAGTAGTTATTTTTTGCACATCCTGAAGACTGATTTTTGCGGAATCATGCAAAAACCCAGGTAAAACGTACGTTTTCGCACAACAAAACACCACGGCAACCCATCACCCGTGGTCCAGGTAGTTTAAGCGGCTCTCAAGGGCCTACTTGCAAACCTCTGCAGCCCGCAGAGAAACAAAAACACTGCAAATACCAGTGTTTTGGGCATGGCCGCCGAAGGCAAGGACGCTTGTGAATGCTTTTCTTGTTCCACATCCTTGTGCAGTATGTTGTACAAAGTGGCGAAAATGCTGTAAATACCAGTTTTTTGGCGTAAATACCAGTGTTTTGGGCATGGTCGCAAAAGGCATGGACGCTTGTGACAACGTTCCACAACCTTGCGCGGTATGTTGTACAAACTGGCGAGAACGCTGTAAATGCCAGTGTTTTGGGCATGGATGCAATATGAATGATGTTCTTATCCCCCCACCCCCACCCCGCCCACCCCCCCACCCCCCCCCCCCCCTGAGTCCATAAACCTTGGCAAAAGCCCTGAAATGCCGTCCAACTACCTATATTGCCCTTATTAAGGAATAGCATTGTATATTTTGGGCGGTTCTTAAGCAAATAGTAGTAAATGATTGTGAAAAGAGCCTCGAGAACACAAAAAACGCTGTAAACATACCAAGGGCCTGCATCGTAAACCTAAAGCTCGAACCCCCTGAACCAAAACCCCCTAGCCCCGATCACCGTAACAGCCCACGAACACCCATACCCAAATACCCAAATACCCTGATGCCCGAAAACCCTATCCCCAAGGCTCAAAAAACCAACAACAAACCTGTTTCAAGAGGGCTTCTAGGCCCCAAAAACCTTACGTTTCAATGAGTGGGCCCTTAGAGCCTTAGGGTCTCCGTCGCAACCCCCCAAGACCTCTTGTGCGAACTCCTAAGTTGACCCGAATCTTTGTCCACCTTTTTTGGGGGTTGATTTTAGGTTAGGGTTTAGGGTTTCGTTAGGGTTTAGGGTTTAGGGTTTCGGGTTTAGGGTTTAGGGTTTCGGGTTTAGGGTACCCGGTTTAGGGTACCCGTCTGCTGGTCGAGAGTATCGTTCGCGTAAGGGGTTCACGGCTTCGCGCAGAACAGGGCACAGAACCGCGCCAAACAAGAACCAAGCTTGAACCCCAAAAGCCCGAAATCCTCATCTAGGCCCAGGGTTTAATTAGGGTTTAGGGTTTAGGGTTAGCAGTACTCAGTTCTGCAAGTGCCCTGAACCCATAGTGCGGGTGCACAAAATGATCTAGGGCGGCTGCTTCTCTGTGCCCTCAAAGAAGGGTGTCGGCTCCGCCATGGCTGGAGTCCCCCCCCCAGCGGAGGGCTACCACCCCAAGCCCGAAACCTCTAATCAAGGGAATTCAGGGTTGTGCCCCTGAGGTTGTACCCTTGGGTTCCGGGGCTGCATATGGTACCTATTGGGAAGCCTTCTAGAGGCACAACCATAGGGACTTAGGGGTACAACCCTGGTACCTTTGACTCCAAGCATACGTCTGGCCGAACTAGGCGGTAGCTTGACCGGAAGCTGCATCGCCCACAGAACCCCACACTAACCTCTAAACCCTAAGCCCTAAACCCTAAACTCCAAGCCCTATACTCAAGACTCAAGAACGTGGCCTAAACGGCCGACAGCGGAAAACCAGAGCATGCAGCCCATGACGCGGATGCAACACACACACACACCTTGGTAGCCCAGTAACATTCTTTTTCATAAGGGCTAGTTACTTTATAAGAGAACCTTGAACCAAAAAAAGGGAAAAGGGTACCACCGGGCTACCAAGACACACAAAAGCTTGCCTGTGACTCCCAAACCCCTCAAAATAGTAGGTTCTAGCCGCCGAAATCTAGGGCATAACCCCTAAACCCTAAACCCTAAACCCTAAACCCCCACCTAGGCGGTAAACGGAGCCCCAAGGTGAACTCTCCACGTCGGAAACGGTGCGAGGGCTTTGGGCCACCTCCAGCCCTGACTGCAAGGGCTTATTCAGGGGTATGACAACGGACCCTAGAAGGGACCCTTAATCTCATTGCCCTAAATTTCCCCTATCTATATATATATATATATAAATACATATATATATATATATATATATAAAACTTACATAGTCCCTATATACACAAGTAGCCCCGAAATCACCCCTAAATCACCCCGAAGGTCCCAAATACGGGTCCCTCCTTTAGTCCCTTGAGCTGTTTGAGTTTTTGCCGGGCGTGGAGCCTACAGCCGAGAACCCTTGACCCGGCAAGAGACTCACGTGGTTGGGAAGGTTGGGATGAAGGGTTTAGGGTTTAGGGTTTAGGGTTTAGGGTTTAGGGTTTAGGGTTGAGGGTTGAGGGTTTAGGGAACCCTAATCAACCCTAATCAACCCTAAAATGATTTAAGGTAAATTCCTTAACTAAGGGGTTGTGGAGTCTCTGGGTATGGCGAAGTTTCCTATGCGTATACAACCTAAGACCTTATACAGACCAATACCCAGCGTTTTTTCAAGGCGACTTCATGTGCTGCGTGTGTAGCAGGTGCCAAAGCAGTGTCTTCTTTTTCTTGAGGGGGGGGGAGGGGGGTATGTGTAGGGTCTAAAGTATAGGGTTTAGGGCTTGGGGGGGGGGGGGGGTTGAGGGCGCGTTTAGGGTTTACCAAAAGCCCAAAGTTTCGAGGTTTTGCATTGGGGTTTTATGGGCTCAGTGAGGCTCTTGGGGTTCTCGGCTGGTTTAGAGGTTTAGGGCTTTAAGGCTCAGGGGTCATCAGTCTTGACTCGCTCCATCACAAGCTCGGGCCGTTGCGAACGTGATGAAGAATTGTGAGTTATTGGTGTGGCGCCTAGGTGCAGCGCTTAGGACCCGAAACCCAAAACCCTCCTTGGGATTCAGGACATATATTTGGCAACTATAGGGGGGTTTCCCTTTGCAGTAGTAACTCCAGCTGAGGCTTCCAGTTTGGCAGGGGACCTGGCAGCGAGTTTAGGGATTTATGGTTCCGGGTTTAGACTCGAAGTTTTGGATTTAGGGTTTAGGGTTGAGGGTTTAGGCCCCAAACCCGAAACCCAACATGGGCTAAAAAGAAAAGGGGGGCGAAGTCTTCAAGTAGAGGGCTGGGGGTGGCCAGGACCCCCCCGGACGCCTAGGGAACCCTGCTTGCAGAGCCCGTAAATTTTGGGTTTTGGGCTTAGACACCTGGGGAACCCTGACCCTAAATCTTAAGCCATTTTTGTCCAGCCCCTGAATCACTAACAGTGGGGGCTAAAGGGCATCAGCACCCTAAACCCCGACCCTATCCCTAAACCCAAAACCTTAAACCCCAAACCCCAAGCCCCAAACCCCAGACCCTAAACCCTAAACCCTATACCGGGGTCCTGGCATCTAGGGTCTTAAAGCAACTGGGGCCCAATGCCTGCGGCCTGCGCGCTGCTAGGTATTGAAAGTTTGGGTATAGGGTTTAGGGGCTTGGGTTTCTGCACCTCGGGGTTCGGGTCTAGGGTCTAGGGTCTAGGGTCTAGGGTCTAGGGTCTAGGGTCTAGGGTCTAGGGTCTAGGGTCTAGGGTCTAGGGTCTAGGGTCTAGGGTCTAGGGTTTAATTAGGGTTTAGGGTTCAGGGTTTAGGGTTTAGGGTTTAGGGTTTAGGACTTAGGGCGTCCAGACTTTGCCAGAAGGACCATTTGGAGGGGGACACATGACTCCATTCTCCCAGGCTGGACCTAGTTATTCTGACTGTCTTGTTCTCATGACTTATGACTTATGACTTATGACTTTTTGAATTATTTATTGCTGCTTTATGAATTCCCATTGTCGCGATTAGTACTGTTTCTACTGGTATGAAGATCATCTACCCATCATCGCCAGGGTGCGCCGGGGCCCCCTTTGTGGTGGCAAGAAAACATGGGTTAAGGGCCGAAACCCTAAACCCTGAACCCCGAATCCCCAAAAATCGAAGTGTTCCCCGTTATACTAACAGTCCTTCATAGGGATGAATAGTACCCCCTACTAGAATCCCTATAAGGACTTTTGTTCAGGGAAGTGAAAGGGAGCCGAGCCTCTTAGGAAAGAGAATCTGGGGCACCGCGGGAGGTCCTCAGGTTTAGGGTTTAGGGTTTAGGGTTTCTGGTTTAGGGTTTAGGGTTTACCCTGAGCCGCAAACCCCAAACCCCCAGCACCCTAAATCCTAAACCCCCGACAGCTAAACCCCAAACCCCGATACCCTAAGCCCCTGTCTTCCTGAAACACCCAAGCTTCTCGCCACCGCGCGTTGGCCATGGAGAGGACTCCTCTCTTCGAGTGCCTTGGGTTTTTTGGGCCCTAAATCCTGAACCCTAAACCCTGAATCCTAAGCCCTGAACCCCTAAACCTTAAATCCTAAGCCCTAAACCCTAAACACTAAACCCTAAACCCTGCATCCTAAATCCTAAGCCCGAAACCCTCAACCCTGGGTTTGGGGCGCAGTGCTTCGATGATAAGCGCTTGTAGAGTATGGGTCTTGAGGGTTCAGGGCTCTCCCTTCAGGATCCCAATGACGCTGGGGTCCAAGTACGCTCTGAGGTGCATGGACCCCTGAACCCTCACGCCCCCGGAACCCGAACCTAAATCCTAAAGTCTGTGTTAGATGGGGCTTTTGAAGCGAGATGTAATAGCAAGACACTGTCCAAGACATGTGAGTGCAAAAAGTCCACATCTGTCAGTGTTCCGCAACTCGGGCCTGTCCTCATTTCAGGCTTCACGCCCACTTGAAGAACATCCTCACCCAGCAAGGTCGGATACCCCAGCAGGCCCATGTCCAGCGAAAGCTGCAGCACTGAGAAAAGGAAAGTCTGGTAGTTCATGTCAGCGAGATGCACAAACACTGGCTCCGGCCATGACAACAACCAGAACTCCAAGGGTCTAAGGCTCACGGTTTAGGAATCTGGGGTTTGAGCTTATAGGGCGGTTGCTTTGGGGTTTCGGGTTTCGGGCCCAAGGTTAGGTTTCGTGCTCGAGGCAGGGCTTAAAGTCAAGGAATAATGTTTGGGGCTTGGGGATAAGGGCAATAGGGGCTATGGGCTTGGGATCCCTACACCCTAAACCCTAAACCTCAAAGGGGAACTGGCAGAGAGCTCTGGCGCGAGCCCTCAACCCCGCGAAAATCACAAACCTAACACACACACACACATATTCAACAAATAACTAAACCTAAACCCGAAACCCCAAACCCCAAAACCCAAACCCCAAACCCCAAAACCCAAAACCCAAAGCCAAACCCCCAGTCCGACCCTCCCTGACAGTCGGCCAGCTCCGCATCCCCTGTTGCTACTTGGCTTTTAACGTTCTGGGGTTAGGGTGTTGTAGGTTAGGTTAGGGGGTTAGGCTGTCAGAAGAGGCGTGCAGGTTTGTTAGGGCTTAGGTTATCTTGGGTTTAGGCTTTCGGGGTCAGGGTTGAGGGTTTGGGGTACCTAGGGTCCTACCCTAAACCCCATATCCCAAGCTCTCTCGCCTAATTACGGGCTTGTTTGCTTAGAATGCTATGATGGGTAGCTCATAGTCTATCTATGCCGGACCCTACACCCTGAGCTCTAAATCCCTAAGCCCTGAAATAATATTTGGCCGTGTGTACGTCCGCTGGCAGTTGGTGTTGGGTTCTGGAGAATTGGCTGTAGGGTGCGTTCTAAAGCACAAGCTTCGAGATCGCTGAACCCAATTGGGGTTTAGAGTTTAGGGTTAGGGTTAGGGTTAAGGGTTAAGGGTTAAGGGTTAAGGGTTAAGGGTTAAGGGTTAAGGGTTAAGGGTTTAGGGTTTAGGGTTTAGGGTTTAGGGTTTAGGGTTTAGGGTTTAGGGTTGTAGGGTTAGGGCTTAGGTCATACACTAAGGTACAGGTACGCTGCCTGCTTAGAGCCTCTCATGCAACTACTGAACCTCAAACCCCAAACCCTGAACAGAAACAGCACGCTCGTGTTCAGAGCGCCCGACTTGTAGCAGAACTTTTCGTCTCTGAACTTCTGCCCGTAGATGGACCTGCAGCCGTAAGGAACCAAATCTTCCAAGGTTATCATAACGATCGTGGTTTCGGCTGCGGGGCCTCTTTGTGTTTATGGACCTGCAGTTGGTATTTCCGCTGCTACTGCCGGTCTCAATGACGCAGCTGACGATCGCTACTTGCATGTCTGGAGCTTTCCTATGCTGCGTAAAAAAGGAACAATCGACCTTGGGAGACTTCGTTGTCTTGCATGCTAGACTCTACAGCCCAAAGTGCTTTCGAGTAGAGAGGGCGTTGCTGCTTCCGTGCTGGATGCTGGGTCTGGTAAAAGCTCAGCGTGCTGCTTGAACATGTGCTCAAATAAGCCTCGGGCCCTTGCTAGCTTCAGGCTTCGAAGCCGTTGCCAGTCACCCTTGGTGCCAGCTTCCGTCAACTTTGATAAAAGAATCTTCCCTGTTTGGCTCAGTGGCCTCTCATTAATGTCCACTTTGAAGCCTTGCTGCAGTCCAGCTTGCTCACGCAGCAGTCTTAGTCGGTTGTGCTTTGCTGGCTTTGCCACGCCGAAACTGCATTGGCTCCTGCACAGCAACAGGAAGACAGCAAGCCACAGGAGGCGCCAGTGCGCTCGCTGGATGGTAGCTTGCTTCCCACGAGTCATGATCACGTGATCACGTGATGCAAGCTGAGGTCTAAAGTACAGGTGCGGAACGCGGAATATTGGGAAGGTGTTCTCAAATGTGCAATAAATAAAAAACGGAGCCACAAAATAAAGAGCGCCCGAGCCCTTAACTCCGAGAACCTTCAATCTGGCCAACTAGGAAAGCACGTCCCACGTCTTGACACGGTCTTGGCTCGGCAGGACAAGCGTGCGCATGAGCAACGTTCACGGCCAATGGCACATCTACGCGGTGAACCCGATAACCTGAACAACCCTAAACCCCAAACCCAACCCTGAACCCTAATTAACCCCCCGCCCCACCCACGAAACCCTCAGTGGATTGGACCTCCGGCTTTTGGATTTCGGCATTTTAAAAGTAACCCGAAAATCTAAACCTTGAGGGTGTCAGGGTTTAGGTTCTAGGATTTAGGGTTTAGAGGGTTTGCGTTTAGGATTCAGGCTTTTGGGGTCATAGGGGTTGCAGGGGTTTAGGAGTTTAGGGCTTGCAGGGGTTGTAGGGGAATTGGAATTCTAGGGGTTTAGAAGCTTAATTCTAGGGCTTCAGGGGTGCTTTAGGGCTTTTGGGTCTCACGGGCTCACAGGGCTTTGGACTTGAGGTAGGGTGTATGGCTGGAGCTATGTGACACCAGATGTCCCCTCACCCTAAACCCTAAACCCTCAACCCCAACCCTAATGGTCGAAGACCCTACACTTCACCCATCAAATTCAACGCAACCAGCGAAGTCTAAACCAACCCCTGAACATTCTGCCTATGGCTCATGGGTCTTGGGATTAAATTTGAGCAGTTACTCGGGCCCCGCGCTCGCCCATGCGCCCGCTTCCGAAATTGAAGTCTCCACCTTGGCCTCCAGGGCATAATTTAGCGTTCGGCCCTAAACCCTAAACCGTAAACCCTTAAACCTTATAAACCCGAAACCCTAAACCCTACACCCTAAACCCCGAAACCCTAAACCCAAAATCCCTACAGCCTGAACCCACACAGCCTGTGGATTCGGTTACAACCAGGCCATCTGATCTTCTCTACCCCTTAGCGCTATCTGTAAAAGAACAACACAATGGTTATGATGATAATACTAAGAATGGTAATGGTAATAACAACACAATAGCCTGATACGGCCATACCCTATAATAACCTAATCACCTACTGACCGAATAACATGCAACATTGTAACAGTTTAAAATACTAGCAACAAGCTTTACATACCACCACCCCCCTAAAACCTAAACCCTAAACCCTAAACCCTAAAGCCTAAACCCTAAACCCTAAGCCCTAAACCCAAAACCCCTCATGCAGGCGAACCCGAAGAAGAAACCTACGAAGACCCCAGCTCTTTATCCTCGCCCTTCTGCGGGATCCAGGTCCTCTAAAACACTAATCCTAGGGTCACAAGTCAACAGATAGTACTTACTTGGGGTCGAAAAGCCTACAAAATATGATTAATTTGGGCTATGGAGCCCCAGGGATAAACTCCTACACCCAAGACCCCAAACCGTCCTCAAAATGTAGGAGCTCGGGTGCGGGCACATGAGGCCCGGAATGATCCGCGTCATTCTGGTATCTCGGTACCTTGGTTTTGGGGTTTAGGGCTTAGAGTTTATGGGAGTCTTGTTCGTATCTCAACATCATGTTGGGTGTCGTGAAGCTGCGCTTGAGTTCAGACCGCCTACAGGAGTCGCTGACGAAGTTTACGTACCCTGAAGACGTAAGTCAGCGATCCCAGCCGGCTGCTGCAGGGAATTAAACGCACACCTAAACCCTAAACCCTAAACCCTAAACCCTAAACCCTAAACCCTAAACCCTAAACCCTAAACCCTAAACCCTAAACCCTAAACCCTAAACCCTAAAGGGTCTAGCATGGCCCTTAAACCCCCTTTGCAAAAATATTGTAAAATATATCGTAATCTCTTGGTGTGATCCAATCTCTTACTAGGGTGATAGCTGCATGTGCATGGAAACCAATGCTTAAGAAGCCCAATGAGGGAAAATCAAAAATATCCCAAGGGCCTACTCAGGGGATACTTAGTTCGGGGCTCACATAGTCTCAACAGAACCCTGTGGTCCACCTCAAAGCCTTAAAAGAGAACAAAAAAAGGGTTTAGGGCTTAGGGCTTTGGGGCCAAGCGAAGGCTGAACTTAGTCCCGAGCCCGTTTAGGGTTAATAAGGGTTTAGGTTGCGTAGTTGTACCATATGCCATCATAGTTGAGGGTTTAAGGTTTAGGGTTTGGGGTAAGTACTTCAAGCAAGTGGCACACACCTACTTGAAGGCTTAGGGGTAGTTTTCCTCCGGGCTCTTTTTAGCGACCGCCCCCTCTCAACCAAAAACAGGTTGTCAACCAGTCGTAACTTTAGCTTCTCGCACCGCAACCAGCTATACAGTGTCCATTCAACTCCAAGTGGGTGCAATAAACGCTGAACCCCTAAACTTCAAACCCTGAACCCCTGAACCCCCCAAACCTACAACTACGATTTGCTTAAGAATCTCCCCAAAATAGCAAAGAAAAACAATCCCTTTATTGCCCTTATCAGGAGGAATCTTTTTAATTTTATTCTATTTTATTTTATTTTATTATTTTGATTTTTTTTTTTTTGGGGGGGGGGGGGGTGGTTCTTAAGCAATTAGTAGTTAATTATCCCAAAACAACCTCCTAAACCCTAAACCCTAAACTCTTGACCCTATACCCTAAACCCGAAACCCGGGGGGGGAGGGGGGGCTGTTCTTAAGCAATTAGTAGCAAAGCTACCGGGTTTAGGGTTAGGGTTTAGAAAGGTTTCGTATGCTTTTATTATTTCTTAAGGGAGGGGGGTTCAAGGGGGGTATGTTCCCCAAGCTTCCCTAATACTCCCCAACTACTCCTTAAGGCTCCCTATGCTTCCCTAAGGTTCTCTAGCCCCCATGAGCCCCCCCTCCCGTAGGAACCCAAAATGCTGTTGAAGCAGGCATAGCAAGGGCCTAAAACTGTACCCGAAACCCCAAACCCTAAACCCTTGTATGTCCTTAAAGAAGTGGCCTGGGGGAGGGGGACAAAGGCGTGCACTGTGAGCAGCATCAGTTAGCCGTGGGGCGTGATAAACAGTTTCTCAGCAATTTCCGCCCCTCCCCCCACCCCCCCCATCAGAGGCCACAAAGAGTCACGGTTTAGGTTTAGGGTTTAGGGTATAGACCTCAATACACACACACAAAAGCACAATTAAAGTAAAGCAACAAAAAAAGAACGACCGTACTAAGGGGAACTAGTGAACTAGTGCATGAGAAAGCGAAACCACGCCTTAAAGGGACCCCCAAAACGGGTGCCCCTACGTTCGGAACCCCCCCCCCCCCCCGCCACGAAGCTTCGAGTAAACCTAAATAACCCTACCTAAAGCCCCGACGCTGCGAGGCACCACCGCGGTCGAAGCCAATATCCGAGTCCTGTCTCGCCAGTGCAGAGACCTGAGGGTTTACGAAAAGCTTAGGGTTTAGGGTTTAGGGTTTAGGGTTTAGGGTGTAGGGTTTAGGGTTAGAGTTTAGGGGCCCCTAATATTGTCCCCCAAATAATAGGATTGACTTTTGAGAAGGACCCCAATAGAGTACCCCTCATTTCGGAAACCCCCACCTAGAAGTGCTAGGGCCCAGCAGCTTGATGGCTAAGGTTTAGGAAATACGAATCTGGGGGCGTAGAGGTTTTGGCTCTATTTAGGGTTTATAGGTGCTTGGAGCCTTAGTGAGACAGGGTTTACGGACATAACGCGCTAAATACAAGAACCTGAACTGAACAAGCAGGTAATCAGGGTACAACTGTCGCCCTAAACCTTCACTAGTCCTAGGGCCTAAAAGCCCTACACCCCCCTAAACCCTAACCCTAAACCCTACACCCTAAACCCCAAGACTAAGACTATTGGAGGTACTTTACGCTTAGGCTCTTGGAGCCACACGTCTCTGGGAGGTTAAGGGTTAAGGATTATCCTAAGGGCCCATGTACCATAATATTATATACTTGGGCCCTAAAGTCCCTATATAGGGAGTACAAGTATTCCCAATTTAGGTACATGGACCCTCAGGGTTAAGACGAAGCTTCTTTGGGGGTTCGAAATGTTCGAACTGCAAAGAAGGGGTTTCAGGAGGTCCACTTCAGGGGCTCTCCTGCGTGGTTCTAAGAGCGTTCTCGGCTTTAGTGGCTTGGGGCTTTCGGGTGTTTGGCTGGGGGTTAGAGCATGTGCGTGAGCTGGAGTATGTGCGTAAGCAAGAGATCACTCTTGGTCATAGGGCCTGGAGTTTATATATGCTTCAGGGTGGAAGCTCCATGCGTGCGATGCAAATTCCCAGGTCTTTTGGAAAACATAACCCTAGGTGAACCCTAGACTCGTAGACGCTCAGGTAAACCCCAGACTCGTAGACGCTCAACGCTGAATCCAAAAACTAAGCCATAACTACCACCCACTTGATTTTTAGGTTCAGGACTTAGATTCAATTCTAAGAGCAAAGGGGACACAGCACGCAAACCTTTTTTAACTCAGCTTGGCTCTGTATATTGTTAAGAGGTGCGGGGATCGTGCCTCGGATTCCGCCCATTCAGGCCAACCGGATGGCACTTTATCCCAGCTCAGCTGTGGCATGCTTTGGAAAAGTCTTATACCTGTACACGTCCGCACGAAAAACGACTCGGGTTTTTGGGGTAGCTAAAGATGTTTACTATACAGAACTTGGAACCCTGTCAAAGATTATAATTTTAACTGTTTCTTAGGAAATAGAGTACACGAAAATTAAGAATTGTTTCCAAGCACCCCTAAGTTTCACTAGACCCGGGAGTAGCCTAGGAATAAAAAGAGTACCCTTTTTGGTTTTAAGGGGTTTTCTCCCGGTCCTAGATACCCTAAACCCTAAACACCCTAAACCCTAAGTTTAAGGAAGAGAACGACCAAGCCATCCGTGAGGGTGGGTGGGGGCTGTCCGGCCCTAAATCCAAGATTAAAGAACTGCATAAATCTATACCCCAAACCCTGAACCCTGAACCCTGAACCCTGAACCCTGAACCCTGAACCCTGAACCCTAAACCCTAAACCCTAAACCCTAAACCCTAAACCCTAAACTCTAAACCTTGAGTTTAGAGCCGAGCCACTGGAGCATACGAAATGGGGGGGGGGGGGGGGGGGGGGGGAGGGGCTTTTGAGATTGCCTT
>CAJNDS010002191.1:1274952-1344952 GCA_905221605.1 Symbiodinium natans | reverse complement strand
TGAATACCCTCGAAAAGAAGGGCCACCTCATTTTTTAGACTAGGAAGGCCCTTGAAACCCTCTGAAAAATATTCCTAAAATCAATGAGGAAAATACAAAAATCTCCCAAGGACCTGCCTAGTAGAGAAGCCCTAAGACCTAAACCTAAACCCTAAACCGCAAACCCTAAACCCGACACCCGAGGGCTGGCAGGGCTGAATTCGAGCATGAGGGTGCGCAGGGGTTGAGAGTTAGGGTTTAGGGTTTAGGGTTTCGGGTTTAGGGTTTCGGGTTTGGGGTTTGGGGTTTAGGGTTTAGGGTTTAGGGCCACGTCAGACCACAAGCCCTAAAGCCGAACATGCAAGCCTGACAGCCTTTCCGGCAAACCCTAGAACCCTCAAGCCCCTCAGCTTGGGATGTTCCCCCTTATACTAACAATCCTGAATAGAAATTATGATAGGGGGGTATTATTAATATAGTCCCTACTCAGGACTGTTAGTATAAGGGGAACCCGACAAGCTCCCCCTCGACAGCACCTTTCCATCAACGAAAACGGCTGCACAGCACAAAGCTTGAAACTAAACCCTAAACCCTAAACCCTAAACCCTAAACCCTAAACCCTAAACCCTAAACCCTAAACCCTAAACCCTAAACCCTAAACCCTAAACCCTAAACCCTAAAGCTTTCGGGTGCCTTGGGGCTTGAGGGCATGAAGATACTGTGTAGATGGAGCTGCGCCTCGTGAGCAGGAGCGCTTCAGAATGTCACACCACAACCCCCACACAACTAAGGTCAGAATCTCCGTTGAGCCCCCAGAAGATACAGCAAAAGCCCCCTAAAAAGCCTACACCAAAAAAGACGCTGAAGGTTTTGTAGCCTTAGCCCATGGCGCGCCTGGCGTTTGTGGGACAAGTTCTTCCGGAGAGCGTGGACGACCCAAACGAAAGGCAGGAGTGCCTTGAGCGCCCGTGGGCTTAGGGACCAATTGGTAATCTAACATCAAACGCAGTAGGACTGGAAGATGTTGCAGTCTGGTAAACAAAACGGAATTCATGATGTGTATGTGCTGACAGCAACCGCGTTGCAGGCACGATGAACCAAACGTTGGGCTTTCCCCCTAATCGAATGACCAGCATGTAGAGGCAGATGGCTGTGGCCCCACCTAGCCACAGCAAAGCCACGCCCGCTTCCACGAACAAAGGCGTGAAGCGGATCCTGCCTGCATGAAGTGGCGGTGTGAAGTGCAATAGTTGGCATGTAGCCGGCTTCATGTCTTAAGATTTCAGGCCGAGGTCTAAGGGACGAAAAGCTGTCTGGGAGTTGAGGCGCTGCCTGGGTTTAGGGCTTAGGGTTTAGGGTTTATAGTGTTATAGGGTTATAGGGTTATAGGGATATAGGGTTATAGGGTTATAGGGCTATAGGGTTTAGGATTTAGGGTTTGGGGTTTAGGGTTTAGGGCTAGGGTTTAGGGTTTAGGGTTTAGGGTTTAGGGTTTAGGGTTTAGGGTTTAGGGTTTAGGGTTTAGGGTTTAGGGTTTAGGGTTTAGGGTTTAGGGTTTAGGGCTTAGGGCTTAGGGCTTAGGGCTTAAGGTTTTTAAGGCCCTGCCTGTTGGGTTCACTGTGCGAAATGCGCCGAGTTCAAAGAGGCACCACAGCCTGCTCTCCAAATGGACGTTGCTATACTCCCCACGGTTTAGGGTTTAGGGTTTAGGGTTTAGGGTTTAGGGTTTAGGGTTTAGGGTTTAGGGTCTAGGGTTTGGGGTTTAAGGTTTAGGGTTTAGGGTCATCCTCTTGGGTTTTAGAGAAGCAAAAATTAAAAAAAATTCCCAAGGGGGGGTGGAGGATGGTTCGTGGCAAGCCCTTTAACCTTGGGACGTTCCCCCTTATACTTGGTTTAGGGTTTACGGTTTAGGGTTTCGGGTTTAGGGTGTAGGGTGTAAGGTGTAGGGTTTAGGGCTTAGGGTTTAGGGCTTAGGGTTTAGGGCTATAAGTTGGGATGATCCCCCTAATTCTAACAGTTTCTTAACAGGGATTACAATACGGGGGTACTCTAATCCCGATTAAGGACTGCTAACATAAGGGGGAACATCCCAAGTCCCTAAAAATCCCCCCCCGTGGGCCAATCGAATATGGTTTCCAGTCCAGAATCACAGGTTAACTCCTAAACCCTAGACCCTAAACCCTAAACCCCGGACCCAAAGGCGTCTAAACTCTTCAACCCTCCACCCTCAAAGCCCGGGTGCCCTAAACCCAAACACTATAAACCCTAAAACCCTAAACCCTGAACCCTAAACCCTAAACACTAAACCCTAAACCCTAAACCCTCAAAGGCCAGGTCCTTTGGAAAGTTCTAGCAGTCTCCATCCTGCGAGACCCGGGGTCCGGGGTTTCAAAACACACCCACATCCCAGAGCCCCAGCCCTAAACCTTAACCTCAAACCCTAAGGTTTAGGCTGTAGGGGGTTTCGGGTTTAGGGTTTAGGGTTTAGGGTTTAGGGTTTAGTCAAAAAGTCCATCTTCAACAGGGCACACCAAAGGTGTGGAGACGAGGACTCGCCCGCGAGGCGCACATTGGGAGGGGTGGAGTCGCTACTGCAAGCTGGCCCACCCTCTCCCCTCAGGACCCGTTAAAGGTTTAGGGTTTAGGGTTTAGGGTTTAGGGTTTAGGGTTTAGGGTTTAGGGTTTAGGGTTTAGGGTTTAGGGTTTAGGGTTTAGGGTTTAGGGTTTAGGGTTTAGGGCTGCCCCCGTGCACCTGGAGAGGTAAGGGGCTGAGTAGAGGATGCGCAGCTCCCGTGAGGCTGCCAGGAAGCCGCCAAGTCCATAAATTCCCTGCCGCATCATCTTCTCATTGCCTAAGTGCGTCAAAATCTCGAGTTTTTGCTTCAGGAAGTTTTGTTTTTTTTGAGGTGGGGGGGGGGGGGGGGGGGGTTCTTAAGGAATTAGTAGATCTAAGGGTAGTTTCATGGGTCTTAATTTGTCTAGGCTATACAAGGGGTGTATAAGGAAGGGTTCCGCTTGTAAAGGCCCATATTCAGGGACCATGTAACTACCCTTAGAAAGACACCTAGGAATGAAACGAACCGAATTTGTCTGACCGGGCCTACAAGGGGGAAACGAACCTCAAAGAGAGGGAAAAGGGCAGGAGCGTGGATCCTAGTCGCTCTGGTGAATGCTCACCACATCCAGGAAGGTGGACTGCTTCTGGCCATCGAGGTCAGGTGAGTATGGGGCCTAGGTTGCCCAGTAACCTAGGATGAAAAAGGGTGCCATTTTTTGCTTAAAGGGGTTTATAAGGGAACCTAAACCTACCAAGAAGGGAATAAGGGTACTACTGGGCATCCTAGGGGCCAGAAAGAAAGCCAGCACTGAGAGAGGTACTGCCACCCACAGGCCCAGACCGTTGAACGGGCACTCCGCCTCGAAGCCCTGGAATTTCATCCGGATGGTGCTGTAGGGTGGAAAAACCTCCAAACAGTTCAGGACTTGCACCACCACCTTGGTACTTGTGGCCCAGTTGGCATGTTTATTTAATGAGGGTACCCTTTGCTTGGTTGGTGACTGTATAAGGGAACCCAGAACCCAAAGAAGGGTAAAAGGCACCGTCGGGAAGCCAAGCCACCAGGGTGACCAACCAAGTGAGCAGAACATATGCCCAGCCGTACTGAAAGGAGAGGGACAAGTACTTCCAGAAGCCTTTCCTTGGCAGCCCTATATACTTAGTGAGGGTTTAGGGTTTAGGGTTTAGGGTTTAGGGTTTAGGGTGTAGGGTTTAGGGTTTAGGGTTTAGGGTTTGGGGTTTAGGGCTAAGGGTTTAGGATGAGGGAACCCTTTTTTCGGGTTGGTAAAAAAGGAAACGCAGAACCAAACACAAGGGCAAAGGGTACCACTGGGCCACCAAGTCTCGTAGCCCACGTATGAGACAAGAAGACGTCGAAGTGCTGTACATTCCTAGGATGGCCCATAAAAACCCTCTGAAAAAAAGATTCCTGAATATGATCCTCTTGAACCCAATAAAGGGAAGATGTACCCCAAACCCTAAACCCTAAACTTTACCTAAGCCCTAAACCCCCTAAACCCTAAACCCAAAACCCTAAACCCGATAAGCGCCTGCCCAGGTTCCGTGAGCGAGACCAGAGCAGGCTTCGCTTTCTCTCCGGCAAGTCAATGGGAGACTGCCGCCATAGCCTAGACCCAGGAGTAGCCTAGGAATAAAAAGAATAGGCCCTAAACCCTAAACCCTAAAAACAAACGGCCTAATTACTCGGGTCCTAGCAGCCATCCTCCTCCACGCAGCGTCTTCTTCAGCGAAATCCCCCGCATGAGCTCCATGCTGCTCACCTCGCATGGCCCCTTAAATTACTATTAGGGTTTGGGGTTTGGGGTTTGGGGTTTGGGGTTTGGGGTTTAGGGTTTAGGGTTTAGGGTTTAAGGTTTAGGGTTTAGGGAAAACCCTGAACAAACCCTCAAGATGATGCTCTGAATCCCACTGAGGGAAAAGATGAAACATCCCGACGGCCCACCTGTACTCCCCTTTAGAACCGTAATAAACATGGTATCGTTTTTCTCCTCTGGGGTTTTATATATACACAAAGATGCAAAATAATTCCCAAGGGGGATATGGCCACCAAGTCGCTGTGAAAACCTTTGTGAAGCTCAGGCGCGGTGCTGCCAAACCTGCGGAGTCTTCGCTGGAAGGCGATGTGGAGTCATCCATTTCAATCTGATCCTTGGATGGCCATTAATAATTAACACACTCTGAAAAACACTCCTGCGTATGATGCTCTTAAAGCCCCCCCCCACCAAACAAATTAATAAGAACAAATGAAAATCTCCCGACTTGGCCTTCCTAGGATCCCGGATTGCCTGAGAGGTATCCACCTGGATGCTCGTAACATCGATGCCCTGGGCTTGGCTCCTAGGCCCAGGAGTAACCTAGGAATAAAAAAGGCTGCCCTTTTTGGTTCTAAGGGCAACTGTAAGGGAACCCAAGCTCGAGAAAAGGAAACAAGGGTACTCCGGGTCCTAGCCCTAAATCCTAAACCCTAAACCCTAAACCCTAAACCCTTATAAACCCTAAACCCTAAACCCTGAAACCTGAAACCTTAAAAAAAGAAGTAAGGGCCTACTCCGCGTCCTAGGCTCTTGTCCTCACAGCAGCTGGGCCCCGCGCCCATCTCCCCGTGAGCTGGCACGGGCGCCCGGGCGCCCGGGAACAGAGATGGGCGGGTTTAGGGTTTAGGCTTTAGGGTATGATAATACATGTGTATATATATATATATATGTATTCTGTTGTAGTATAGATGAGGTAAGTATACGGTGCATGTGCTTGTGTTGTACATGTTGGAAGGGGGGCTTCTGGAGCCAGAAGCTAGGAGCATGAGCCTTTCGAGCGAGTGGCATGTCCAGGGTGATGGCTTTGAAAGTCTCCCCTCGTGAGGATTTAGGGTTTAGGGTTTAGGGTTTAGGGCCTAGGGCGTAGGAGAAAACCCTGACTGCCTTGCGCATCAAATTGAGCATGTGAAGATTCCAAGCGCATCCGGAATCCCGTGCGAAACGTCCCCTGGTTCTTTAACCCTAAACCCTAAACCCTAAACCTTAAACCCTAAACCCTAAACCCTAAACCCTAAACCCTAAACCCTAAACCCTAAACCCTAAACCCTAAAACCCTAAACCCTGAACCCTAAAACCCTAAACCCTGAACCCTAGTCTGCTCCGAGATGTGCGCATCGGAAGTTCTCAGAGGTGATCGGGAGCATGTCGTGGAAGAGCTCGAACTTCAGCCGTCCCACCTGACTTAAGGTTTAGGATTTAGGGTTGAGCGTTTAGGATCTAGGGTTTAGGGTGTAGGGTTTAGGATTTAGGGTTTAAGGTTTAGGATTTAGGGTTAAGGTTTTAGGGGTTGAGGGTTAAGGTGCTCACTGTGCGCGGAGGCCGACCCCCGCAATCCACAACCCGAGAAAACCCAACTACCGTAAGGATTATGGGCATGTTGTGGATGTGCTAAACTGTAGCTATAGGTTTTTGCGGGCAGGTAAGGCCCCCCTGATTCCTCCAAAAGGTCGAATTGGGGTTCAGGGCTAAACACTCCCAACCCTAAATCGAAACAAGCGTTACGTACAACCTTAAGCCCTATGCCCCAAGCGGCTAAGCGGCCATGGGGCAATGGTGTTTAGGGTCTAAAATGGGCTTTTTTGAAAGCCTCTGAAACCCCAAACCTTAGGGCAAAGACCTGCGGAAGACGGAAGACTGAGAAAAACGCCGCACGCCGGCCCACGGCGATGTCCAGAAAGACGAGCGGATTGAGGCCTCTGCTTTCGTGACTGTGGCATTCCTGGCCCCCCCTGAGCTTGGGCAATCCTAAACCCTTAAACCCCTAAACCCTTAAACCCTCATACAACGACGCAGGTTCGGAGGGTGGCTATTGTGCAAAACCTTGCGAGGGTTGCACACAGGTCTCGCAGAATAGGGGTTGGCGTGTTGTCTTCGGTTTAGGGTTTGAGGGCTCTACCCTAAACACTAAACCCGACTTAAACCCTAAACCCTAAACCCTACACCCTAAACCCTAAACCCTAAACCCTAAACCCCGGCATCTTTAGGGGGGGGGGTCTTTAGGGGGGCTGGACTTCTTTCGGAAACCGGTAGGGCTCAATCTCGGGTTCGAGGGTTCGGTCTCGGAGTCCAGGATTCTCCAAGTTTGGGGTTCCGCCCTCCTAGGGTTTAGGGTTTAGGGTTTAGGGTTTAGGGTTTAGGGTTTAGGGTTTAGGGTTTAGGGTTTAGGGTTTAGGGTTTAGGGTCTGGGGTGTAGGGGGTTCAGATTCTGGGTTTAGGGTTTAAGGGTTGAGGGTTGAGGGTTCCTGCATCACCGTCACCACCGCCCCAGCAGCACTTTTCCTTCTTTCAGAGCCAAGTTTGCGAGGAGGGCCTGTTATGTTGCTTGACTCTATAGGGTAATTCCATGATCCCGTAATCTAGCCCCTTAACCCTAAACCCTAAACCCTAAACCCTAAACCCGAAACTCTTTGAAAAGGGTTCCGACGTATGGGCTCATGGGTTTTACAGGGTACATCGGGGTATATAATAAGGGGTCCCCTTCGAAGGGGCCATACTAAGATTTCAAGGTTTTCAGGGGTTTAGGGCTGTAGAGCGTTCACCTCATGCCTTCAAAAAGAGGGAATGGTGTAAACCCTAAACCTTAGGGTTTAGGGTTCGGGCTTTTCCAGCCCCCACATCTTTGCAGCAATTCAGGATCATGGATAGCTTAGGGTATCCTACCGATGCTCGCGATTACGATAGCTACCGGTGCAAATTCAAGTGGGGATTGTTTAAGTTATGCAGCTGAAGGGAGGGGGGTTCGGGAGGGTAGGTACCTAGGGAACCTTAGGGCAGCTTAGGGAGCCTTAGAGAGTAGTGTAGTGGGGAGTATTTCGGAACCTAGGGTTGCATACCCCCCCTTCAACCCCCTTCTCCCTTATGAACCCTATAATTAAGACCACATGTTTAGCAAATCGCCAACGTTCGCTCTTTTCTTTCCTTGAAAAACCCTCCAGTATATGGGGGTTTACGAAAAAAGGGGACCCCCGAATATACACCCTCAAATAGTAGGATCCACTATAGTAAGGGCCCCAATAAGGTACCCCTAACTTCGGAAACCCCCCATATCAACGAAACCCTGAAACTCAACCCTAACGCCTCCCCACCCCTGTTGTTCTGCGGCCGCGCCTGCCATGGCCAGACTTGGAAAGTCCGCAGGTTGCTGTGTGCGGCTGGGGGTTTGGTGTTGCTCAACTAGGGTTCAAGGTTTAAGTTCTGCTTCTGGGGTTTGGGGTTTGATTAGGGCTCGGATTTTGGGATTTGGGTTCGATGCAGGGTTTGCGGTTTAGACTCCAAGCTTGACAGGCATGGCAGTTGCACGCGAGCCCTGCTGAACCACGCAGCAACACTTTAAGGATCAAATCGGCGTTTTGGGCTTCGGCCCTGGGAGCCCTTTTATAAACTCTGAGCCCTACACCTTGTACACCCCGAACCCCAAAACCCCAAATCCCCGAGCTCGGTTTGAAATTCAACCATCCAGCTCTCCTCCCATTCCCCTCCACCCCCCTGCAGACATGGGAAGTTCTGTATAACGTGTGATTTTCTGGATACCCTCCATGTAATGCCCTAGCCCCACATGCGAGTGCCAGCGACTGGCAGCGTGAAGAGCTGGCTTCTGAAGCTTCACGTGCGCAGCGACCTGTGGGGGCAGCGCCACCCGCGGATCAGGAATCACTCTCGCACAGTCCGCATGCGGGGGTCGGCCCCTGAGAGGATCTTGGTGTGGCATCCTACCTTCATGCTAGAGCTGCTGATCGTCTCTGCAGCCAGCACAGCTTTTGGATGCGCCTCTGGCCCTTTCTTGTTTTGCAAGAGCTGTCTTCCTGAACGCTCAGGCACGCTAAGTCCATGCCTGTGCTGCGCATGTGCTTCGGTACGTCATGACATGAAGGGAAGCCCTGAATCCCAAGCCCTGTCTTCACCCTATAAGCCCCACACCCCCCAAAAAAAGGCCACCACTTGGAGGGCTTACTTTCTACCACCTTACACATTAACCAGATACACGCTTTGCACATTAAGCATATACACGCTAAGCATCATGAAGACAGTGTGCCCGCACTGATATCTCTACTTGTAAACTAGGCCCAAGAGGTAGGAAGAAAAAGGGTGCCCCGTTTAGGCTTAAAGGGGCTCATAAGGGAACCTAAACCATAAGCATACATCGAGGGGTTAATCCAGGTCCTAGTCAAAGCGTGGCCCTTCTGTCTTAGAGAGCTCGCCACATCCCCAAAAACACTTTAAGAACAACTCGACCTATTGGCCCCTGCGATGCTACGGCCATATCACGGAGAATTCACACCCTCAACCCTGAGCTCTAACCCTCAACCCCAAACCCTGAACTCGATCTAATCCCAAAGCCCTAAATCGCTTTTTTAACGCATGCGAGATCTCGAGGGACCTAAGTTTGTTTGTTCCTGCGCGGGCTCAGAGGATGACCAGGGTGCTTCCAGGTTCAGGGTTGGGGTTCTGAATTCTCATGGGTTTTCTTAGGGCTAGGGTTGAAGGGCTTAGTTCTTGTCTAGTATAACATCTTCTTCTTAGGCATATAATCATTAGAGTCCTGATGCGTTTGGTCGGCTAGGGCGTCTTTGATGATCCTAGGATGCAGGAACACATAAAGCCAGCTAAGATCCCATGCGTCTACGTGCCCAACAAAGGATTTTGCCTGTCGAGCGTCGTGGTTCTTAATCCTCCAAGCGCATGCAGCTCATTGCGGAATCGCGCTTCGCGCATCAAAACCTTTGGCAGCCTTCTTTGGCTAAGGAAATTCCAGATGACAACAATACAGAAGGACTCCTGAAAGAGACCCCAATCAACAAGGCTAATCCCAAAACGTGCTGCAAGAAGCCCTTGAAGCGGGCTAGAATAGACATAGTTGCCTACGTAGTAAAGCTCGGGCTACTGCTAATCCGGTAGTAGTACTCTACTACTCCTTCTTCTTTTGCTACTGCTAGTGCGAGATACTGCTACTGCTACGGTTACCACTGCTACTACTACTACGATGACGACGACGATACTACTACTACTACTACTACTACTACTACTACTACTACTACTACTACTACTACTACTACTACTACTACTACTACTACTACTACTACTACTACTACTACTACTACTACTACTACTACTACGACCACTGGCACTGGCACTGGCACTGGCACTAGCACTAGCACTAGCACTACCAGCACTACCACTACCAGTACTGCTACGGCGACGACGACCTTACCACAACTATGCACTACAGCCGCCGACTTGGAAAACGGACGCCCTGCTGCACTTAGAACCCTTGCATATCCGCACATGTATGTATATATGTATATGCCATATATTCACGTGGTATGCAGTTACACTAACGCCGCATCAATGTAACGAACAACTTCCATAGCCTTGCCCACTTCCAGGCACTCCTCCTTCTCGCTGCCGCAGCAGGTTCCAGAAGCAAAATGACACCGGGATCGCTTGAGGGTAGGGACGATGAGTGTTGAGGGTCTTGAGGAGAAAAAAACAAAACAAAAACTATCCCCGGGCCTACCTAGCTGGCGGTGGACCCCATCCAGTCTGACTGCTGAAGAAAACAAGGGGAAAAGACATGGAAAGGATTCGGACAGCGAAAAGAATAACGAAACGAGCTGATGCCGGCTGGAAAAAAATGCAGTACATGATGGGGAACATGTACCAGAAAAGGTCGTAAGATAGTTCCCTAAACTCGAAACCCCTCGCACCCCAAGTACCCAAAGCCGTACAGCCCCACAGCCTACAACGCCAAAGCCAAGAAGTCTACTAGGATGGCCTTTAAACCCTCTGAAAAATAGTCCTGAATATGATCAAACCGTGAACCCTAAACCCTAAACCCTCTGAACAATATTCCTAAACCCAAAATATCCCAGCCTACCTAGTCTGAGTACGAAAGCCCTGGGCCCGCTTCAAAACCTGTTCGGGTGCAGGGTTTGGGCTGCAGAGCCGATTAGGTTTAGGGTTTAAGGTTTAGGGTTTGGGGTTTAGGGTTTAGGGTTTGGGGTTTAGGGTTTAGGGTCTGGGGTTTAGGGTTTTGGGGGTTAGGGTTTGGCTCTAGGGTTTATTGGGGCTTCGGGCGTGCGATTCGGAGTGTAGGGCGAAAAATGGGTTCAAGGTGCAGGGTTTGTTTGGACTTGCCAGAACTCCTACATACATCTGGTTTATATGGTTTAGTCTAGGGTTTAGGGTTTACGGTTTAGGGTTTATGGTTTAGGGTTTAGGGTTTAGGGTTTAGGGTTTAGGGTTTAGGTTTTAGGGTTTAGGGTTTGGATTAGGGTTTAGGGTTTAGGGTTCATACATATGGTTTAGTTAAACGAAAGCGAAGCTGCAGCACCGAGAAAGGCATTCCTCTGGGCATTGGAAAACTGCGGCCGCTGACCGGTGTGATTGCTTCTCCAGGTGTCTCTTTTTGAATAAGAAGAGGGTTGAGGGTTTAGGGTTTAGAATTTAGGGTTTAGGGTTTAGGGTGCGGGGGCTTGGTGGCTGCAATCGTGTACTAGGTGCTCCGGCGAACCGCCTAAACCCTGAAACTCAAATCCGGATCCTCACCCCCAATCTTAGGTTGAGGAGGGTGTTTCGCTGTCAAGGTTAGGAACCACGAACGTTGGATGCTGGGATCTTATACTAGGGCATAGGGTTTCAGGGTTTAGGGTTAACTGTCCTTAACAGGTATAGGACCCCCCATTCTAACCCTAAACCCTATATAAACCCTAGACCCTGTTAAGGACTGTTAGTATAAGGGGGGCACACCCCAAGTCGGATGTGAAGTCACAACAACATGACAAGCAAACGGCACCATGCTATCACGGATCCCAATCAAACAGAAATGCTTCGGGCTTAGGGCTTAGGGTTTAGGGTTCTGCATCCTAGACAAGATGAAGGTTTACGAAAATAGGGGGTCTATTGTACTGTAGGGTCTTTTAGGGCTCCTTATTAAGGGAATCCTATTCAGGGCTCCTTACTTTCAGGGGATCGTACTATTTGGGGGGTCTATTGTAGGGTACCCCCTATTGTCGTGAACCAATATGAGTGTCGCTGCTTCTGGCAACAGGGCCGAAGCTTTGGGGTTTAGGGTTTAGGGTTCAGGAATTTGTTTGATCTAACTTGTTTCTCCGCTTTTTCGTTTTCAACTGACGATGGGACGCTATCTGGCCATCCCTGATTCCCAAAACCCTGCTTTCTGTTCTACTCGTGGCTTAGGAAGCCCCCAAAATAATCAATGTATATGAGCCCCAGAATGTTTTGATTTCTTTTTGTAGTTTTTTGGGGGGAGATCTGAAGCAAATAGTGGTGTTCTACATGTGGGCACCCTGGGATTGGATAGACACGCTGCAATGGTGCAAAAGACATGCCCTGCGGCACGCCAAACAAATTATTCCTACGGCCATTGCGTCGCACTTTCCGCAAAGATGGAACTACCAAATTCAAGCTAGGGCTTGGAATGGCTGCTAGACCCAGGAGGAACCAAGGAATAAACAGGGTACCTTTTTTGGTTTAAAGGGGCTGATAAGGGAACCCTAAACCCTAAACCCTAAACCCTAAACCCTGAACCCTGAACCCTGAACCCTGAACGCTGAACCCTGAACCCTGAACCCTGAACCCTGAACCCTAAACCCTAAACCCCCCCAAAAAGAGAGTAAGGGCCGACTCTGAGTCCTAGGCCCGGGGCTTCGCGTTGGGGGAGGGTAGGCTCAGCTGAAAACAGACTAAGCCCATCCCATCGCCCTAAACCCTAAACCCTAAACCCTAAACCCTAAACCCTAAACCCTAAACCCTAAACCCTAAACCCTAAACCCTAAACCCTAAACCCTAAACCCTAAACCCTAAACCCTAAACCCTAAACCCTAAACCCTAAACCCCTAAACCCTAAACCCTAAACCCTAAACCCTAAACCCTAAACCCTAAACCCTAAACCCTAAACCCTAAACCCTAAACCCTAAACCCTAAACCCTAACCCTAAACCCTAAACCCTAAACGCCCTAAAACCCGACGTGTCGTGGCAAGAGGCCGCAATGGCATCGGCTCTGTGTCAGGGACCAGCATAGCAGGCGCGCATTTACTGCTGCACCTGGAACTCTGCCGGTTCAAAGCTAGACATACCCCGTGTGCAGCTGTTCAGGATTTGTTTGTCATTTTTCCTTAACATGCCTCAGCGAATTACACAACTTCCCCCTTAAGACACCTACCACCACGGTGAAACTTTTTTATGCCCTGAGCCTTGAAAGCCAAGTCAGTGCCCAACCCTTTACTTAGGTTGGAGAGGGTTCTACACCTTTGCTGCCCTAATCTATACTCCCCTTAGAACCTGAATAACAATGATATGTTTAATATCCTCTTGGGTTTTATATAAACAAAAATAAACAATTCCCAAGGGGGACAGAGTTTTGTTGCCAGGACCGGCCTCTGGCGATGTGGGCACATTGTTCGGCCGGCATCAGCTTGACAGCATGGGAGGTGGATGGCAGGGTTTAGGGTTTGGGGTTTAGGGTTTAGGGTTTCGGGTTAGGGCTTAGGGTTCGGGTCTTGCTGCGTCCACCGGGGACCCTTGGGGATATAGACCCTCTGAATAAGGTCCCTGTTTAAGAGAGCCAGAAGAGGGTTAAGATGGGTTCCCTTTTGAAGGATCCCCCTTATCCTGCCTAGGAACAGAGCGCCCGCTTGCTTCAACCCATTTGCAGAAGCAGCGAAGCGCTCTGTCTTGGCCCAGCTCATGCGGTTTAGGGTTTAGGGTTTAGGGTTTAGGGTTTAGGGTTTAGGGTTTAGGGTTTAGGGTTTAGGGTTTAGGGTTTAGGGTTTAGGGTTTAGGGTTTAGGGTTTAGGGCTACGAGGCTCTTGCCCTTAGCCTACACACATGGCAAGGATCTTTTTGCGGGTGCACTTGGAGGGTTTAGGATATGGCTTGCTGTTGCGGTGGCAGGTGTTTTTCGTGTCACCTACGGCCCAGCTCAACCCCGACTCAACTTGGACGTTTGCGCGTCTCCTGAACCACAACCCCATACACTCCATAGACCCCCAAACTCCATACCCAAAAACCCTAAACCCAGTGGAGCCGAGTGCTGAACGCATTGCGCGCCCTGCTGCTCCTTGCTTTCTGCGTGCCTTGGTATTGGGCTCTGGGCACCAACAGGACTTTTGTCACAGGAGTTCGGGCTTTTATTCCCTGACTCCTGCTTATCACCCTAAACCCTAGAACCCCTGTGTCAAAAAAAAGCACCTCTATCCCTACTTGTCACAGTTACCCTAAGGCTCCAAATAGACCAAAGTATGCAACACTTACAGTCCTTAGACCCCAACGTAGGGGCTTGTTATATACTTGGGGCAAGGGTGTACCCTACACCCTAAACCATATAAATAAGGCTCATACTGTTTTTTTGGGTTTAGGGTGTGAACATTCGAAGTTTAGGCCTGGGCTTTGCGGCAGCAAGTGTAGCGTTTCAGGGCTTACGGGGGGACTGCTTCGGGTTTTGGGTAGCCCTAAACCCTAAACCCTACACCCTAAACCCAAAGGCTATCCCTTGGCTTTCGACTTGCTCTGTGCCAAACTTGAAAGGCGTTCTGGGCTCAGCGAGCCTAAGGGTGTTCATGGTGATGGTGTTAACAATTCTGCTAAGGCGTAAAGGTCTGAAAATAATGCTAATAATCATGAAGATAAGAATAATATTCATAAGAAGAAGAAGAACAATGACAATAGCAATAATGATTATCATTATTATATAGGCCCTAACCCCTACACACTAAGCCCTGTAAAGCATCAGGGACTTCAGAAGGACAACAAACAAAAAGGGACAGTGGGCACCACTTCGGGAAGCCCTATACACCCCATGAAACAAACAACAACAAACAAACTTCTCAGTAGAAACGAGAAGGTGCAGGGCATTCCGAAGCAGGGCCCCGCGCTGGGTTTAGGGTTTAGGGTTTAGGGTTTAGGGTTTAGGGTGAAGGGTCTGAAAGTCAATGCTCTGAAAGGAAAACCAGATGCCAGACCCTACTTCAAGCCCGAGTCCACACCCTTAAACCCTAAACCCTAAGCCCTGAACCCTAAAACCCAACAGTTGTGTTCCAAGAGTCGATGTCGGGCTTCAGGACTTGGGGTATAAAGGTATGCGCTCGATTCGAGGGGTCTTAGACCTCCTTGTATAGGCGCGTTGCCTGAAGCTTTGGACGTGGTTTGGAGATTAAGGTTATTCCCCTAAACGCTAAACCCTGAACCCGTAAACCCCGAAAAGTTGGAACATCCTTATCCCCATACCCCAAAAGGCATACTGAAGGGAATCCCAGCTCTCATCATCCTGAAACCATGTTCCAACTTTCTGAAGTGTACTGAAAACCTGAAACCCCGAGCCCTAAACCCTAAACCCTAAACCCTAAACCCTTAGGGCTTCTTCTTAGGTCGTGGCTGCCGCCAGCGGTCGTTGACGTCTCGGACCTGCTGGCGACTGTGCGACTCAGGGTTCAGGGTTTATACCCTTACACCCTAAACTCCCCTAAACCCTAAACCCTAAACCCTAAACCCTAAACCCTAAACCCTAAACCCTAAACCCTGAATCCCTAATCCCTAAACCCTAAACCCTACATCCCTAAACCCAAAACCCTAGTAGGGTTTAGGCTTTAGGGCTTAGGGTTCAGGATTTAGGGTTTGGGTTCGAAGCTGCCATAGCGCCCTGCAAATACAGGCTTTACATCTCCTGCCAGAAGCTACGTAGGGAGAAAGCTGCCTGGTTGTGACAAGTGCAAACACGTCACGAGGAATCAGGCAGTTGGCTTTTTTAAGTGTTCCAGCAAACACCCGCCCCCTTCCCCTGCGCTAATTCCGAAATTGGGTCTGGTAGGGAACTCTGGAAAAGTTTAGAGCAGCATTTAGCTATGTATACATGTATGCAGGCATACGCTATAAACATGGGAGTCTTGCATGGCCCAGGCCTAAAGCCCTGAAAACCTAAAACCCGAACGCCCCCAAAACCTAAAACCCTACTGCCCTAAAACCCGAAACCCGCACCCCATAGTCTTAACTTTCTAGACCCTTTGTTAACCTGTGCCCTTAGAGGTTTGCGTCTAGAGTTTAGAGTTTACCTAGCCCTAGACCGCTAGAAGGTGGTCGTGCAAGATGCTTGTGCGCAACCCCCTAAACCCTAAGCCCTAAACCCTAAACCCTAAACCCTAAACCCTAAACCCTAAACCCTAAATTAGACATTCTCCTAGAAGCGAACCAAGGATGCAGGTGTGGCACAGTAAGTTACATCATGGGTGCCCCGACTACCCCCTCTACAATGCTCCCCCTAGGTTCTCCTTAAAGTTTAGGGTTAGAGTTTAGGGCCACCCACTAGGTTCCTCCCATAAGTAACCTTAATTAGGCTTAACTATCCTGAATCAGGGGGGGCACCCAGGGGGGGGGATTAGTATAGGGGGGGGGGGGGGGGGGGGTAGTAGGGGAACCCATGATTACAGCTTGGATTCCTGAGTGGGATGGAGCGAAGTACATTTTGATAGACTTCTCCTGACGAAACGGAGCACATGGCGATTATGAGGATCTGGCAGCGACAGGAAGCGACTTGCCCTAAACCCTAAACTCGAAACCTTAAGCTCTAAACCCTAAAAGAGTCTCGGCCGAGGCATGTGATTTGTCAACCACCAAAACATTGCCCTAAGCCCCAAACCCTGACCCTGAACCCTAAACCCTAAACCCTAAAGCTCTAACTACAACCCTACAAACCCCATAAGCCCTGTACAAACCCTCTAAAAACACCACAAACCCTAATGACCCTAAACCCTCAACCCTAAGCCCTAAACTAACAACCTACAAGCCCTATCAACCCATAAACTTTATCAGACCTAAGGCATTATGTACAGACTTTAGACCCCAATGTAGGTGTTTTTCATATACTTAGAGCCCTAAACCCTAAACCCTAAACCCTAAACCCTAAACCCTAATTAGACCCTAAACCCTAAACCCTAAACCGTAAACCGTAAACCCCAAACCCTAAGACTTGGAACCCTAGGGCTCCAGCTCAGGCTTCGAAAGTTTTTCGGGGGACGCTCTGTCGCCTGACGGTCGGAGAGCTTCCGCGCTCGGGTGGCTGCAGGGTCCTCCTGTGGCTCAGTTTTCGCTGGTAAACCCAAAAACCGTAAAATCCAAAAACCCTACAACCCTAAGACCCTAAACTCTAAAACCCTAAAGCGCTCAAACCCTAAAACCCTGAGACCCTAAAACTCCAAAACTCTGAAACCCTAAACCTTACACCACCCTCAAACCCGGAAACTCTAAACCCTGAAACCTTAAAACCCTTAAACCCTAAAACCCTAGAAAACGAAACCCCCAACTCTAAACCCTACTGAGCTGTTTGGGCTTCGGCTATTTCGGCTAAACCCTAAACCCTAAACCCTAAACCCTAAACCCTAAACCCTAAAACCTAAAACCTAAAACCTAAACCCTAAACCCTAAACCCTAAACCCTAAACCAACTGGACAACTCCTCGTCAGTCAGGGGCTTCCCACCGAGCAGCTCGGCTAGAGGCGCTCTGCCTGACAGGCTACAGAGCTACCTATGCTAGACCCGGGTAACCTAGGAAAAAAAGGGTTTAGGGTTTAGGGTTGAGGTTTGAGGTTTGGGGTTTAGGGTAACTAGACCCAGGAGTAACCTAGGAATAACTACATGTGCAACTCGTTGCCACCTTAATGGGTACATATACCTATTCTTATAACTATGCCAAGCAACCGCCTCGAAGGTGGGTTTGGTGTGTGATATTGGTGTGTGGGTTTTTTTTTCTCTCTCCCAAAAAGGGTTTAGGATTTAGGGTTAAGGGGATGTTTTGGGAGCAGCTGAGTCATGACGATGGTTCTCTTGCTGTTCTTCTTTAGCGGAATGCGAGATCGAGCATGGCATCGCAGACAATCGGTTCCTCTGCCTGCGGTACGTTCGTTCCTTCGCTCCTCGCTTCTATGCTGTTTCTTCTGGCCGTTATGTCCGTCTCAATCCCAAACCCCTAGGCCCCAAAAACTTGCGCTTCGAGCCAGACACCTGAAACCCTGAACCCATTGCAGCCCACACAGGTTTCTGGCTTCTTCGGGCTGAGCCCTCAACCCACAACTGTAAATCTCGCCCTCTACATAAACCTTCGGACTTAGACTCAGGGTTAAGAAGTTAGGGTTTAGGGTCTAGACTTGCAGAGGTTTGCAGAGGTTCGAAGCAAGAAATTCCAGACCTAAACCCTCAACCCTCAACCCTCAACCCTCAACCCTAAAACCTAAAACCCGGAACTTTGGAAGATTTGCAGTGGGGCGACTGCTGTTGACATGCAGAGCAGACGAGGGGCTGCTCTTTGAGATCTCCTTGGGGAAGTCCACCTGCAGGGAGCAGCTGCATCGAAATGTTCAAAAAGTTTGGGGCCTAGGGGGTTAGGTGCTGTAGGCTTAGGATTCAGGAGGGGTGGAGTTGGGGGGTGTGTGTGGGTGCGTGGGTGGGTGGGTGGGTGGGGCGGCGGGGGGGGGGGGGGGGGGTTGATAGCTTGGGTTTAGGATGTTTAGGGTTTAAGGTGAACCCTAAACCGCAAAGCTAAGCCCCTAAACCTACCGTGAAGCCCGAAAGCCCCAAGTCCTAAACCCGAAAGTCCCAAAGCCAAAAGTCCAAGCCACCCGGATCTGCACGAAGAGGTCGCCCGTCTTGCCTGTCCGCCTGTTCGGCCTCAGGTTTAGGGCTTATAGGGTTTAGGGGTTTAGGGTTTCGGTTTAGGGCTGTAGGGTTGCGGGTGCAGGGTTTAGGGTTTCGGGTTTCCGGGTTCAGGGTTTCGGGTTTGGGGTTCGGGTTTAGGACTTTGGGGTTCAGAGCCTAAGTAGGATTTAGGGCTAGGCTGCCAGGGTGTTGGGTTTTGAACCCAAAGGTTCATTCTCGGTCTGCCCCGGAACCCTAGCACAAAGTACTTGTTCCCAAGCAGCCGATTGCTCATAACGGTATAGCCGAGGATGCTTACCAAGAAAACTGCTGGTTTCTTACCTGCTGGGTTTTATAACGGGGAGACTAGAAAAAAAAAACACTTCGGGGTTTGAGGGGGGTTATGGCCGGTTATGGCACACCAAGAAGAATCTGCTACTCTGCAGCCGCAAACCCTAAGCCAACAAAAGGAGATTCGGGTTGGGGGGTTTGGACGTTGAGGGGTTGAGGTTTTGCCTGGTTCTTTCGGGCGGGCTGGGAAGTTTGCCTTTCGTTGGGGTCTCGGAGTCTTGCCCCCCCCCCCCCCCCAACTCGGACATTAAACTGAAACAGTCTTGTACATGGGTTAGGGTTTAGAGTATAGGGACTAAACTTTACACCAAAGTCCACGCTCAAATTTTAGGGACCATATAGGGCATCCACCGGCGAGTTTTCTGACACTTATCCTCCTGGATGAACAAACGCCCTCCCGCACGTGCGGGGCACCCTGCGCCAGGAAAAAACTCCCAGACTCGCTCCAAACCCCACCCTAAACCCTAAACCCTAAACCCCTAAACCCTAAACCCTCGACAGATTCAGGAGGACCGTCCGGGCCGCCGGCATGCCCTTGCCAGAGATGACCAGCATGTCCTCTGGCTTCACGACCTGCGTCTTCGGGATAGAGATTAGGGCTGAAGGTTTTTGGTAGCCCTAGACCCCACCCCAACCCTAAACCCTAAACCCTAAACCCCAAACACGGTAAGGGTTTCTAGGTTTCGGACCTAGGGTTTGGGGTTTAGGATGTTCCCCTAAACCCTACATCCTGTGAGGTATGAGGTTTAGGGTGTGGTCTTTTTGAAGGGCCATGGGCAGCTGCAAGTATGGTTTCTAGTAGGGCAACTGTATTTTATAGCCTGAACCCGCAGTACGAAGAAAAGACCCTACTTCTACACCCGAAACTACCCTAAACCCCATCAAAGCCGAAACCCGACAGCGATGCACCACCAAAAAGGGTTCAGGCAGTCGCACCTGGCCAGGGTCGCTTCTGATCACGAGGTCTGCCCCGTCGAGGTATTTTCTGGCGACACCACCACCAGGGTTTGCGGAGTTTAGGGCCTTGGGCTGGGATGCTCCCCCTTATATGAACAGTCCTTACCAGGGATTCTAAAGGGGGGGGGGGGGGGGGTGCTATAATCGAAATAAAGGACTGTTAGTATAAAGGTGAACATCCCATATTAACACCCTAAACCCTAAACCCTAAACCCGAAATCCTAAATGTTTTAAGTGCGGAGTAGGTGGCCTGTAACCTTCTTGGCTAGCACTCATTCTCAAACCCAAAGGCTCAAGCTCCTTTCCCCTCAAATTTATTATTACTTCGAACATCCCCACGTTCATCCTCGTAAAGGTGAAACCCTAGGGTTTAGGGTTTAGGTTTAGGGTTTAGGGAAGAACGCAAATAAGATGCTCAAACAAAGACACCTTGATTCAACTGTGTTTTCTTCGTATGTGCTTGCAACTGGGGTTGGGCACTCCAGGGACACTCTGGGGTTGGGCACTCTAGGGCCTTCCGGGGTTGGGCACTCCAGGGACACTCCAGGGACACTCTGGGGTTGGGTGCCTAAACCCAACCCTAAACCCAAAACCCTAGGGTTGAGCACTCCAGGGATGGGCGCGGAGTAGACCGGGCGAGGAGAAGAGTTCCGGGCGAGGAGCAGAGTTGAGTTTTAAATCTAGCAAGGCCGCACCGAAGGTGAGAAAAAAATGGTTTAGGGTTTAGGGTTTAGGGTTAAAGGTGCTCAAAGGTATACTTAATGCTAGTAACTCATTGATGTGAATTCAGGTGCATTCTGCTGGGCATCCTAGCTGTTGGCACCATCAAGTAGATCACCCCCCCCCCCCCCCCCCAACCCGCCCCCCCCCCCCCAGGCCCACAAAAAAAAAATGAAAAACCGAGACACCCCAAAAAGCCTACAACAAACCTAAACCCTCAAAACGCCGAAGGTCCATGGCCCATGTCTATAGAAACCCTAAACCCTATAAATCCTATAAGTCCATGGCGGCCACACATCTTTCGCTCGAAGCCACACAGGGCCTCAGCCTGGCTCTGGCTTGGCGCAGTTGGATGAAAGTTTAGGGTTTAGGGTTTAGGGTTTAGGGTTTGGCGCTACCTTTTGTTACTATTGCCAGTATCAATCCCCTAGATTTTGGGATTCTGGGCGCAGGGGCTCTGCAGCGTTTCGGGTTCAGGCATTTCAAGGTGATGGCTCAAGGGACTCCCTCTTGGTAGCCCAGTAATCATATTACAATAATACGGGCATCCGTTTTTGGGGTTGGAGGCATTATAAGGGAACATTGAAACCCTAAACCCTGAACCCTAAACCCTAAACCCTAAACCCTGAACCCTAACCCTAAACCCTAAACCCTAAGCCCTAAGCCCTAAACCCTAAACCCTAAACCCTAAACCCTAAACCCTAAACCCTAAACCCTAAACCCTAAACCAAGCCCTCCTTCTGAGGGCACCGGAGGTTCAGGGTTCAGACCCCAGGGCTCTCAAGGGCTTGTTCAAGGGCTCTGAGCGTTTGTATAAGGTGTAAAAAGGGTTTGGGTTTAGGGTTTAGGGTTTAGGGTTTAGGGTTTAGGGCTTAGGGTTTAGGGTTTAGGGTTTAGGGTTTAGGGTTTAGGGTTTAGGGTTTAGGGTTTCGGGTTTCGGGTTTAGGTTTAGGGCTTAGGGATAGTGTTGTGGTGTGTTCTTGTTAAGTGGCTGTTGGGGCTTATGTTCTTGAGGTTAAGAAAGGGGGTTTTAGTGCAGTCGTTTAGGGTTTAGGGCGTCAGGTTTATCAAGCTTACGGTTTCGATTTGTTTCTAGGGCTTGGGGGATTTTTAGGTTTCGAGAGTTTATTGGACTTATCCCATACTCCCCTTAGAACCTTAAAACAAATATTATGAATATCCTCTTGGGTTTTAATTAAACAAAAAATCTATCATAATTCCCAAGGGGGATATGGTAGCGGGCTTCGGGGTTTGAGGTGTAAGATTTTACAGGGCTTATATGGCTTCATCCTGAACCATGATCCTGCCAAGTTGAGGGCTGAAGGTTTAGGACGTCTTGCAGATGCTGGGCATAACATACTGAGGGTGCATAGGGTTTGGGGAGGGTTCAGCGGGAAGAAACCCTAAACCCTAAACCCTAAACGGGGAGTTTGGGCTTTAGGGCTTCGGGGGGTTGAGGGTGTGGGGCGCCAGCCAAACCTTCTCGCGCGCGCGCAGGGTGCAGGCCCGGTGTAGGCTCTCGAGAGGGATTGTTTAGTGTTTAGGGTTTAGGGTTAGGGTGTAGGGTTTAGGGTGTAGGTTTAGGGTTTAGGGTTTAGGGTTTAGGGCTTAGGGTTTAGGGTTTAGGGTATAGGGTTTAGAAATGAGGGTTTCCAGCCTCTTTAACGAAGATCGCCTCTGTGATGCAACACGTTGGCATGCAGCACGCCAACCCACGCCCTACGCCCCTGAATCCTAAACCCCAATGAGCCTGAGTTTAAGGTTTGAGGGTTCGCGGCTTCGATTGTCGCGTGAGGGATGGCTATCCGCGTTCCTCAGTGAAGGCTCTAGCTATCACAGTCTATCCTGGCTCCTGATGGCTAAACTCATACACCCCAGAAACCCCTTATGAAATCACATTAATAAACCCAAATAACCTCAAACCCTAAACCCTAAACCCAAGGACGTAGGAGTTTCGGGCCCCAAAAGCCCTAAACTAAACCCGAACAATCCATTGACGCCTGAACAATCACATCTTGGGCTCCTACCAGGGACAGGTTGGCTGTTATCACCAGGGAGTCCTAGCAGGGACACGTGCAAGCATCGAGTGCGGGCTTCAGGACTTAGGGCGTCGGGTGTGGGGGTTTAGGGTCTCTGGGCTTCAGGCTTCGGATGTTGCATCTAGAGCTTAAGTTTCATGGCTGCATGGCTGATAAGCTTGATCTGACACCCCCCCCGTTCCATCGTTAAACTCCTTAACTTCCAGTCTTGGGGTTCTATCCTTCGCGAAGCCTTGTACCACATGTCACATGACATGTGTTCTGATTTCCGAAACCCTAGACTGTAAAGCCTAAACCCTAAACCCTAAACCCTAAACCCTAAACCCTAAACCCTAAACCCTAAAACCCTAAACCCGAATGCCCCGCATGCGCTGGCGGAGATCTTCAACTCAGTGGGCTCAGAGGCTTCAGAGGGCTTGGGTCTTGTGTTGAAGCCAAGTGTCCGATTGGAAGTAGCCCTATACTGTCTGCTGAAGAACCCCAACAAATAATAACAAGATAACTATCCCTATGTTACTCTCACAAGGAAGAATAGGTTCATTTTTTTGAGGGGTGTGTTCTTCAGGCAAATAGTAGAACGTAGGTTCACGTGGGAACTAGGTGAGGGTGCCCTTTGCTTTCATTAAGGGTCCGTGTACGTATAGTCTGTACTAGGGGTTCCCATATAGTGTATGCATGTACATGGGACCCTTCGGGTTTGCAAAGGGGTTGGCAGGGGATCTGGGGCCCCCGGTCCATAAAAGAAAGAATCAGGGGATAGATAAGGGTGCTACTGGGCATCTTCGTGAGCAGAAGTACGACCAATCATCCTAACAAGTTATAAGGGCTTGGGGCTTAGGGTCTAGGGCTAAACTCCAAGCTTGGGCTTCTTAGGGATTGAAATAGGGGGGCTTTTCATCCCTATTAAGGACCTGTCAGTGCAAGGGGGAACATCCCAACTCTACGCCCTAATTCTGTCAGGAAGGTTACAAAGGGCGAGGCTTACGTTTAGCTGGGGCGACTGAGGAATACTTAGAGGAGCGGGACGTCGAATTTTGCGTGTCCGTTGCTGCCTGTGGACGAGACAACATCTGTGTGCCGGGCCTCGTTCCAGGCTCAACCAGAGGGCCTCACCAGAGGGCCAGACGATGTAAGCGTGCCCGGGGCAATTCATGCTGCTGACATGCACCTCGGAGCGTGTATATGGCCCGGGTCAGTTGCCGACGGATCAGTGGTCTGCACAGCGGGTGTAGATGTCGACTTCACTCGCCGGCGCAATCGGGTACACCATGGCACCCGGTCCCGCGTTCAGCAGCCCTGGAAGCTCCCTCTGCAAGCCCTACTTGGGTTTAGGGTTTAGGGCTTCGGGTTTGGGGTTTAGGGTTTATAAGATCATCGCCTGCTTGGCGCCGTGCCTCTCCAGGAGCCTAAAGCCACAGAACAGCCCTGGACCCCCTAAATGCTAAACCCGAAGCCCTAAACCGTAGAGGCACGTTGCAACCCGAAGCCCGAAATCCAAAAGCCCTAAAGCGGGTCCTAAACACTAAAGCCTATACACCCCATGAACCCTACACCCTATGAACCCTAAAGCCTACGAACCCAGAACCCTATGAACCCTATGAACCCAAAACCCTATGAACCCTAAAGCCTATCAAACCCGCACAAACCCCAAACCCCAAACCCTAAACCCTAACCCCCCCCCCCCCCCCGTCCTTCACGCGCTGGAAAGTGGGATGCCTGGGAGGCTGGCTTACAGAGTGAACACGCCTAACACCTCCGGTTTAGGGTTTAGGGTTTAGGGTTTAGGGTTTAGGGTTTAGGGTTTAGGGTTTAGGGTTTAGGGTTTAGGGTTTAGGGTTTAGGGTTTAGGGGTTTCCCCTAAACCCTACGGGCAGCTGCAAGGTCCCTTAATCCTTGGTCTGGTCCCTTACCTTCTTATCAGGGGTTCTGAGGTATGGGCCCTTAGGGTTTTTGTGGGGTATATAAGGGTGCTCTGGCGGTATATAAGGGTGCTCCGAGCTGACTGAGGGCCGTAATGCCTTCAGGGTTTAGGGTTTTGGGTTTAGGGTTTAGGGTATTCACATTCTTGCTTCTAACGGCTTGCTTTGGACAGCGTTGCCTGCGAGCCAGTTTGGGGCTGCAAGGCCTTCTGCAAACCCAGGGCCAATGAAGGTATACGAAATCATAGTTTAGGGGAGGGACGGGGGTTGCGGAGCTGAGGGCTTTTCTGGGTTGAGGCTCTACAGACCCTCGCCCAAGCCTGTGGGTGGAGCATTCGAGTTCTTTTGAGATTTTGTCATCTTTTTCGTCTCAGATTGCGGTGCTCTGAAAACGAGACAACTACAGAGGCAGAAGAACAAAGACCTCAGCTTCCGAAAATGCGTTTGCTGTGTTCGGATGGCTCCAACCCTTGTACATCGAAACGTGGGGCTTCGGGTCAACAGTACCTTTTTCAAAGTTGCTTTGTGCAACACATGGGGTCAGATGCCCGATGCTACGGTGAAGCAGATTTAGTTGATCGAAATGACGCACATGTTTGGGGTCTGTACTCTCATATATAGGGTACCAATCAGGGCCAATCAGGGTCGACAATGTAGCTCAGCCCATAATTTGGCTCAAGAACGTGAAGACTTAAAGTCGGGCTAGAAGCTAGTCACATAAGCAACCCAAGGCAAGAACTAAGCCTAAGCCAGTATAAACCTGGGGGTTCATGGGGGTAGGTACCTAGCGAACCTCAGGGAAGCTTAGGGAGCCTTGGGGAGTATTGGAGTATTTGAGAGCCTTGGGTTACATGCCTCCCTTAGGAACCCTATAAAAATCCTACAGAAATACCCATGAAGCCACAAGTTTTTCACGATGTCAGATGGAGAGAAAAAAACAATGGAGCGTCGAGTTCGGGGCTCAGGAATTAGGCTTGAGGGCTTCGGGGGTTCAGGGTTTTACTGCGGGGTTTAGGGGGTTTGGGGTTTAGGCTTTAGGGTTTGGGTTTAAGTTTAAGGTTGAACCGTCAAGTTGAGGCCCTAAATGCCACGCGCCATGCCGCGCCAGAGCCCCAGGCGAGGTTTCCCGCACGGTGATGATGAGGTCACCCGAATCATGCCCGGGAGCCTGCTAGCTTGAGGGTTTAGGATTAGGGTTTGAGGGGTTAGGGTTTGGGGTTTGGAGCTACCTTCTCTGTTTAGGGTTTAGGGTCCAGGGTTTAGGGTTTGAGGGGTTAGGGTTTGGGGTTTGGGGGTTTAGGGGTTGGGGGTTTAGGTTTTTGGGGTTTGGGGTTTTGGGGTTTTGGGGTTTTGGGGATTGGGGATTGACTGGGGTGACGGGTCTGACTCGGACTTAGGGTTTATAGGTGGTTTAGAGTTGAATGCTTAGGTACCCTATAATGGGGTCGAATTCTAGGCTTCAGGGTTTCAGGAAGGAGCCATGGTCTGCGAGGGTTTGCGTCATACCCTAAACCATATAAACCTTACACCCTAAACCCGAATCGCTAAACCCCAAACCCCTAGCCCCTACTCCCGGGCTCAGAATGCAACATTTGGGAGTTGCTCCGCTTCAGGCATAACATGGGTGCAATGAGGGGCCGGGTTTAAAAGCTAAATTGCAGGGGCCGAAATAGTACGGTGGCTATAAGACAGACATGTACAGTAGGTATTAGGGATAGAAGAGTGGCTGCCTGCCATGACTTTCAGCGCCGGAAGCCCTCGACATGCTGCCAGATATCCCTAACTAAACGCTAAAACTTAACTCCCAAACCCTAAACTCCTTTTCAGCTGCCATCCAGGGCCTGCCGCTCACTTGCCCAACAGGCTTTGGGTGATATGCTGTGGGGGGCACGCCCGCTGCGCAAGGAGATTACTGTGCCAGCAACACCAGCTGGCTACCCAGAGTCCTAAATGCTAGAACCCTCGTCTAGACTCAGGAGTGACCTAGGAATACGTAAATGGGTGTCCTTTTTGGTTTAAAGGAGGATATAAGGGAACCTAAACCCCCAAAAAGGGAATCAGGGTCTACTCTGTGTCCTAGTCGTAATGTAACTGCAACTTAGCCCCACAAAGAGGATCAATCCTCGTCGCTCAACCAAAAGCCTAAAAATCCTCAATCGACAGCCTCGACCCTGTCTATAACCCGTCAAATCTGACTGCAAGTTTTCATGAACCATAGCCATTCTCAAGAAGCCCAATGCCTATTGCTAAGGCTTTCATCCCCTCAACCATAAACCCTCTTTAGTCAAAAGGACGTTTGGGCTCTTCCTAAACCCTAAACCGCCACTCTCCCCGCCCAAACGGCCTCGTCAGAAGCTCCCGGGAACCTGAACTCTGCTCCGTCCTCTGCTGGATTTAGTGCTGGTTTAGGGTTTAGTAAGCCCGAAGCCCCCCCCCCCCTCAACCCTTAGGGCTTAGGGTTTAGGATTTAGAGTTTAGGGTTTTAGGATTTAGGTTTTGGGGTTTAGCATTTAGGGTTTGGGTTTAGGGTTTAAGGTGGAGCTTAGGGCTTTAGGGTTGTCACGGGAATAATATAGCTAGCTCTCTAATTTAGGAGCCTGTTTTGGGGCCCGTGTTTTCATACTGCCACGTACACAACGAACAAACCACATTGGGAGAGCTGGCCATGGTCATGAAGGCTCCGGGCACAACTCGTTCTTCCAAACCTCCTCAGGAAAACGGATCACCCGACGACAACTCCGAAACACTTTGACATTAGGGTTTGGGGTTTAGGGCTTAGGGTTTAGGATTTAGGGTTTAGGGTTTAGGGACTCTTGTTTCCCTGAACTTTGAGCCCTAAACGCTATCTCCGACACCCTAGACTCGAAAGCTGACCGCTCAACCCTAGCCTCTTGAGGTAGTCTCATGCTCCCTTAGTATGGGCCACTACAAGGGGACCCCTTATATATCCCTCGAATACCCTATATAACCCAAGGGCAGGGACCCTATTCAGGGCCCATGAAACTACCCTCAGAAACCCCTAGGCCCGATCCCCTAAGCCTGAAACCCCCAACCCCTAAACCCGAAATCTGGAAAACCCGAAGCCCTATACACCCTAAACCCTAAACCCTAAACCCTGAGCCCTGAACCCTAAACCCTGAACCCTAAACCCTAAACCCTAAACCCTAAACGCTAAACGCAAAGCTTTCTCGGCTCCTCTGTGCCCGGCTCCACGGTGACCTGGAAGGGCGCCTTCTCCTGCTAGGGTTTAGGGTTTAGGGTTTAGGGTTTAGGGTTTTAGGGTTTAGAGTTTAGGGTTTAGGGTTTAGGGCCTTGGGGCTTAGGGTTTAAGGCTTTAGGACTTAGGGTGTTGGGGCTTCAGGGTTTAGGGTTGAGTGCTCCCCGGGGATGCTCTGCGACAGTCCCAGGGGCTTGCACTCCAGGGATTCCCTTAAGGGTGAACACTCCGGGAAAAGTCGAACAATCCCACGCCGTATGTGGGGAAGTACGTCTTTTTTGTTGCTTTGGACATCGGTTGCCCTAGACCCTATAAACCCTAAGCGCCTTGGAAGCATCGTTTAGCGATTGGAGCGGACTATCGTCTGGAAGGGTCTAGACCCAAATTATGCAGGAGGCTCCCAAGTCTTTTAAACCCGCAGGCCTAAACCTTGCACAGACCAACATCTCCCTTGAAGGTTCTTTCATGGTAGTAGCGCAACAGACGGCTTGCGTTGAATGTACTTGTTAATCAGGCTTTCGGGTTTAGGGTGGCCTTTACCTGGTACTGTCAATCTTTATTCTACGAGCAGGCCGATGCACCAACACCCAAGAGCCATGGACCCTAAGCCTACATCCCAAGCCTACCGAAGGCAGTTTAGGGTTTAGAGTTTAGGGCCCTGTACTCTACACCCTAAACCCGAGACAACAGACACAAATTGGATCCTTCTGTCGGAGGCGCCAGGGGGGGGGGGGGCAAGGTAACCCTAAACCCTAAACCCTAAACCCTAAACCCTAAACCCTAAACCCCCACTGGGCAGCCCAGCAACCTGTAGTACAAGGTTCTGTGCGGGATTTTGGGGTTTAGGGTTTAGGGTTTAGGGTTTAGGGTTTAGGGAGATTACCCTGAAACCCTGACCCCCACCCCCACTCCACAAGTGCTGTTTTACATTGGCCAAAAAAAGGCTTACACCCTTTAATATGCTAGGATGACAAATGCCCAAACCGGCACTTAAAAAGTTACCTACCCGTCTACCAGACACCACAAGCAGGGATATGAGCACAAGGATTCTGACATGGATTTCGGGGCCTTCGAAGTCTATGGGGTTTTGTGTCACTACAGGCGTTGGAGGGAAGCGTTGACCTTGTTTTGGGGTTCGTCATGGGGGTGTAGGGTTTAAGGTTTAGGGTTTAGGGTTTAGGGCTAGAGGTTGTGGGCAATTTGAACCATCTAACGGCCTTGACAGTGCCTCCGCCCCGGCAGGGCTGGCAAACGTCCTGCAGGAAATCGTAAGCAGGTCCAAACTCAGAACCCTAAACCCTAAACCCTAAACTCTAAACCCTAAACCCTAAACCCTAAACCCTAAACCCCCAATAGCCTTCCGTTCATGAAAAGCCTAAGACTCTATGATTTTGTTCTCGCTGTTGAACTAAGTACGGAACATCCCCTCTATATAAACCCGGATAAACACCCTAAACCCTAACACCCTTTCAACTCAAGCGCGCAGATCCTCCTCATGAAGCAAGCCTAACCCTCTAAAGCCTCACACCTTACGCCCTAAAGAACTTCGTTCAGGAGTTTGGGGCTCGCGTGGGAAGCCCAAATCACCTCCAGGGACTTCAACAGACCGCATGGTGCCGGCAGAGTTTTCTGTTGATGGTAATCAAGAGGTTATAAAGGTTCCCCGCGCCCAGCATCACAAAAGCTAGACCCAAGAGTAACCTAGGAATAAACAGGGTGCTCTCTTTTGCTTTAAGGGGCCGTATAGGGGAACCTAAACCCCCAAAAAAGGGGTTCAGGGCCTACTCTGGGTCCCCACGGAAGGCAACCTTCGACCCACAAGTGGGTGAAACCAGAACTTGTGCAAGGCGCAGCTGGCGCAGAGTGCTGAGGGGCAGTTGGGTTTAGGGTTTAGGGTTTAGGGTTTAGGGTTTAGGGTTTAGGGTTTAGGGTTTAGGGTTTAGGGTTTAGGGTTTAGGGTTTAGGGAAGTTTAGGGTTTAGGGTTCGGGACAAATCGTAAACCCTAAACCTTACGCTTTGGGAAAGTTTCGCGGGATTCGTGGGCTTGGAGAGCATGGTTCTAGGCTGCCCAAACAACTGGTTTAAGCCCAAGCCCTACCCCACTAAGCTCCCACAAACTACACAAACTCTAAGGTTTAGGGCCGGGTTTAGGGTTTAGGGTTTAGAATTTAGGGTTTAGGGTTTACGATTTAGGGTTGAGGGCTTAGGGCGACCTAAAGCAGCGACTCAGGGCTTCACAGCTCTCCACGGGTTTCCGAAAAGTGGGTCCTTTGCGGCGAACGTAAATCCCCTTCCTGGCGCGTGTGGTTTCGGGTGGAGGTGGGGTCTAGGGTCTGGGGTCTCGGTTGAGGGGCGAGGGTCTACCAGCAGGGCTTTAGGGTCTGGGGTTTAGGGTTTAGGGTTTAGGGAGGGTCCATAGGCTTTGGGGTTTATCGGGCCAGGATTCAGGGCCCAGGCATGGTGCTTGCGCAAGCTGCCGGGGTCAACGTTGTGGAGCCACTCGCGCAGTACATGTCACCAAAAACCGTGAAAACCGTCAAGGTAACAATGCCCGCCACTGACCATCCACTCAAAAAAGATAGGGGACCCTAGAGGTGACGAAAAGGACTGAGGAGGGTTTAGGGTTTAGGGTTTAGGGTTTAGGGTTTAGGGTTTAGGGTTTAGGGTTTAGGGTTTAGGGTAAATCTCGGTGACGAGTGCTTTTTGCTTTGGCTAAGATACTTTATGTCGGACTTCTACGCCGACTGACTAGACGAGGGGGTCTTTCTACGGGACCCTAGGGGTTAGTTTCTCAGGAACTGCTTTTCAGGCTACGCAGGTAGATAGGGACTATATAAAGTTACCCAGAAGCATCACTATGCATCATATCAAAATATGTTTACATGTGTGTATTTGTGCAACATATGTTTATCTATCTATCTATCTATCGGTCTATCGATCTATCTATCTACATATAGATATGTATGTATATGTGAGTTAGACGAAACATGTTGTATGTATTTAAATATGTATGTAAGTATGTATGTATGTGTGTATGTATACACACATCTGATAGAAGAACATATGAACATATTTCTGAATATATATATATATGTATGTATGCCTGTATGTATGTATATATATATATATATAAGTATATATACACATATACACATGGGGCCACTAGTTTGTGACCTGTAAAAATACACATACATACATGCATACACACATACATACACACATACATACATACATACAAACATACATGCATACATGCATACATGCAGACATGCAAACATGCAAACATGCATACGTGCATACGTGCATACCTGCATACATGCAGACAGGCATGCATGCATGCATGCATGCATACATGCATACATGCATACATACATTCATTCATGCATACATGCATACATACATACAGACATATATAGAGAGCATCGAAGGCATCGTTAAGGTTTTGGGCTTTGGGTTGGCGGCTTTCGGTTTGTGGGTTTGTGAAGCTTTCCAGTTGGGGGTTTAGGGTTTTCTCAGGCTGCATATCCCACGGACTGCCTTGACATGTTGAGCAGAGGGACTGCGACCTGGGAATGCTCTTTGCGTTCAGATCGTCGCTGGGGTAAAACTTGGGAATTGCGCTAACAAGGTAAGGATCTCGGTCAAGGGCTTAGCTCTTGAAGCTTCAGGACTAGTAAAGGGTCCAAGATTTAAGGGTCGTAAGGAAACAGGTTTTGGATGGTTTGGGGCGTATGGATTCTTGATATTTTAAACCTGAAACCTTCGAATGCTCTCTATATACAAACAGCCCTTGCGCCCAACAACCTGAAACCTAAACCCTAAACCCTAAACTTTAAACCGCAACTCTTCAACCTGCGGGCCAAGACGGATTTAGCAACCCTTTAAGCCTCAAGACCTAACCGATTCCCTATGTCCTGGACGCCCGGAGAAAGAATCCACCCGAACTCCACGCCAAGGCTGAACTGATTCTGCACCGTGAGTCGAGTAGGGTTTAGGTTTTAGGGTTTAGGGTTTAGGGTTTAGGGTTTAGGGTTTAGGGTTTAGGGTTTAGGGAGATCGAGGGCTATAGGGTTTGTAGGGCTCCAATGGGTCAGCGCAGCGCAATTGTACCAGAAACCCGCTTCTCACGCAACAACGCGCGGCGCATAATACGTCAAGCTACAAGGGTGAGTCTTGGACTCGAGTGAGCTGTCTAGTTGCGCAGGCGGTACATGGCTGTGTTATGCTCCGAGAGCTTTCGCAGCCGGAACACGCGGCACTTGGAAAGAAGGAATTGCGAAATAAACGAACTTGGCGGAGCCACGCGCGCATTTCCGCATGCAAGGCTTCATGAAAGGCGACGCCAGACGCCCGAAAAGTCAAAGAAAAACAGGCTTTTCGCCGCCCGAACGCTTAAGTTGTTGAAAAGCCTTTCTAGTCTCTCCGCTTCTGCCGCGTAAGCCAGGTGCCCTTGTGCTTCTTTCGCCGGCATCTTTATGCGCAAGACAGGCCTGCAAGCTAGCAGATTGACCCACAGCGCTTAAGACGCTTGGGAGTAGAATTGAAGTATCAGTGTATACTTCGCCTTACATGAAGGTTCCATCCCTGCTTCCCACCCAGTCAGGTGAGCGTGTCGCTGGGATAGGGACTACAGGGTTTTATACGGATTAGGGCTTAGGGTGTTGTTAGGTGAGTTTATAGGGCTTAGGGTTTAGGCTTATAGGGCTGAGGGTATAGAGAGCGAGGTTGCTCAAAGCATGGGCGAAGAGGGCTTAGCAGCTGCAAGGTGGGGAAACCAGGCTTCAATCTACGCCTTAGTTCTCCAATAACCCAAGAGTAAAAAGGTTAAACTAAGTAAGGTACATGCTCAAGGCTCAGGCAGCGTAACCAGCGTGTAGGGCGTTGAGCTTCCAGAGTTGAGGTCTGTAGGGTTCCAAAGGTGCAATTAAAGCTGCAAGGTTTTTCAAGTTTAGGGTAGGAGCAAGCAAGCGCAACTCAGCTGAGCCATGTGCTGCTGGTACATGCCCGGAGCGATCTGCGTAGTCCTGGGCATGTGACGGCGATGCAGCTGCTTGAGGTCTTCGGATCTGGGATGTAGGGTTTTGGTTTACTGGACCCAAGACTAACACCCCTAAACCCTAAACCCTAAACCCTAAACCCTAATCCCTAAACCCTAAACCCTAGAACAACCCTAAACCCTAGAACCCTGAACCCTAAACTAGCAATAGAAAGGGTACACTTTTTTTGGAAATTTCAGGGGGCTGACACACGGGGAATGAGGGCCTACTCTGGGCGCTGACTTTAGGGTTTATGGGTTAGGGCCGGGTTTAGGGTTTATGGTTTAGGGCCGGGTTTAGGGGTACATGGGCCATCAAAGCCCATGGTTGATTTTGGAACCCCAAACCCCTAAACCCCTAAAACCCTTGAACCCAACCCTTAAACCCTAAACCCCGAAACCCTACACCCCTAAACTCCAAGCCCTTAAACCGCCTAAACCCTAAACCCTAAAGCCTAAACCCCTAAACCCTAAACCCTGAATCCTGTGCAGTTCCCAAAGGACTACCAAGGGCTCAGGGTTTAGGTTCGATTTGCAGGGAAAGCAAGCAGAAAGCAAGGATACCAAAACACACTACTATCTACACTTCCCACCATGAAACCAGAAACAACAAAACAAACTGAACGGTTTCGGGTGTACCTTGGCATGTCCCCCCAATACTAACAGCCCTTTATAAAGATGAAAGTGCCACTACAAAAAATCCCTATTAGGGACAGGGGGAACATCCCAAGGTGTACCCGTAAACCCTAAAACCTAAACCCTTAACCACTAAAACCCCTAAACCCCTAAAACCCCCTAAAGACCCAAAAGCCCCTAAAACGCCTAAAACCCCTTAAACCCCCAAAACCCCTAAAAACCCTAAAAAACCCTAAAACTCCTAAACCCTGAACCAAACCCTGGGGCGCAGCACGTGGCAACCACTCCTCTGCCTTTGCATCCTTGGGCTCAAGGTTTAGGGTTCAGGGTTTCTTAGTTGCTGAGTTCATAAGCCCCCCCCCAAAAAAATGTGTACACTTGCAGTTCTGTAGGGGGTTTCTAGTATCCCAACAAGTGCAAAGTGTACTCATTCAGCTACTACGGCTTATCCGGCTCGGGGCTTGTCGAGGCGTTCTTCTAGGGTTTCGGGCTCTCTTGCGTGTGTGTTTCGGGGCTTGGGTGCGTGATGAGTTCTTGGAGTCGAGGGGGTCAAGGCCCTGAACCCAAAACCCTAAACCCTAAACCCTAAACCCTAAACCCTGAACTTGAGGGCTGCTAGATTTAAGAGCTGTCAGGGTTGAGGAGTTCTAGGGTTGCCAGGCTTTGGCTAGGCTTGAGGGCTTCTAGGGCTGAGGGGTGCTGATCTTCTTTTCTCCGTAGGGGGTTTAAGGTTTAGGGTTTAGGGTTTAGGGTTTAGCGTTTAGCGTTTAGGGTTTGGGGTTTCGGGTTTAGGGTTTGAGGCGGAAAGGGCTGGCCCCTGTGCAAAGGGTTGCCCACGGGCTTAAGGTCGATAACTGTTGAGCTTAGGGTCATGGATGGGCAGTACTGAAGACTCTAAACCCTAAACCCTAAACTCTATAAACCGTAAACTCTAAACCCTAAACCCTAAACCCTACCTGTCCCTAGACTCTAAATCCAGTCGTTCTTTAGTACCAACAGGGAGCAGCCAACCTTCAGCTGAACTTGGACGCAGCAAGTCTGAGCCCTTATGGGCCCCATGTTCTTGGATACTTATAGATGTTCCCCCTTATACTAACAGTCCTTTAATACGGGGTACTAGAATCCCTCTCAAGGACTGTTAGTATAAGCGGGAACATCCCAAAGTAGAGTGTTTCCTGCTGTACCCATCCCCCGGCCCTGCCTCCCACATCAAAACCCTCACGCAAGCGTCGAACCCTGAACCCTGAACCCTAAACCCTGAACCCTATACCCTAAAGCCCTAAGCCCTCGAGCCGAACTACCCTAAGACGTACAAACCTAAACAAAACCTGGGACAAAACTTACACAACCTCGAACAACCGAAGCCTGAACCCTAAAGCCCTCAACCCTCAACCCGCTCAACCCTGAACCTTAGTAATCCTAAGCCCCCACCACCACCACGGGGGGGTCCACAGACGGCCAGACCATGGGGGTGGAGGGGGATGGGGGGGGGGGAACCCTGAGCCCCATATAGACTCACCAAACCCTACTTCATCTACACTTCACGTGCGTTCAAACCTAGACCGATGCTACAGGTTCAGCTAGGCTTCGGGTTAGGTCATCACAACCTTTTGGCCTTGGATGCTCCCAAGCCCTGAACCCCAAAACCCCAAAACCCCTAAAACCCTAAACCCCTAAACCCCAAAACCCAAACCCTAAACCCCAAAACCCCTAAACCCTAGAACCCTAAACCCCTAAACCCCAAAACCCGGGACTCAAGGGTTCGAACCCGGGCACAACACCTCAGGTGTGCGGGTTGAGGGCTGAACTCCAGACGGAGGCAGGGTTTAGGGTTTAGGGTTTAGGGTTTCGGGTTTAGGGTTCCTGAGGCAGCTAAGGATCGCTGGCACTGCTGCGGATTCTGGCCGCCTTTCCCATTGCCTCAGGGCATTCGGGTTAGTCTAGCTAAGGTACGACCATCTTGGGCTTCAGAGCTTCGGATTTAGAATTTGTTTCCTTCCAGGTGCCCAGACCCTACAGTTCAAATGCAGAGCTAGGCAACTCTTCTGATCTGGATTTTCCAGGCCATTACACAAGCAGCTGACCGAACTCCAGCCCTACATCCTTGGCAAACAACAATACGGGGGTTGCCGAAATTAGGGGTACTGTATGGGGTTCTAAGGGAATCCTACTATGTAGGGGTCTATTTTAGGGGTCCCCGATTGTCGTAAAACCCCCATATCATGACATCCCTCGGCACCCTAAGACGCACATGCGGTGTGCTTGCTGTCTTCTCAGTCACACTCATGCGCACAACCACCTCGATCCCTAAACCCTAAACCCTAAACCCTAAACCCTAAACCCTAAACCCTAAACCCTAAACCCTAAACCCTAAACCCTAAACCCTAAACCCTAAACCCTAAACCCTAAACCCTAAACCCTAAACCCTACACAAGCACATGCAGGGGCCCACGCAGCTGGAACAGATCTTGTCCTTGGTATAGGAAATGCCTGAGTCGCCGTTCGTTTTTACCAATCTTAACAATAGGGTTTAGGGTTTAGGGTTTAGGGTTTAGGGTTTAGGGTTTAGGGTTTAGGGTTTAGGGTTTAGGGTTTGGGGTTTGGGGTTTGGGGTTTAGCTGGGCATCTGCTCTGATTGCTCGCTTTGTGCTCCTCCTTCAAAAGCTCGGGACTCCGAGGCGTGAGCTTTACCCTGGTTCTTAGTAGGGAATGAGGGAATTAGGGCCCCGTATATGAAGTAAAACCTCTACTTCGTTAAGTGTTCATGAGCTATAAAGGTCGGAGGCCTCTTTATCTGCTTCCCTTATACCTTAATATGGCCCCTAGATACCCCAATAAGAACCACCCCTACAAAACAGAAACCCTACTTAAAGAGATCACCAACCCATATGAAGTAGGGTATATATATATATATATATATTTCTTGTACACCCAAAAGGACACCAGGTATATACACTCACCAATATTAAAAAGGAACCTTATATACACTCACCAAAAACAGAAATATATACCCTGCTTTAAATACCTTTAAGGGAGGCTATAGGGTACCTCATTCCCTCATTCCGTACTAAGAACCAGCCAGGCTTTACCCAGGATGGCCCTTTAAAACCCTCTAGAGAATACTGTTGTTTAGGGTTTCTTGGTTTTAGGGATAGGGTTTAGGCTTAAGGGTTTAGGGTTTCAATATATGGGTTTAGGGTTGAGGTGTTCCTGAATATGATCCTCTTCAACCCAATAAGGGAAAATATGAGTATCCCAAGGGCCTACCTAGGGAACACCCACCCCCCCCCCCCCCCCCCCCCCCACCCTAAACTTTAAACTCTAAACCCTAAACTCTAAACTCTTCGACTCTGAACCCTAAACTCTAAACTCCTTAGACTCTAAACCCTCAACTACAAATCCTAAACCCTGCTTGGAGGTTCACGGTACTTATTAACAATTATAACTGTACTTATAACTGTACTTAGAACCATGTTAGGGCACTTAAGGGGCTTATAAGTGGATTATAAGTACAGCGTACAGCTATATCCGGCAATTAAGTACCATGAGCCTCCAAGTCATGCCCCTGCAGATCCCTCGGACTCTGTAGTCTTGGGGTTTAGGGTTTAGGGTTTAGGGTTTAGGACCCAGAAGCCCCGACGAGTGTCTCTGGGTTTCGGATCGATGATGTCCGTGACTTAAAAGCGATGACTCTCGATATCGGGGCCACCTTCTCTATATCCCCAAACCCTAAACCCTAAACCCTAAACCCTAAGCCCTAAACCCTAAACCCTAAACCCTAAACCCTAAACCCTGAACCCTAAACCCTGCATCCCACGGCTTCCCTCCAGCCCCCCCCCCCCCCCCCCCCCCCCTCAACGGTAAGCTCTGAACCCCACAATGCAGACTACCACCTGCTGCTTATAGGAGGGGGTTTAGAGGGCTTAGTGTTTAGGGTTCATGGGCGGGTAGGTACCTGCAAACCTTAAGGAAGCCTAGGGAGCCTTAAAGACTTAAAGAGTAGAAATACATGTGTATATATATATGTCATATATGTATAGTCTTAGCATGTCTATGTATATATACATATATATATATATGTTGCAGACAAAGTTCGGTGAATCGAACAGCCGTTGGGTTTAGGTTTAGGGTTGGGGCTTATGGGCCCTTCCACTACAAAAACCCTAAACCCTAAACCCTAAACCCTAAACCCTAAACCCTAAACCCTAAACCCTAAACCCTAAACCCTAAACCCTCCTTGCGGGCCGTGCTACTTCGGCTTGTGCCTGCATAAAGCTCCTGCGCGAAAGCCTACTTGGAGGTGAACGGGTAGTTCGAACTGGGGTCTTCTAGCAACGGTTCTAGTGGCATTAAACCCTAAACCCTAAACCCTAAACCCTAAACTCTAAACCCTAAACCCTACAAAGCCCTGAGCTCACCGTCGCCCAGCTACATAAGGTGCACGGGTACTTCTCTAAGTAGGTTGCTGAGTCGGTTGGTCGCATTCAAAAGCCCCATCTCCCTTAAGATATCTCCGTACGTGTGGCAACCCATAGGCTGTTTTTTCACTTCAAGCCAGTTTAGGGTTTGGGTTTAGGGTTTAGGGTTCATTTGGCCACCCAAGTGGCTTTAGGCCGATTTGGTAGGTTGCGAGGTTGCCTGAGCCTGTTTATGATTCCTTATTCTTTCGAAGTTTAGAACATCTGAGCTTAGATTTCGGCTTCGGCAAAACTTATTCAGTGGTGCTCCTCGAGGGTCAGCGACACATCGTAGCGAGCATCTTCCCTGCGAACTGTACGGACTTGTTGTTTATGTTGGGGCAAGCGTGTGGTGACGGCTGGGGGTTTGTGTTGATAGCACCCTCAAGCCTGATTCCCAGATCCCTGAAGCCCTAAACCCAAAAGCGTAAAGCCCTAATATCTAAAAGCCCTTTAAGCCGAAACATCAGGGCTCAAAGGACCCTAAACCCTCAACCCTCAACCCTAGTCGGGATGTCATGTAAGATTGAAGGCTTAGGCTTTAGGGTTGAAGCTCATGCTTCCATGTCTGGAGCTGTTGGGCTGGGTTTTGAGTTCTAGCGGTTTAGTGATTCATATGGGTTTCAGCGAAGAGGGCTTTAGGGAAAGGGGGCTTTTGGGTTGCAGGGCCTTGGGGTTTTGGGGTTGGGTGATTTGGATCAGGGCTAAGACCCTAAACCCTAAACCCTAAACCCTAAACCCTAAACCCTAAACCCCAAACCCTAAGGGCTTTAGAGACAGGAGCTGCAGGCTGCAGGGCCTTCAGAGGGTGTGAAGGGCTACCGGGTTCAAGGCTGCAGCTTACTAAGGCTCTAGGGTTCAGGGACTTGGGTTTCGGTTTGGGTACCCCAAACCCTAAACCCTAAACCCTAAACCCTAAACCCTAAACCCTAAACCCCAAACCCCAAACCCTAAACCCTAAACCCTAAACCCCTAGGCGTGGAAAGCCAGGAAAGAACCAGGACGTCCTTCCGCGCCGATCTAACAATGCTGAATAGGGAGTATAATAGGGGGTACGAGAATCCCTCTTAAGGACTGTTAGTACAAGGGGGAACATGCCAACTGCACGAACCCGGTTTAGGCACAGGTATCATAACGACCCATCAAAGAGCCCAGACCCGAAAATCCTGGTTTTAGGGGTTTAGGGTTTAGGGGTTTAGGGGTTCAGGGCTTCAGGGGTTTAGGGGCTTAGAGGTTTCGGGGTTTAGGGTTCAGGGTCTGCCCTGGGCTACCCAGTATATGGGGCTAATCGTCACGGAACAAGTCTAGCACAAGATTCAAGTCTACGCCATGCATCGGCGGTGCTGACCCCTGAACGCATAACTCTTTGACAGCCCTTTAAACCTGGGCTCTGAACCCTGAAGCCTTCCGTAAAATTCGTCCACCCAAATTGCCAGACCTCAACAGTCAGCCCTAACAAAACCCTAAACCGTAAGCCCAACACGCTAAAACCCAAATCCCCGCAGCCGCCCGAAACCACATGCACCTGAAACCCTGAATCCTGAAACCCCACCAAACTCTACACTAAACCTAACCGTAACCCGAAACCCTAAACACTAAACACTCCCCTTGTAACCCTGAGAACTCTCAAGCTGTTAGAGCTCCCATGGGCCCCAAGCCCCACCAAACCCTAAGCTCTAATCCGATGTACCAAAAATCCCAAACCCCCAGAATTAATCCCAAGACCCTAATATACCCAAACAATCATGAAGCCCAAAACCCCAAACCCCTAAACTCCTAAACCCCTAAACCCCTAAACCCCTAAACCGCCTAAACCCTAAATACACGCCGCCAAAAGGCCCCCAAGCGGACCCTTAGGCTCCCACGTCGTGGGGCGCCCGCGGCCCCGGCCTTTGCCACCGGCTTGGAAGCCGAAAATCTGACCTCGGAAAGTGTTTAGGGTTTAAGGGTTTGTGGGGATTTGGGGGGGTTTAGGGTTTAGGTCCCCCCCCCCCCCCCCCCCCCCCCAAATCCCTAAGCTGTAAACCTAAACCCTCAACCCCCAAATCCCTAAACCCTAAACCCCCAAAATCCCAAAACCCTAAGCCCCCAAATCCCCAAAGCCTAAACCCCCAAACGGGGTTTTGGGTTTTGGGATTTAGGGATTCGGAGGGGTGGGGGGGTGGGTGGTTTGGGGTTTAGGTTTAGGGGTTTAGGGTTTAGGGATTTGTGGGCTTAGGGTTTGGGGATTTGAGGGGCTCTAGGGTTTATGGATTTGCGGGTTTGGAGTTTAGGGATTTACGGTCAGGATCTGGTGGTGCGGTTGTGTATGGCCAGGTTACCTGGCTGATATCACCGTAATCACCACTCATATGGACCTCCGAGTAAGGTTTAGGATCATCGGTTGAGGGTCAGGCTTAGAACCGTTTAAACCCTAGACCCTAATCCCTAATCCCCAAATCCTAGACCCCAAACCCTGACCTGTAAGCCCCGTCATTCAGCCTTGTGCGCATCACAACCAGGCGATACACCCTGGGATGTTCCCCCTTATACTAACAGTCCTGAATAAGGATTATAACTAGACCCGGGAGTAACCTGGGAATAAAAGGGTACCCCAACCCTGGGCCTACCCCTGGTCCGAGATCATAGGGGATGCTATAACCCCTATTCAAGGCTGTTAGTATAAGGACCAAGTTATATGGGGGGTTACATAAGGGACTGAGATTGGTACTTATTCAGGCTCCCGTCTTACACAATCACATAGGGCGACGCTGCACGATGCCCCAACGCCTTTGCAACCACCCCCAGGCAAGCGGCTGAACAGGTCGAACGGATTGACGTGCGGCCCCCCGCCCCCTGCAAGCGGCAGCTTTGGAGGACCCCAAACACTAAAAATCAACCCTGAATCCCGAGCCCCCCCAAGATAATGACGAATGGCCCTCTTCCCTAAACATGTTCGGAGGACCGCTGCTTCAACAACCCTAAAACCTGCAAAGCCCCCCCCCCAAAAAAAAGACACATAATAAAATCTAAAAATATAAATAACGAAAAAATAGTAATAATAATAATAATAATAATAACATATACAAAATGAATCTGTAGCCCATCAGACCACATTATCATAATCTTGGGGTTGGCTACTGCCATAGGAAACCTGAAAACCAAAAAGGGCGCAAAGGTGCACAACTCCCCTGGCAAGAAACTTGAAAAAATCTCCCGCCCCTGCAAGCCACCCAGAAACCCTGGACCCCCAGACACTTAGGCACCTCGGCCCCTCTAAACCCTAAGCCCTAAACCTAAACCCTAACCCTAAACCCAAAACCCAAAACCCTAAACCCTAAACCCCTAAACCCCTATGACCTAAACCCAAACCCCTAAACCCTGAACCCTAACGCTACCCCCCCCCCCCCCTCCCCTTTCAACGGTCTTCCACGCAGGTCAGATCTCTGGGCACCTGCGTCGGCTCCGGCGCCCTCGAGGCCTAGCGAGCACTCGAAAGTTGTTGCTTGATAGCCCAAAAAACAATTTTCCCTAGGGCTCCAAGTATATCAATAATACCTACATTGGGATCTAAAGTCTGCAAATAATACCTACTTTGGGCTCTTTGGAGCCTTAAGGTTTGATGATAGGGGAACCTTGAACCTTGAACCCCGAAACCCTGAACCCTAAACCTCAAACCCCTGCTTGGGTTGGTTACTTTCTAGGGGAACCTTGAACCAGAAAAAGGGCAAAAGCGTACCACCGGGCTACCAAGTTGGGGTTTCAGGGTTTTGGGGGGTTTTGGTGCTTTGGGTCTAGGATTATAGAAGGTCCAAGGTTCCAGGGTTTTAGGGTCTAAAACTGCAAAAACTCTAGGAATTTCGGCTTTAGGGATTACTTGGGGTTTAGGGGTTTGGGGGTTCAGGGGTTTACGGTTACAAGTTTTCGGGCGTCCGGGGTTTCGGGTTTTCGTGGACGTAGGCTTAAGGGTTTAGGGATTTGGGGAGTTTAGGGGTTTACGGGTTTGGGGGCTCTAGTGTTTATAGGCTTTAGGGGTTTCAGCTTTTGCGGTTTGGGTTGAGAGGTTTAATTAGGGCTTTTGGGGTTTAGGGTTCAAGGCTTTAAGGTTTTAAGGGTTTAGGGGTTGGGGTTTATGGTTTAGAGTTTGGGGTTTTATGCTTAGGGTATAGGGTTTAGGGTTCTAGGAACCCTCGGTTGGGGGCCCCTTAGACCAGCCTGCTTCCCCGTAGGCGTCGTAAATCTGCCGTCTTTGCGGATCGGACAGGACCTCGCACAAGGTTTAGGGTTTAGGGTTAGGGGGTTCTATTGGCTCCTACGGCAACCTAAGAACTGATGGGATCCGCGGCCCCGAACATAACACCCTCAGCCTAGCAGGCTACCAGTCTTTATTGCCATGTTTATGTTCTATTTCTGAGCCCTCAAGTACGTCCTAAGAACCTTCAATGCTACCACTGAAAAGTCCAAGCGCTGTTGGGGACAACACCATCAACCTTCAACAGTTTCGGGCTTGCAAACGCTTCTACCCTGAACCCTGCAGTCGCACACAAGACTAAGCCTCACAAAACCTGCCTGCAACCCCAAAACGCGGCATTGCTCCAGAGGCTGTCCTTGTACGAAAAGCATACAACAAAACCAAAAAAGGACCACATTCCCTCCAGGGACTCTTCTCATTGGACGCTCGGAATGGAGTCTTAGATTTGCTTCTGGAGGTTTGTTGTTGTTTTTTCCCCCGACGCATCGGGAGTAAAGACAGCGCAACGGCGCACTCCCACGGTCCTCCGATTAGGGTATTTCTTGCGGGTTTGTGGGGTTCATAGGGTTTATAGGGTTTATATGGTATATAGGGCTTATAGGGCTTGTACGTAGGGTTTTATAGGGTTTAGGGTTTGTAGGGTTTAGAGGGTGTTAGGGTTCTTATACAGCCCCCGCCATCACCCGCCGGGTGGCCTCGTAGGCCTTGGAGATGTCTTTAAACTTGGCCTCGTCGCCGCCGCGGTCGGGATGGAACCTCGGGTTCGGGGGTTTGGGGGGTTTGGGTGGTTTGGGGGTTTAGGGTTTAGGGTTTGGGGTTTAGGGATTGGGGGGTTTCGGGTTTGGGGTTTAGGGTTTAGGGTTTGGGGTTTAGGGTTTGGGGTTTAGGGTTTGGGGGTTGAGGGTTTGGGGTTTAGGGTTTAGGGTTTGGGGTTTAGGGTTTGGGGTTTAGGGTTTGGGGGTTGAGGGTTCAGGGTTTGGATTTGAGGGAACATCATGTAGGGTTGAGGGTTTGGGGTTGGGTATTCAGAGTTTAGTGGTTTAGGGGTTTAGGGTTTGGGGTTTTAGGGTTTGGGGCTTAGTGTTTAGGAGTTTTGGTTTTCGGGTTTGGATTACAGCGGTGCAAGGTCCATGTTCGCCCAGGGCCGAAAAAAGTCACCGATCTTGCGTCCCATAAATCCTAAGCCTTAACCCGGGGTCAGGACTGGGTGTCAGGCTGTTCGGAGTAGGTGCTTTGAAGGTTTAGTTTAGACTTTAGGGTGTTAGGGTTTCTTGGGGTTTAGGGCCTTCGTGTCGGTTTAGGCACTAAAACCTAGATCCTAAAATCATCAAATTCAAAGATCCGAAATCCTAGACCCTAAGCCGTAAGTAAGCCCTAAACCTCAGTATACCCTTCGTGAGGTTGCAGGCTTCAGGGTCTTGCACCCTCCAGCCTTCTGAGTCCAAAAGGGCGTAGGGTTTGGGGTCCTCACAGCCCCAAGGCCTCAACCCCAAACCTCAAGGCCTTGCCCACAAGGCTTGAACCCAGTAACATAGGGAAAAACCTACACCCCAAATCCTAAACCCTAAACCCAAGCTTGCTCTGAGAGACTTTCGTGCACTACAGGGGGGCAAGGGGTGCGGGGCTGTAAAACCCCACAAACCGCTCGCGTGACGGCTGCTTAACGTTCAGCATCTTGCCATGAAGGAGGAAGTCAACCCAGAGAGCTGAAGACATTAGCAATAAGATTAAAAATAGTAGCACGAAAATATACTAGCATGATAAGACTAACACAACTATATCTAAATACATAAATGGCAAAAGAAAAATGTATATGAAACAACCTTTGCCAAAAAAAGCAGCCTGGCTATGGAACCAGTGAAGCCCTTTACCGGAACCCCAAACCCTGAAAACCCCAAACCCTAAAAAACCTAAACCCTAAAAACCCTGAACAACCCAAAACAACCCTTAAAAACCTAAAACCCCTAAACAAAAAACAAACAAAACCCTAACAAACACCAAAAACCCTACCCCCCCCCCCCCAAAAAAAAAAAAAAAAAAAAACTAAACACCCTGCAGGTCCTCAAAACCCTTAAAACCAAAAAACCTAAAAACCCTGAAACCGCTGAAGTCTAAGAAGCAAAGCCCCAAGCTGCGACCTGAGCTCCAAGCTTCATCGCCTGCTTTTTGTAGGCCTGCTTGATCTCCGCCTTTGGCCGCGCAACACGGCTACCGCGCTCACACTCTACACCCCACACCCCTACACCCCTAAACCCTAAAACCCTTAGACCCCTAAACCACTATAATCTTGAACCCCTGAACCCTAACCCTAATCGCACGGCTTATGGAGGTGGCAGGGATCCTCTGAAGCAACTGAGATTTGGTTTTTCGCGGGGACAGTGTCGTCATGAAGGATCATTGGGCAAAAGGCCGTAAGATAACGGCGTAGGGTTTAGGGTTTAGGGCTTGGGGCTCCAAGCACAGAAATAATACCTACTTTGGGGTCTAAGCCCTATAAAACCCGATGAAAAAACACTGGGCCCTATAAAAATCCTATAACCCTAAACCCTAAACCCTAATCCTACAAAAACCCTCCAAAGCACCAAGTCGTCAAGGCTGGCTCGCGGGCACCTCGCTGGCGTTGCGGTCGACCTCGAGAAGCCTCCAGCTCGGGTCTAGGGGTTTAGGGTTTAGGGCTTAGGGCTTAGGGCTTAGGGCTTAGGGCTTAGGGTTTAGGGTTTAGGGTTTAGGGTTTAGGGTTTAGGGTTTAGGGTTTGGGGGGGGGCCTTGAGGGATTTTCGTGTTGCTTTGGATTTAGGGTTTGTAGTTTATAAGGTTTGGGGATCTTGGATGTGTTTGAAATGAGGGTTAAAGGAACAAAAAAAGGTTTTGGGTTTAGGGTTTAAGTTTTAGGGGTTAGGGTACTGGGTTCTTTGGGTTGGGCGGGCTTTTGGGATAACTTTTGTGACTTGATAGGGGGGTGCGAGAACTTTAGAGAGTTCTGCGCGCAGCTTGGTGGCGTTTTAAGGTGCTTAGGAATTTGAGCCTTTGCGCTCTTTGCGCCTCATCGGCACCATGAAAGACCCTTTTGTTCCAGCTTCTGCCGGCTTTTTCACGCTTCAGGCTATCCCCCTAAACCCTAAACCCTAAACCTAAACCCTAAACCCTAAATTTTTCGGGACCCAATGCACACGTCCTTGGGGAATCATGAGGCCTTAAGTCTTAGAAGCGACTCCCCAGCGGAGATTTCCTTCAGGGAGTGTAGGGCTTCCGCAGGCCTCTCTGGTGGGGATGCGTCCCCTAAACCCTAAACCCTAAACCCTAAACCCTAAACCCTAAACCCTAAACCCTAAACCCTAAACCCTAAACCCTAAACCCCCAAAAAACTGAGAAGTCCCCAACGAAAAGAAGAGGAAAGATGAGTTGCGCCTGCGCTTGTTGCACTGTGCTGCCATCAGGCGTCGCAAGGGACCGAAAGCTGGGAACGAACCCTACACCGTAAACCCTTAACCCTTAAACCCTTAAACCCTAAACCCAAAACCCGTAAGGCTCGGGTGTACTTAAGGCCCCAACTTGGGAAGGCCAAGGGTTCTCAGGGAAAAAGGCATTAGCGCCGAGATGCTGGTACAGCCGATCATCGCCACCTCCACCGCCTCCTCCTCCTGCGAAGCAAAGCCCCAAAACTCTCCAGGAGCTCTATACCCAGAACCCAAAACCCGTCACCCAGGCCTTGTTTGTGGAATTAGGGTTTAGGGTTTAGGGTTTAGGGTTTAGGGTTTAGGGTTTAGGGACCCTAAACCCTAAACCCTAATCATTTTTTGTTGAAGGGGGAGGGGGAGTTGCCTTTTCGGGCTTTCGTTCGGCACCCATCAACACCCAACTTCCTTCAGCCTCCATGCTCCAAGAGCTGGACTCTACACTCTTTTGGGCTTAGGGTTTAGGAACTCCCTAAACCCCCTAAACCGCCTAAACCTTAAACCCTAAACCCTAAACCCTAAACCCTAAACCGCCTAAACCCTGAACCCTATAAAAGCCATCTAAATCATGCCTGAATCCCAAAAATCCGAATGAATCCTTCTATTTCCATCAACGCGTCAGCCCTCAGGCCCGGAGGCTGGTTCATGGTGGGTGTCAGCTTTAGAGCTTAGGGTTGAGGGTTTAGGGTTTAGAGCTTAGGGTTGAGGTGTAGGGCTTCCCCCTTTGTGGTCTGTGGTGGTCTTGGGTTGATGGTCAGGGTTTAGGGGGCGGGGGGGGGGGGGGGAGGGTTACGGGGGGTGGGGGTCTTGGGGCTTGCTCCTGCACAACATAAACCCTAAACCCTGGCCCTAAACCCTAAAACCTGAGCCCTGAACCCTAAACCCTAAATCCTGGTCCTAACCCCTGAATCCTAGTCCCTGAAACGCTGACGTTTCACTACGCTGTACATATCGGCTTCGGGCAGTGCTTGAACTGAGCCAATACACTGCCCTACACTTTGCGCGCTCATTGCCTGACTCTCACGCCCTGAACCTACAAGGCAGTAAATATTACACATCTTGTACATAATAAAAGCAATGTACTATATTTGCACAACATGTGACACATAGCACATCATCTGTTCTGTTCTAGCATACTACAGCATAATGTTGCGGGAAGGGGAAACCTGAAGCCTTAATCCTGAACACTAAACCCTGAACCGTAAACCTGCGACAAACAAACCCTGAACCTACACCTCAACCCTAAACCCTGAAGCCTAACCCAATCCAAAACCCATCATGAATCAGACATGAGCCACTGGAGGGCAACCCAAAACCCAAAACCCTCCATAAACCACAGGGGCGGGGCGGGGTAAGGGGAGATACCATGGGCCATGGGGGGCAGGGAGGGAGGAAGCGGGGTGCGTGGATGCTGACGCATACAAGCCTATAAGTCCTGCACCCTAATTCCATCCGTTACACCAGAAAACCCTATAAACCCTAAACCCTAAACCCGAAGGAGCTCTGCAAGACCCTAGTCCCTAAACCCGAATTCTTAAAGCCTAAACCTTGAGATGTTTAGGGTTTAGGATTTAGGGTTTAGGATTTAGGGTTTAGGGTTTAGGATTTAGGGTTTAGGGTGTTCCCCTTTTATGCCAACAGTCCTTCATAGGGATTATAGTACCAACCCCTATTCAGGACTGGTAGAAAAAGGGGAACATCCCAACCTAAACACTACACCTAAGACGAAAGACCTAAACCCGAATTGTTACACCCAAAAAAGCCTTGCAATCCCAAAACCCTGTTGAACCCGAAACCCCGGACCCTAATTCTTAAACCCCAAGAAAGCTTCGTCAAAGCCAAAAAGAAGGCCTAAGCCGCCGAAGGGGAAGCCTCCAAAGCCTGTGCAGGGTTTGGGGTTTGGGGTGGGGCTTCGGGTCTCCCTAAACCTTGAGACCTTGAACCCTCCGCCCCCCCTCCCGCGCATCCTACGAAACCTATGGCCTGCGACCCTGCAAGCCCTAAGCCCATTTGGCTTGGGTGTTTCGGGTTTCCGGGCTTGTGGGTTGCAGGGCTTCAGGGCTTTAGCTTGTGAATCCCCCGTGGCTTGGTTTAGCGGCGCTTATGGTTCAGCGTTTGGAGCCTTTGCTATTGAAAACCAAAGAAGATGCGTTTGACTGCTGTTGCGCTGTCCACATTGCGCAAAAAGATAGATTCATTAACAGGACTCGAGATCTTAGGCTCGCGCCTCAAAACCGCATATCCCCAAACACCCTAAGACTGAAAGACCAAAAACCCTGAGGCCCAAAAACCAGCCGAACCCTAAACTTGAAAACTCAGAAAAAATCCTCAAACCCCGAAACAAAACAAACCTTGGCTTCCCAGGATTCGGGATGCTTGTGGGAGTTGAAGAGCTTAGGTCAGGTTTTATGGTTTAGGGCTTAGGGTTTTAGGGTTCCAGGGTGTAGGGTTACTGACGATGGTGGTTCTTACTTGCGAATGAAGTGGAAATTTGGTTTAGGGCTTCTGCGCTCCATACTTACCCGTCGAGCACCTACACCCGTACTTGTAAGCTTCCTAGGCCCCCTAAACCCTAAAGCTTAGGGTTTAGGGTTTAGGGTTTGGGTTTAGGGTTTGGGGTTTAGGGTTTGGGGTTTAGGGTTTGGGGTTTAGGGTTTGGGGTTCGGGGTTTAGGCTTTAGGGCTTAGGGCTTGTCTCTCTACACGTTAACCTGAGCCCTGAACCCCCCGAAGCTGTAGGCCCGAACACCAAAGCTCTTCGCCCTGGGAGCCCTAAACCAGACATCATAAGGGGTTTGGGGTTTAGGGTTTAGGGTTTAGGGAGTTTCCGAAATTTCTTGTAAGGGAATCCTACTACTTGGGGTCCATACTAGCCGCCAAAAACTTCAAGCCTTGATCTCCCAAGCCTGGAAACCCTACAGAGCACAAGTCACATCAATAGGGGTATAGGGGTTTGGGGCTTAGGGTTTAGTTTAGGGTTCAAGATTTAGGGTCTCGGGCTTCGGGTCTAGGGCTTCAGGTAAAACACGCTACGAGGCCCGCCCTGAACTTCCCAAACTCTGAGCCCGCCTGCGGCGAAGGCCCGGTGGCCCTGTGGTACTGATGCCCTCAGTAGCCTGAGAAGATCGTAGGCTGTTAGGTTGGTTTCGAGCTCTACCCTCAACCCAAATTACACCCTAAACCCTGAACCCGTTATTGATTGTTGGGGAGCCGAGCCGGGCGTGAGGGGGGGGGGGGGGGGGGGGGTGGCTCTAAGTGCCCTTGTGGCCTCAGAGCCTCAATGGACTCGAAAGACAGTCGACGGGCAGTTCTCTAAATGATTGTCCCTTATGGGTTACCCTAAGCATAAGGCCTGATCTCTTTGGATAAGGGTGGGATTGACATTCGAGCTCTGCCTGCTGAACGTTTTGGGGTTTAGGGCTTCGGGGCTTAAGGTTTGGAAGTAGGATGACAGTATTTATAACCCTCAGAAAGGTATCGAAAGGTATCTATTGCCCTGCACCCACCGAGTATTCCACAAGATCAGGTACCAAATGCTTTCCCCCAAATCTACAGCCTGAACCCTAAGTCCTAAACCCTAAAACCCTAAACCATATAAAGCCCGAATTCCCGAAAACCCTTCCCTATTAAAACCCCTAAACCCTATGAAACCCTAAAACCCTACAAACCCTAAAGCCTAAACCCTCAAGCCCTAAAAACCCTACAAAAACACCCAAAAACCCTTCACACTCAACCCCTGAGCCCTTAACCTCAGGGCCGCTCTAGGGGGATTCCGAAAAACCCTGTTTGTAGGATCCTTATGTTTGGTTTTTTGGGCCCCTAAAACCTACATACAAACCGTAAACCCTAAACCCTAAACGCTAAACCCTAAACCCTAAACACAAACCCTAAACCCTAAACCAGGATCCTAAGGCTCAAGCTGCCGACTGGCCAGAGCCGTGCGCGCCCCGCGCGGCAGCGCCTTGGGAGACCAGTTGAGGGCTTCTAGGGTCACTTAAAACCCAAAACCAAAAGCCCCCAAACCTAATGATCCTCGAATCCCCCACAGCCCAAAGACCTGAAGCCCCAAAATTCAAAAAAAGCAGCAGTAGATGGGATGTCATAGGGGCTTTAGAAACTAAAATAGAGTTTGGGGGTTATTCGGGTATCATCATATAGGGACCATCGTAATACGATTAGTATCTATTTCAACCCCTATATTAGATTGCGGGATCCCAAATCAGAACGTAATTTAGAGAACTACCCATACCCATTATATGGCGGCACCTTTTAAAAAGCGATCCCCCAAAAGAGACACCCTAATTCAAATAAACTCCAAGTATCAGATTGTGCCCTCTAAGTGCAAAAGCCTAAACCCTAAACCATAAACCCTAATCCGCCGACCCCCTTTGTCGGCGTCAAGAAGCTGGACTCGTACTTTTCTCCCTGGACCCGCAGTTACCTCTCCCCACGGCACTGCGCGGCCTGCCCCTTCCCTGCACTCGCGTTTTTTGTTGGTACCCTTTTTTCTGGAACTGCGCGTTTTTTGTTGCCCCCTACCCCCCCTACCCCCCCCTTCCCCCCCCTGCCTAGCCGCCCTTAAGAATTGGTTCCTTCCCCCACCCTCTACCCCCCCCTATATGTTCTCTCACACCCCTACCACCCCCCTACCACCCCCTACCACCCCCTACCGCCCTAACCCCTACCCCGCCCCCCAAAAAAATATCCAAGTGACAGTCAAGTGGTGGAACAACAGTTTTGTGTGGCGCACACCCACCCTCCGCCCCCCCTAACCACCCCATAGCCAACCAAGTTTGTTGTTTTTGGAAGGCGTGAGTGGCTCCCCTTTCCCCCCCCCCCTACGCACAACCACCCGACCGACCCCGCCCCCTGCGTCACCCCCCCCTCCCCCCCCCCCACCACAGCACCCCCATACAACACCTTTGACTAGACGCCCCCACACGCCCCCTACTGCCACCCCCCTCCCCATACACCCCCCTGCCCAGCTGACCCACACAAAGGAAAAGGGGCCAAAAAAAACACCCAAGTTGTTGTGCGTTTTCAAGGGGTGGAACCTTCCCACCCCCCACCCATCCCCCCCCCTGCCCCCGCCCCCTACCCCACTAGCCGCCCAGCAAGAGAGGGGCAAATCTCGCCTCCTAGCCCGCCGCCTGCCACCCCCTACCCCGCACCATACCCTGCCAAACCCCACAAGAAGTTTGGTGTTTGTGTGGCTGCACCTTGTTCGCCCCACCCCCCCTTACCCGCGGAGTTTTTGGGGGGTCTTGGGATTGCACCCCCCACAAGAAAAGGCAAGCTTGCACCCCCCTTCCCCCCACCCCCACCCCACCCCCCCTACCACCCCTGCCACATCCCGACCCCGTACCCCCCTGCCAAGCCACCACAAGAAACAGGCCGTGTTTTTGTGCCCTGACCCCCACCAAAAAAGGGCCAAAAAATAACCAAGTTTCAAGCGTTTTTGTTGGCCCCATCCACCCCCCTAACCACCTGTGTTGGACTGCACACTCACCCCCCCCCCTTTTATTCTTATTGAAAACAAACAAAATTGGTTATTTGTTTGGGCCTTTTCTGTGAGGGGGGTTTGATTGAAGGAGCGGGAAGGGGGGGGGGGGGTTAAGGCGGGGCGGGGGGGGTTAGGGTGCAGCCACCACAGAAAAAGGGCCAAAAATACCACCTGCCTACCGACATCGCTCAACCAAAGGGCCAAAAAACAACCACAGTTTTGTGCCCCTACCCCCCCCCCCTTCCCCCCACCCCCACTCCCCCCCCTACCCCCGCCCCCCCACCCCCTTGCCTGGCCGCCCAACCAAAAACAACCGAATTTGTTGTTTTGGAAGGCGGCCAAGCGGGTGGGACCACGCGTTTTGTGTTCCCTACCCCTTAATAGCCGCCCCCCCACAGGAGAAGGACCAAAAACAGCCGAATTTGTTGTTTTGGAAGGCGACAGATGTTGGCTACTTTCCATGCATGGGAGCCACCCAAGAGCAGGCTTGTGTGTTTTTTGGGTGATCATCCGGAAGATGCCCGGCGGTGCCCGGACGTCCTTATCTTGGGGGTCGGCGGCAGCGGCGTCAGCCTTTAAATCGGGCAGCGCGAGGTCCCCAAAGGACCGAGCAAATGCGGACCTTTTAGCCCGGGTCGTCCCGGGAATAGCCTTGCTGGCCTCTGGCCTTCTGCGAAGCAGAATTAGGCCGGACGCCAGTGCCGCCGACCCCCGCGTGCCGCCGGTAAACGGTTTTTTTTCGTGGTTTTTTGCGTCGCCACGGAGGCCCCCAGAGGGCGCGCATCATGAGCATCAGCGGGTCCAGCCCGGGACCCCCAGGCGCGCATCAGGAGCATCAGTGGCTCCCGGGGCGGGACCCCGGGGGCGCATCAGGAGCATGACGCCCCCCAAAGGGCGGGCATAAGCGATGTGTCTAAGGTCGGGGCTAGGAAAAAGGGAGTTTAGGGGCCTTATAAAGTGCTGAGAAACGTTAAGGGAGTCTAGGAGCCTCAAACGCTTAGAGATTTGAAGGGAGTTTAGGGGCCTGAAAATGCTTAGAAACTTAACGCTTAGAGATTTTAAGGGAGTTTAGGGGCCTCAAAATGGTTAGAAACTGCTCGCCCCGCGCTTCTGCCTGCGCTGCCCGCCCATGGGCGCAGCCCCTTAAATTAAACCCCAAACCGCACAACAGCACTGAGGCCCAACAAAAAGGACATAATCCTGTACTCCCTGGCGCCACGCACTCCCGGAATAGCCCCGGCTTAAGGGCTTTAGGGTTTCGGGTTTAGGGCTTAGGTTGCGGGACCATGCCAAAAAGGGTACAACAGGTTGCGGCATGAAGGTTCTTGTACTCGGGATGTCTTTGGAGGCCCTGGTGTTCACACTTCGCGGGTGCCCTCGGTGTCTCCTGGCCGCAGGCAGTCAGGACGTATCCGGGAGGGTCAAAAGGGACAAGGGGGTGCCAATCATGACACAACACGAGGGAGCTCCAAATCCTAGGCCTCAAGTCCTCAAAAGACCCGAATCCCTAAACCCTAAACCCTACACCCTAAACCCTAAAGCCTAAACCCTAGACCCTAAACCCTAAACCCTAGGCCCTAAACCCTAGCCAAAGTATGGAAACCTCCCGAATTTCCTGAACCCTCTAATCGGAAGGCCTTGATCAAGGCCGCAATCCTTTACAGTAGATCCTGGACCACTGAACCTTGAAGACCCCTCCCTCCTAAACCCTAAACCGTAAACCGTAAACCGTAAACCCTAAACCCTAAACCCTCAACCCTCAACCCTAAACGCTAAACCCGAACCTGGAATTCTAAGGCCCGGAACTCGAACGATGGCAGCAGGGCAGGCCATGCAGCCTAGCGATGCACTTGAAAGCGCCCTACGGGTTTAGGGTGGGAGGGAGGGTTGCCCCCGCGCCCCCGCCCAGACGGCGCTGTAGGATTTAGGGTTTAGGGTTTAGGGTTTAGGGTTTGGTAGGACGGGGATTCGGCGATCACCACCTCGATCAGGAAGCTGTAGGACGTGACATCGCTGCTGCGCACCACCGGATCCAGCATCCGAATACAAGACCTTGCACCACGGAACCTCTTGAGTGCTTGGCGACCTGCAGCGCTTCCTGTTTTCAAAAGCATCCTGTATATCATGGGTTCGTCCACTGTCTTGTTGGAGTCGATCTCCCAGGCCCCCCCCCCCCCCTCCCTTAAGATACCTTGAGTAACCCCATTACGGTGTACGGCTTAGGGCAGGTAGGCCCCCAAAACCCAATACCCAAAACCCTAAACCCAGGGTCCTGAAGGTTTATGGGTTGAAGATGTTTGGGCTGAGAGTTGGGGATGTGGGGATCGAACTGATGTTTCAAGGCTCAGGTTCGAGGGAGGGCCTAGGGCCAAATTCAGGACCGCGCACCCTATGGCCCTATGCTATAGTCATCTCTCTTAGGCTACTTGGGCCCAAACTTTTGATCAACCCCCATTGCCCCTTTCTTGCTCAGACGGAAACCCTGAACCGTAAGCCCAAAAGGCTTGCGTTAGGGCAGCCACTTGTCCAACCGCCATGACGGATCCTAAAACCCTTGGGAGCTAACAAGTTTCCCAAACCCGAGGCCCTAGGCCCTAAACCCTAAACCCTAAACCCCAAACCCCAAACCCAGGAAGCCCCCACCCCCCCACCCCCCCACCCCCCCACCCCCCCACCCCCCCACACCCCCCCACCCCCCCCACCCCCCCACCCCCCCCCACCCCCCCACCCCCCCACCCCCCCACCCCGCCCCCCCCCCCCCCCCCCCCCACGCCCCCACCCGCCCCCCACCCCCCACCCCCCCCCACCCCACCCCCACCCCCCCACCCCCCCACCCCCCCACCCCCCCACCCCCCCCACCCCCCCCACCCCCCCACCCCCCCACCCCCCCACCCCCCCACCCCCCACCCCCCCACCCCCCCCACCCCCCCACCCCCCCACCCCCCACCCCCCCACCTCACCACCCCCCACCCCCCCACCCCCCCCCCCCCAACCCCCCACCCCCCCACCCCCCCCACCCCCCCCACCCCCCCCCCCCCCCACCCACCCCACCCCCCACCCCCCACCCCCCCACCCCCCACCCCCCCCACCCCGGCGCCCGAACACCAAACATGCAAACAGCCGCCCAACAATCAGACAGGGTCCTCGGGAACCTTAGGGAAGCTTCGGGAGCCTTCGGGAGTAGTGGAAGCATTCGGGAACCTTGGGTTACATACCCGCCCTGAACCCCCCTCCCTTAGGCACCCTAACCCTAAACCCTAAACCCACTGGCCCCCGAAATCCAGAAACCCGAAAATAGTCGACCATGCCAGCAAGCCGCAAGAGCCCGAAAGCCCTTCTAACTCTGAACGACGCTAAGCCCCCCCCCCCCCCAAAAAAAAAAAAAAAAAACAAGCCCTAAAGCCCTTGGGAAATAACAAGGCCCTAAAGCCCTTAGGGTACTCTAAGGATGGCGGATCCGGGCCTCTCTGGATTCCAGGTTCACGGCCACCCGAGAACGTGCAGACGAAGTTTCTATGACGTTGCTTGTGGAGAGCTGTGTGGTAGGAGGCTGCTGACTCGGTATTTAGCCTGGGGTGCTGCTGTAGTGGTGATTGCAAAAGCGGCCGGGGTAGGGGTGTTTCTGCTTTCAGGGGAAGAAGCACCTAAGTTTCAAGGTTGCTGATAGATGGCCTCTGCCATCTCCTTCGGTGAGTGTGGTTCGTGATATGGAGACACTCTGGCTGGCCTCTTGCTGTGGACAGTTCTTCAGCTAAGCTGGCTCTGCACTGGAAGAGCTCGGCGGATCATCTCAACTTCAGGCTTGCAGGCCTTGATGGCGGCCGTTGTGGGCATTTGCAGCATCAGTCGCATCAAAGTTGGACCGCAACAAAAACCGACGGGCACTGCAAACGACACTTTCCGAACCCTAACTCTGAGCAAACTCTTAACCCTAAACCCTAAACCCTAAACCCTAAACTCCCTGTCGGCTTTAGGGATGAGAGTTTTAAGGGATTGGGCTCTGGGGATTTCCGGACCCAGCTCTGCAGTAGCAGCGACAAAGGCGGAGTCATGATTGGTCTGAGACCTGCCCCCACCCTACTCGACGACGACGACGACGACGACGACGACGACGACGACGACGACGACGACGACGACGACGACGACGACTACTACTACTACTACTACTACTACTACGACTACCACTACCACTACCACTACCACTACCACAACGACTACGATCATATACAAAAAATAGTAATACCACTACTGCCTGCTGCTACTACTTCTTCTACTTCTGCTTCTGCTGTTGCTACTGCAGGTTCGGGGACCCGAAGTGCATGGTACGCCGGATTGGGCTTCACCAGATCAAGCCCTCAAACCCTAGAGTTTAGGGTTTAGAGTTTAGGGTTTAGGGTTTAGGATTTAGGTCGGGGCTTCCAGTTTTCGGGAGCTCCGAACCCCAAGTCAGCCCTAAATCCTTGACCCCAAGCCGCCCCTGCCTCCCAAACCCTGTAAGGCCGTACACTTTGCACCCTAAACCCTCAATCCCTAAACCCCTAATCCCAAAAACCACCCCGGCCTCCCAAACATCAATCCCTAAACCCTAACCCTAAACCCTAAAAAACTAATCCCTAATCTCCAGTCCCTAAACCCTAAACCCTAAACCCCAAATCCCTCAACCCAAGGCTCCAGAGACGGTCGCTTCTTTTCTCTGCTCAGCCGGCCACCTTAGTAGCCCAGTAGCCATACTGAACATAAGGGTACCCCGTTACTTTCAACCCCAAACCCTAAACCCTAAACCCTAAACCCTAAACCCTAAACCTCTCCTACCGATTATAATTTACATGTTGGGGAGTTGCTGGGCAAGGTCATATTTACTGGGCAAGACCATATTTACTGGGCAAGGTCATTGTTTACTGGGCAAAGTATCATTTTTACTGGGCAAGGTCAATCGGTCCAAAAACCGACCTTGTGCCCAGTAAAAAAGACCTTCGGTGCCGAAAGTCATATTTTTGCTGGGCAAGGTCTACTGGGCAAGGTCATATTCTTATTGGGCAAGGTCATTTTTTACTGGGCAAAGTCATATTTTTACGGGACAAGGTCATTTTTTGACTGGGCAAGGTTAGATTTTCACTGGGCAAAGTCGTTCGGTCCAAAAAAACGACCTTGTGCCCAGTCAACATATGACGTGCGGGCACCGAGGGTTATATTTTTACTGGGCCCCCACCCCGCCCAGTAGAAATACGACCTTCCGGCCCCGAAGGTCATACTTTACTGGGCACCCACCCCGCCCAGTAATAATATGACCTTCGGCCCAGATAGTGGGACACGAAGCACATTTGGACCACATATAGTGGGACACTAAGCCTACTTAGACCCTAGATAGTGGGACACTAAGGAAATGTTGATTATAGTTTCAGAATGTTGTCTGTCTGGTCGTCTGAAAAAGAAAATGAAAGTGGAGCAATTTCTCAATGTTATGGGATTCTTTGGGCGGGTATTTTTCCAACGCTCGAGTAATTGCTTGACTAGTGAATGCTCGGACTTGCGATGCTGAACCCTAAACCCTGAACCCTAAACCCTAAGTAAACCCTAAACCCAAAACCCAAAACCCTAAACCCACCCAAAAAAGGTGCCAAAACTGTACCAAAGTGGGCTCCCAAGGAACCTGAAAGGTTAGGAGTTCGGCGCCCGGAGGTGTCCAGGGCTTGCCGCTCATCTCCCTGGCCTTTCGAGGCTGTTTAGGGTTTAGGGTTTAGGGTTTAGGGTTTAGGGTTTAGGGTTTAGGTTTAGGGTTTAGGGTTTTAGGGTTTAGGGCTAGTGTTTGAGATGTGAGGTATATATGTATATATATATATATGTACTCACATCAGGTTGGTTTTAGGGGGGTTTAGGGTGTAGGGTATGGGGTTTTAGTGTTTTAGGGTTTTAGGGTTTACGGATTAGGGGTTTAGGCTTTAGGGGGTTTAGGGGTTTAGGGGTTTAGGGCTCGGGCTGGGGTTTAGGGGGTTTAGGGCTCTAGGGATGAAAGGTTTAGGGTTTCGGGTTTCAGGTCGAGGCTCTATGGTGTTTATAGGGCTTGCAGGGTTTTAGGGGTTGAGGATCCCGTACAGGGGGAATAGCAGGTGACATGCGGTACCTAACTTCCCCATAAGCTCGGCTTAACGGCGTAGCAGCCCGGACCCTTTCGCAGGGTTGGGGTTTAGGGTCTGGGGTTTAGGGGTTCAAGGGCTCATAAACCACACCTGGCGGCCTATACCCAACCCTGCTAGTTTCTTGGCTGACTTCTGAACCCCTCCTAAAAGGTTAATTTTAGGCTCCTTATTGTAGTTTCTACAAAAACCCAAAAGGTTAAGTCCTAAGAGCCAGCCAAAAGAAAGCCAAGTGTTTATTGTGTTTCTTTGAATATTTGATTCATTTTTTTTTTTTGTGTGTGTGTGTGTGTGTGTGTGTGGGGGGGGGGGGGGAGGGCTTGGTTGGCTTGAAGAACTACAAAGGAATGAGTTGCAGGATAAACGGCAAGTAGAGGCTCCTTTTTGATTCATAAGCCCCAGAAGTGCACACTTCCAGTTCTATAGGTGACTATAGTATCCCAAAAAGTGTAAAGTGCACTCATTCAGCTACTAAGCATTGAACCTGACTGTTCTGAGGGGGTTGTCTAGAATACCTGGGCATGGAAAACGGGCTGTAGCTATTCCCTCACCCTATTAAAACCCCAAGCCCGAAACTCAAAACTCTAAACCTGAAACAGTAACTGGGGAATAAGAGGGTCAGACTGGGAGGATCCTCCTGAAATAACTACAAAAACCCAGAGCAGTGTGGGGGGGGGGGGGGGGCTTCCAACCCTAAACGCAAAACCCTAACCCCCAAAGTCTCCAAACTCTGAGCCCCAAACCCGCAACGAACAACCCTAAACTCCTAAACCCTAAACCCTAAACTCCTAAACCCTAAACCCCAAACCCCAAAAAAAAATCATGGCGCCCGCACGCGCCTGATAGAAGTCCGTCGGGAGCGCAACCCGCGACATCCTCTGGTGGTTTCGGGTTTCGGGTTTCGGGTTTAGGGTTTAGGGTTTAGGGTTACGCTCAAATTAAACCCTACCCAAAAACTTCAAGGAACCCCAGTTGTGCTGTTTTTTTGAGGGGATGGGGTGGTACCTAAGTTCATTTGTATGTGCGAAACACGGAACCACAGTCAGGGGCGCACAACAAACACGAATCGGATTCGAGGAGCTGCATGAAGATTCCAGGTGGTATGGAGATACAAGTTGCATGACCCTTAGACTCCAAATGAACCTGTAACCCTAAACCTTACAAATGCTAAATCCCAGACCCTGCAAACCCCTTGCACCGGCATGGGTGTTGACTCAGGGCTCCAGCCTGGCGAATTTTTTTTCAGCGAAATGCCTCGGGTTTAGGGCAGTTTAGGGTTTAGGGCCTGGGGTTCAGGATTTAGGGTTTAGGGAGCCGGAGGTCTGAGACCTCCCTCAAACCCTACACTTGTTCTCCTGCGGGCTCGGCGGCTTGAGCCGGAGGCTCTGAAATGGTCGCCCAGCACTCGGGCCGCAAACGGATCTCCCCACTCCCAAGCTAACAGGCAAGTGTTACCCCTCGAGTTCTCAGCGTTACGAATGAAAATCCGAACTTCCGCCGACTTCTCATCAGGGGCTAGGTTTCAGGGTTTAGGGTCAATGAGTCAAGTAGGGGTACACCCCAGGTATAACAACCCATGATCCCCAAAACCAAAACCCTAAACCCCAAAGCCGCATGAAGGGGTTCAAAGGGTTCCCTCAATTAAAATCACCCGCTAAAAGTGCCCATTCTACGGCAGGTATAGGGTTTCGGATTTCGGGTTTGGGGTTTCGGGTTTAGCCCTAAACCCTAAACCCTAAACCCTAAAAACCCTAAACCCTAAAAACCCTAAACCCTAAAACCTAAACCCTAAACCCAAAGCACCACACAAGAGCAAAAAGCCGCAGCAAAAACCAGGCGAGGCGCAGGACGAGGCCCATGTCACTGGCCATGCCGTTCACATCCCACTCCTCGTACTGGGCGCTCAGCATTACCTTGGATGCTCCCAACAAGGGTTTAGGGTTGAGGGTTTAGGGTTTAGGGTTTCGGGTTTCGGGTTTAGGGTCTTGGCCCTTAAAAAGATACCCCTTATATGTACCCTAGACTCCTCGTACTGGGCGCTCAGGATTACCTTGGATGCTGAGCTCATAAGCCCTCAACAAGGGTGTAGGGTTTAGGGGTTTAGGGTTTAGGGGTTTAGGAATTTGGGCTTCGGGTTTAGGGTTAAGAGCCAAGAGGAACCCTAAGCCAATGGGAATCCTAAACCAGATATTCCCTTAACCATCGGTTGTGGGTTACTTATTTGAGTATCCCTCCAAAAGAGAGTCAAGTGTACTCATTCAGCTACGAAGCTGCCTTGTTTGACGCAAGAGTAACCTAGGAATAAGAAGGGCACCCTTTTTGTTTCAAAGGGGCTTTTACGGGAACCTAAACCCTAAATAAGGGGAATAAAGGCCTACTCAGGGTCCTAGCCTTATTTGTGATTCGAAAGATTAACGATGACAACAATGATGACTACGGCTGAGGTTTATGATAAGAAATCGGCTTTTGGAAGCGAGGGTCAGGAAATTTCTTAATCGCAGGAGTCGGAATAAGAAATCTCGTTGTGGGCGAGAGTCTCAGAAACAATTTCTAATTGGGCTGATATTGGGGTTGGGGAGCGGCAGCAAACCCTACGGTGACTGCTTTTATTTGCCCTGGCACTTCGGGGTGCTCCTTCAAGGCCTTTAGAAGAGCCCCCCTGAGGCCAACAGAACCGAAAATTCCTGACACATTGTGTTAGGGCGATTTTTTTTTTTTTTTGGGGGGGGGGGTTTGGGGCATGTAGAAGAGCCCTCCTGAGGCCAACAGAACCGAAAATTACACATTGTGTTAGGGCCCCAAAATCGCCTTAACACAGTGTGTTAGGAGTTTTTTGTTCTGTTGGCCTTAAGTCTACAGCCCTTCGGTTCATTGTTCGGAGGGCTCTTGCCACAAACCTTGAAGAGCCCCAAACCCCCCCCCCCCCAAAAAAAAATCGCCCTAGCACAATGTGTTCTTGGCTGACTTTTGAACCCCTCCAAAAAGTTTAACTTTTATGCTCCTTATTGTAGTTTCTACAAAAACCCAAAAAGTTAAAGTCCGAAGAGCCAGCCAGAAGAAAGCCAAGTGTTAGGAATTGTTTGGTTCTAGTGGCCTTAGGAGGGCTCTTCCAAGGTCCGGTTTTGGCGAGAGAAGCTCCTAACCCAAACATCCAGCGGGGGGGTTTGCGTGCATGCAAACATAGCCAAAAATGTTTTTCAGCATCCAGACCCTCGATTTTTAAAGGTTTTCTACATCCAGACCCTGGATTTTTGAATCTCTTCTGGCTTCAGACTCTCACTTCTTACTCAACAAAAAATTCTTCTCATACTCCTCGACCGTACTGTTATGACTTATGGTAACCCTAAACCCTGACCCCATACTAAGAAAACCTCAACATGAAATCCTTTTCCTAAAGGACCCCCACAAGCTCTGCATGCAGCCGTGCGGGCGAGCTGGATGTTGCCACCTGGAGGTTTACGATACTGGGGGGTACCTTATAATGGGGTCCTTTCTATAAGGGGCTCCTACTATTTGGGGGTCTATACACCCTAAACCCTAAACCCTAAACCCTAAACCCTAAACCCTGTTTTCGCTAAACTCCCACCTTCTAGGAGGACCCCATCTCGCATGACGCTCTGGAAGAAGTCCCGGAGCAGCCGCGAGTTGTTTGGGTTCCTGGGAGATGGTGGGGGTTTCCAAAACTAGGGGTACCAAAGGAATTCTACTATTTGGGGGGTCGATACTATTAGGGGTCCCTTATTGTCGTAAACCCCCATATGTATGCCCAATGACCTCACGAAAAGCAAGCCCGATACACTGAATGAAGGAACATACCTTAACTAGAAAATATTCCTGAATAAACTAAATTGGGCACCAGGGCTTCTAGTGGAAGGGTTTGGGCTGTAGAGTTTAGGGGGGGGGGGGGGGGGGGAGAGGGGGCGGCTGCGGTATATCCTCCTAACCCTAAACCCTAAACCCCAAACCCCAAACCCTAAACCCTAAACCGCAACCTCTGCGGGCTCAGGCTCAGCCCATCCCAAGCCCTGGACCTTAAATCCGTACCCTTGTCTGCTATTTGCTTAAGAACCCCAAAAGAATAACAAATACTAATCCCTATATTGCCCTTCATAAGGAATACATTTTTTCTGGGTTCTTAAGCAAGTAGTAGTACCCAGCGATGCCCTACATTCCCTTTCTTAGGCGCCAGCCTCCCCTTTTAAACAAAAGTATTAAGCAAAGAAGGGGTGGAAACCCGACTCCAAGCCCGAAACCCTAAACCCTATGATAGTACGGGGAGCCTTATGTACGGGGGTAATTACTCTAAGAAGACCAAAATTCGAGGAACTGCCCTGTGTGATCTAACATTAAGCCTATACACCGAAAATCTAACAAACGTCAAAGATAAACGCAACCGAACATGGGCATGATTGACTGAAGGTCCTGCGCTAGGGTTTAACCCTAAACCCTAAACCCTAAACCCTAAACCCTAAACCCTAAACCCTAAACCCTAATTATACCTTTAGGGTAAGCCCCGGCCGAGTGACAACATCCACTGGCTGCCGGGCGACGGCGCACGGCTGAGCGAGAACCGTGGAAAGGGGAACACCACCGTGTGGAAGCCCCCCTGCAGCTGGAGTGCTTTGGTTCAGGGTTTAGGGTTTAGGGTTTAGGGTTTAGGGATTAGGGTTTAGGGTTTAGGGTTTAGGGTTTAGGGTAAAGAAGAAGCCGACACCATTTTAAAAACAGGGAACACGGGCAGCCACTACCGGTGGTCTTAGAAAGCCTCCTGCCCTACTGGAAGACCCAATGGCAAGACCAACTATCTGTATCTCTTCTCACGTTATGATAGGTTACAGTTTGGGACCTTTGCGGGTTTAAGGGTTTTCGGGCTTGTGCGTTTAGGTCCGTGAGCTTTAGGGGTTGTAAGGGTTTAGGGCTAACCTGCGGAAGGTCTGAATTGTGTCAGGGGCAATTCGGCCTGCACTCCCTGCGTCAGCAGCGTGCCAGCCAGATCGGTTGCGTCAACACTGTGGAAGACCTGCAAACTCTGTTTGGGTTTTCGTACGGAGTTGGGGGTTTAGGAAACTGTGGGGAACCCACGGGCACGCGCCCGAGATCTTGACAGTGCTCATAAGGTTTTAAGTTAAGGATTTTAGAGTACAGCGGTTTAGGGCCCTATCTGTCCTGGACGTAAGCCCTAAACCCTATAGACCCTAAACCCTAAACCCTAAACATCCCTAAACCCTAAACCGTGCGCCTGCGCGTCCAAGCCGGCGAGGGCATCCAGATTTTGCTTCAGTGCACCCTTCATCCCAGGAAGCCTTCAGGTTTAGGGTTTAGGGTTTAGGGTTTAGGGTTTAGGGTTTAGGGTTTAGGGTTTAGGGTTTAGGGTTTAGGGTTTAGGGGTTAGGGGTTTCGGTTTAGGGGTTAGGGTTATACGGTTGTCTAAGGATAATTACATGGTCCCTGAGTATGGACCCTTACAGGGGTACCCCTTATATACCTCTTCGATACCCTATACAACTTTCAGAACTGTTCAAAAGCGACTAGGGAGCGCAATTAAGGGCCCATGTACTTAGTTGCTGAGTTCAGAAGCCCCACTTTCAGTTCTATATAGGGGTTATAGTATCCCCAACAAAGTGTAAAGTGTACTCACTCAGCAACTAAGGATATATTCCTATTCTATTCCTACGACGTTCTTGGGGTTCCCTGTTTGGGGCTCCCCTCAGAGGTTTTAGGGTTTGGGGTTTAGGGTTTAGGGTTTAGGGTTTAGGGTTTAGGGTTTAGGGTTTAGGGTTTAGGTAACTCCTTTAGAGGTTGAGTGGAACTTAGAAGCTAGTTGGCAGGCTTGGGGTTCTAATCTTGATCTCCTCCCACGAGCATCATAACCCGAAACCCTAAACCCTAAACCCAAATCCAAAATGCTTGGCCATTTGATTGCTGAGTGGCGAGTTCCGTTTGTACGTGGCCCGCTCGCCATCGTCTGAAGGATAGACTTCAACCTCGCCCACGCGTACGCACGAGATCTCACGAAGTACTACTTGTACTTACCTGTTTGGGCTAAGGTGTTACTACCGGTACATGGTTGAATTGAAGCACTCCCTGACGTCTTCCGTAGGTAGTTGCCTTTGTGCAATGGGGCCCTCTTGGATCAAGAAAGAAGAGGTCTTTGTGTGCGTACATGGAAACAAGATGAAACAAGGGGCACCCCAAAGCCCAACAACCCTAAACCCTAAACCCTAAAATAGGGTCACAGACGCCTAACGACTAACAAAATCGCAACAAGGGTTACCCCTTGGGATCCAAAGGTCCGGCCGCCTCCCTGGCATACTTAGCAGTTGCCAAAAAACCATCTAGTTTAGGCATTCGGGTTTAGGGTTTAGGGTTTAGGGTTTAGGGTTTAGGGTTTAGGGTTTAGGGTTTAGGGTTTAGGGTTTAGGGTGATTGGTGATAGGGTCTAAGGTAAGAAGTAATCCAAAAAGCGCCGAACAATGACGAACAATAAGCTGCACGTTTGGCAACTCCCGCTTCCCCCCAAACTCCCGAAACCCTCTCTCGGCTGCGAACTTTGGAATTTCTCTGAGACTCTATGGTGGCCAGGCTTATGTAACTCTGGAATTTCTCTAAATTATGGTTTAGGGTTTTTTAGGGTGTGATTCGGGTAGTTCTCTAAACTACTGTCTAGGGTCACTTTTGGTCTGTAGGACCCAGAAAGGGACCCTAATGTCGAGAGCCAACTGCAAAATTAAGGGGAGAGCGATTCGGGACGCGTATCCAAAATCGTATCGAAGTGTCGCCCGCTGTGTCAGACGACCGCATAGTTTTCTGAACGCGTATCCTCTAGATACCTACCACACATCTCACACCCTAAGCGGAATTCATTGTCTACAAGCTGCGGCTGGTTAGATCAGACACCAGTCACTCGGGTTGATAGGTCTGGGGGTGATCGTCATCATCACGCCGACCGGAAACTTGAAAACCCGGACCAGCTTCAGGTAAAAGCGACCCACCCCCCCAAACCCTAACCCTAAACCCGAAACACCACACCCTAAACCCCAAACCCAAAACCCCCAACCCTCCCGAAAACGCCTCGCTGGGGTCGTGCTCTGCGAGATAGGAGGTGGCTACCTTCGACACCGCAGTGGAGGGTTGAGGCGTGGACTTCTGCTCGGGGTTGTCAAGAGTCCTCGCTTCGGATGTCGGCAGCATCCTTTTTCTACCTGGTTAAGGGTTTTTTCCCCTTTTTTTTGGTTCATTTAGGGTTTAGGGTTTAGGGTTTAGGGTGTAGGGTTTAGGGTTTAGGGTGTAGGGTTTAGGGTTTGGGGTTTAGGGTTCCTGGCCTTGACTGGCCGAACCCTAAACCCTAAGCAGACACCATCAGCATCTGACGTAACTTATGTAGCCATTGTAGATATTGTAATCTTGGTAGCCCAGTAACCATATTTCAATAAGGGCACCCTTTTTTGGGTTGGTCATTTTGTAAGGGAACCTTGCACCACCCCCCCCCCCCCCCCCCCCCCCCCCCCAAAAAAAAAAAAAAAAAAGACAAGGGTACCACTGGGCTACCAAGTAATTAGCCCCCTATGTAAGGGTGGCCCTTGGCCGCTTGCACTGGGAATTCAACCCACATTCACCGTCTACGTTTTCGAGGTCACACATGGCAAACCATAACAATCTCCTGGCTCAACCGTGCAGCCTGCACCCGAAACCCTAAACCCTAAACCCTAAACCCTAAACCCTAGACCCTAAACCCTAAACCCTGCGCCCTTTCAAGGCAGTCATAGCTGCCAGGAGAGCCCCAGGCGGTCTTAGCTCGGCCACTGCGCGGGAGAACGAGAAGTCCATCTCCTGGGATCATCGCAGGATTTTGTAAGGTTTAGGGTTTAGGGTTTAGGGTGTAGGGTGTGGGGTGTAGGGATTAGGGTTTAGGGATCAGGGCTTAGAGGGATTTGTAGGGTTTATAGGGTTTTGTAGGGTTTAGAGAGAAGAGGGTTTTGTAGGGTTTAGGGGGATTTGTAGGGTTTAGAGGGTTTGTAGCGTTTAAGAGATCATCGAAAGGTTTATAGGGGTTTACAGGGGTTTGGGCGGTTTTGTAGGTCTGTAGGGTCTATAGGGTTTAGGTTTTGAGGGTTTATAGGGTCTATAGGGTTCAGGGGGTTTAGAGGGTATATAGGGTTCGCTGACCCTGGGCGGCGTGTTGGATGGAGGCACCTCCCCTTTCCCCTCCTGCAGATGACTTCGCAGACACCCCAGACTTAGCTGCTGAGTTCATAAGCCCCCCAAAAAGGTCTACACTTAGTAGTTCTGTAGGAGAAATGATAGTATCCAAAAAGCCCCCCAAAAAGTCTACACTCAGTAGTTCTGTAGGGGAAATCTAGTATCCCAAAAAGTGTAAAGTGGATCATGGTGACTGAGTTCCGCAATCCGCCTTCCCCCGCGACCCAGAGGCTTGGGGTGTGTGCGGTTTAGGGTTTAGGGTTCAGGGTTTTAGGGTTTAGGATCTCAAGAGTAGGCCAACGGCGTTGTGCATAGACCTGCAGCACCTTCCATCTGGCTTCTACGCACCCATGACAGAACGAAGGGAATGAAAATCCAAACTTGTCCGCAAGGCCCCTGCGCACCCTCTGAAAAATATTTTTGCATGAATATGACCCTCTTGAACCCAATGAGGGAAAATATTCAAAGCGCCTACCTGCCTACCTACCCTACCCAGAGACCAAGAACGAACTATACAGGACTCCCGAAAACCAAGAAGCTCTTAGGCAACAGGCGTCCTGGGTCGGGCCACTTCAACCCTAAACCCCAGACACCAAAACCTAAATACGACACCATATGCAACCCTCAACCATAAAGTACACTACGACACCATAGTAAACCCTCAACCGTATAAACTAACCCTAAACCCTACACCCTACACCCTACACCCTACACCCTACACCCTAAACCCTAAACCCTAAACCCTAAACCCTAAACCCTAAACCCTAAACCCTAAACCCTAAACCCTAAACCCTACCGGCAAGCTTCGCCCAGTGTGAGCACTGTCGGGTAGTCCCCAAGGCCGTCTGGGATGCCCCAGCCGCCCGTCTGGCAGTTTCGGGTTCGGGGTTTAGGGTTTAGGGTTTAGGGTTTAGGGTTTAGGGTTTAGGGTTTAGGGTTTAGGGTTTAGGGTTCGGGGTTTCAGGTTTTCTGTAAACTCCAGAAAGTTGGAACATGGTTTACGGATGATTAGAGCTGGTATTTCCATTAGTATACTTTTTGTGGTATGGGGATGAGGATGTTCCAACTTGTGGAGTTTACTGTCATCGTAGGAATATTGGGGATGAGCGTTTTAGCTCCCTTCAACAATTCTCACTACATCGTGTTCCACTCTTCTCACTTTGACCCTTGCTCGAAGCCCATAACTTATGCATACATATTATAGATATGTATATATATATATACATATGTATGTCAATGCAGGAAAGCTACTAGTGCCCAAGCGGTGTAATTTCCAGCAAGACTAAAGTACCTTTGATTACATACCCATTAGGTGGGCGTCTCGTCCCTTAGTACCTGCGAACCCTAAACGATAAACTCCAAACACTGCAAATAAAAAAACCCTGAACCCTAAACCGAAAAGCCTAAACCCCAAACGGCTTATGGCTTCCTGGGCTTCTCAGGTTCTGGACTTGAGAAAAGTCGGCGGTAGCCGCTCGGCACAGCAAGTTTGACACAAGTGCGGTTTAGGGTTTAGGGCTTAGGGTTGGTAATGTTTCCTTCAGATCATGCGCGTCACGAGTACCACATTGGGCAGTCATGCTATCACGGTTCCTTCAGATCTGCTACAGGCTGCTACAGCAACCCCGAACGGCACGCACCCAAAATCCTCACCACCAAAGGGGTGTTTCCTTGAGCCTTTCGGACAACCCGATTCCCTCAAACCAGGATGGCCCTTGAAACCCTATGAAAACTAATCCTGAATATGATCCTCTTAAACCCAATAAGGGAAATATTCGATGCCCCAAGAACCTACCAGGGAACCCCCCCCGCCCCCCCCAATAAAAAAAAAAAAAAACTTTAAACTCTAAACCCTAAACTCTAAACGCTTAGACTCTAAACCCCCCAACTACGAATCCCAAGAACCATAAGGGCACCCTTATTTGGGTTGACTACTTTATACGGGAACCCAGAACCAAAAAAAAATGTAAAGGGTACCGCTGGGCTACTAAAAATAAGGGAAGATACCCTAAACCCTAAACCCTAAACTAAAAACCCTAAACCCCCAACTACAAATCCCAAGAACCTACCGAGTAAGCTGCAGCTTAGAAGTTGGAGCCTCCACGAACAGCGCTGCATCGAGGAGGTCGAGCGGAGGCCTTGGAAGGAGACCCTAAACCCTAAACCCTCTAAACCCTAAACTCTAAACCCTAAGCCCTAAACAGTAAACCCTAAACCCTAAACCCCCCTTTCGATGCATGCACTGGAGGAACTCGGCGCTGAGCATCTGGGTTTAGGGAAAAGTGTTTAGGGTTTAGGGTTTAGGGTTTCTATAGGGGTTGCGGCTTAGGCTTTAGGATAAGCAGCCCTAAACCCTGCACCCCAAATCCCCAACTAACCCCAAAAGCCCGACAAAACCTGAACCCGAAACCCGAGCCCCAAAGGCCATAAACCACAACCCCTAACTAAAACTCAAATCCTAACCCCGCCCCCACCCACCCCCCCCCCCCCCCCCCCCCCCCCCCCCACACCCCTAAACCCAAAATCCTAAACCCCAAGCCCAAACAGATCGACAACTATTCAGCCTCGGGGGCCACAAACAAAAAAAAAAAACAGGTTTCGGTTTAGGACTTCAGGGCTACCTCGGGCTCAATTCCAGTAGCTTGGCTCCCTTCACGGCTTCGGGTTGTGGGTTGCTTTGCTGATTGCTCTCGGGCTCCGAGTTAGGGTGCTAGGCTGAGCCGCTCTCATTCACAGGCATGTCAGACACTGAACCACACCCAATGCCTGAAATTCCTAATGGCCCATGCTTTTAAGCCCTGAATGCTAAAAGCGGGCTAGGGCTTAAGGGCCCCTCGCAGACCTCCCCCAAAGTGGTCAGCCTCCCCAGAAACACATGCAGGACCTACTCTACTACTCGAAAAGCAACTGCACCACAAGGCACAGCCCCCTACTTGAAGGCTCATAGCCCGAAACATCTCAACCCGCAAACCCTGGAAGCCCAAAAGCAAAGCTTTTGCGGGCTCATGGGCGCTTTTGTTTCCAGAACGTTCACTATGTTGAGAAGTGTGCTAGCCGAAAACCCTCAACCACCTAGCAACTCACCCAACCTAACCTCCGCTTTACTCTTGGGTTGGGCACTCCAGGGACACTCTGGGGTTGGGCACTCCAAGGGCACTCCAGGGATGAGCGAGGAGTAGACCGGGCGAGGAGAAGAGCTCCGGGCGAGGAGAAGAGTTGAGTTTAACATCTCACAACCCCACACCGAGGGTGGGGGAATAAGGATTCTACAAACCCTATAGAGGCCCGAATATCCCACTAGGAGGATGCTTCTGTTTATGTGGGGGTTTCCGAAAGTAGGGGGTACCTGATTGGGGGTCCTTATTATAAGGGAATCCTACTATTTGGGGGTCTACTACAACGGGCCCTCCCCCCCCATTTTCGTAAACCCTCACGGGTTTTTGGGGCCCTGAACCCTGAACATTAAGCCCTAAAACCCTAAAACCCTAAAACCCTAAAACCCTAAAACCCTAAAATAAACCCTAATTAAACCCTAAAACCCTAAAACCCTAAAACCCTAAAACCCTAAAACCCTAAAACCCTAAAACCCTAAAACCCTAAAACCCTAAAACCCTAAAACCCTAAAACCCTAAAACCCTAAAACCCGAAAACCCTAAAACCCTAAAACCCTAAAACCCTAAAACCCTAAAACCCTAAAACCCTAAAACCCTAAAACCCTAAAACCCTAAAACCCTAAAACCCTAAAACCCTAAAACCCTAAAACCCTAAAACCCTAAAACCCTAAACCCTAACGCCATCCGCCCCCAGGGCCCCCCACGCCGGGAGGGGCCTCTCAATACCGGTTCGCAGCTTCATTGGCTGAGCCTCGAGCCTTCAGGGAACTAACGGTAAACCCCATAGGGTTTAGGGCTTTTGGGCCCTAAACCCTAAACCCGAAAAGTGTGTAGGGTTTAGGGCTGCCGGTTTCGGGTTGCATCCAGCACGCTGCACATCGGCACACCCCTGATCCCTCAATCGCCTTTTCTGGAACCTTGCGGGGGTCTATCTATTTAGGGTTTAGGGATTAGGGATTAGGGTTTTGGGTTTAGGGTGGAGGGTTTGGACATTCTGGACCCCTTGCGTGCCCTAAATTTACGGGCCGGTAGCCATCCACACAGGGGTTCGATTTTGTGGATGGAACCTGCCTTGTGCGTTTTTGGGCTTTAGGGTTGAGAGTTGCAGGCGCTACCTAGACTGGTCAGTCGGTCGGGACCCGAGATATGCGCGCAGATTTAGGGTGAAGGGTTTAAGGTTAGGGTTCAGGTAAAAGGTACCCTAATGTCCTCGGACCTAAAACCATAAAACAGTTGAGCGTCGCACAGAAAAAACCCCGAGAACACTGCCCGCTAGACCCCGAGCCAGCCTCTGCAGATGCTTCTTGCCCGAAGCATGTGAGTCCCATCCCTTGATGGACACAATGGCTTGACCTTTCAGGTTTGAGGGCCTACACCCTAAACCCTAAATCCCGAAACCCCTAAACCCCTAAACCCTTGGGGTAGATCAGTTCCGCGTCTGGAGGAGATGATCGGCCCTTTGTGGTAGCCTAAAGTACAAGGAATCACGATGCCCCAAAAGGCAAGCATCTATAAAGCAACCCCTAAGCCCTAATTACCTAAATGGCAGAAGAGTATCTGGCCTGAAGTTTTAAACGCGAGCCCCCTCTTTTTTTTTTTTTGGGGGGGGGGGGGGGTGCGCGGCTTGCGAACTTAAAGAGAAAGTATCGGAAATCCGGGTAGGGTCGAAGCCTCCAGGCTGCTGGTAGCCGGCTTGGGTTGAGGCTCTTCGGCTCTTAGGGTCTAGGGCTCTTGTGGTTTAACGCTTAGGCTTGGTGATTAGGGGTCCAGGAATTTGGGTTGAAGGCTTAGGGTTTAGGGCT
>CAJNDS010002191.1:1142452-1269952 GCA_905221605.1 Symbiodinium natans | reverse complement strand
CACATACAGGGGTCGGAATAATTACGAATAGCATTCCCTTCTGGTCCTTTTATAATTCAACTACAATAACCCCCACAACCCTATTCTAGTTATCAAGGCCCCTATAGTAATTAGCCCGAAATAAACCCTAAACCCTAAACCCTAATTCTTACCTCGTGATGAGAGTTTCGGGCGTGACGTCTACCAGAGCTCAGATGGCGTGTGGGCGCGTTTGCAGTGGTTTCTGACACTAAGCTAAGCTCGGAACGCTAGGCAAGGGCTTGGGGTTTGGGGTTTAGGGTATAGGGTTTCGGGTTTGGGGTGTAGGGTTTATGGTTCAGGGTTTATGCTTTGCCTTTAGGCTTAACTTTAGCGTTTGGGGTTTAGGTCCCACATGGGGGTGTCCGACGTTAGGGGCACATTTTGGGGGTCCTTATTACCAGGGGATTCTACTATTCAGGATGTTTATCAACCCTACACCCTAAACCCTAAACCTTAAACCCTATTTTCGTAAACCCCCACATGTCTGCAAGATCTGAGACAGCCTCGGCATCCACAGGCAACGCCATCATCGCCGGTGCCTGCTGCTTCCTGGCTTGAAGGGAGCCCGCAAAAAAACATCCCAAACCCTAGGCCAGTAGGAACCATAAGCCAGCGGGGTTAGGGTTTAGAGTTGAGGGTGTAGGTTTCGGGTTTAGGGTTTTGGGTTTAGGGTGTGAAGCTCAGTGTGCGGGCGCACCCCCCCCCCGCTCCCCTGAATAGTCGTGTTTGGACAATGATGAGTTTATATGATTTCAAAAAGGACAGGGGGGACGTGGCACGCGAAATATGCTTAGGACACGCGGCAGACTTGACTTAATGGGGGGATCTGATCCCACTGGGCACCCCCGAACAGACACGCGGTCCGAGTCCGAATAGACCGGCAAATGAGCCAATCGGAATGGGAATCGTAAACCAGATATTCCCTTAACCCTCGGTGCAGGGTTTATGGTTTTGGGTTTAGGGTAAACCAGATAGTCGTAGCCCACGAACCACGTAGATAAACATCAGTGGTACCCTTTTTTCGGGTGGTTACATTATACGGGAAGCTGGAACCAACAAAGGGGGGCAAAAAGGGTACCGCTGGGCTACCAAGTATTCCCTGACCCCGGGAGAAAAAACAATAAAACAACCCTAAACCAAGTATTCCTTTAACTCAAACCCTTATCTAAACAGTCCCAAACGTCAGTGCAGGGGAACCCGGAAAAAATCGGAGATTCCCCTAACCCTAAACCCTAAACCCTACACCTTGAAAACCAAAAACCCAGCTACTCGCTCCCTGCGGCCTTTTGCGAGGCGTGGGTGCACCTCCGAGGGCGTGCTCCTGCCACTAATGGGGCTTAGGGTTTATAGGGTGAAGGGTTTAGGTTTTAGGGTTTAGGGTTTAGGGCTTAGGGTTTCAGAAAAGGACGCTGTGGAGGCCTGTGTTTTTCGGGTTGATGAAAACCGAGGTTTGTGTGGATAGTTTAGGGCTGAGAGGCCAGAATGCGAAGACTTGTTGAGGCCTTCTTCTCTTAGGAGTTAGGGTTTGGGTTTAGAGATTTTAGGGGGTTTAGGTGCTGTGGGTAAGGGATTGTTTCTGGGTCTAGGGTTTCGGGCTTTGGGCTTAGGGTTAAAGGGCTTAGGGCTCGGGGATTGCTGACTCTCTAGATGCCCCCCAACATGTGCAATAAGGAACCGATCATCGTCATGTGATGCTTATAGAGGGTCCACCTGTTGGATGTTGGGGTAAGCAGAGAAAGTTTCGGGCTTAAGGCTTAGGGCTTAGTGGGTTAAGAGGTTAGGGCCTGGCCAGGGTTCAGGCGCATAATCGTCCACACTCTGCTAGGGTGGCCCTTGAAACCTTCTCTGAAAAATCTTCCTGAACATGATCCTCTTAAACCCAACAAGGGAAACCTAAAATCTCCAAAGGGCCTACCTAGTTTGTCGCACGGCTTCCGGGATGGTGGTCGGCGGCCCAGAATTTAGAGCCTCTAGGCCTTTGTCGCCTTCGGGCTGAAAGCTCAACAAGCACAAAGTACCCTTAATCCTAAACCCTAAACCCAAAGCCCTGAATCCTAACCCTAAACCCAAAGCCCCAAACCCTAAACCCTAAACCCTGCCCCCTCAACCCTCAACCCTGAATCCTAAACTCCAAAACTCTCGAGGCCCTAAGCTTTACCAAGGACTTTCAAGTGAGGCTCTTGGATCCATTCGATCGCCACTCCCGCGGCCGATTGTTCCGCGTCCTGAATAGGGTTTAGGGTTTAGGGGTACGTAATTGCTTTGCAGGACCCTAAATCATTGCCAATCTCATCCCCCTATCCCCGTGCACAGAACTGTCTAGGACGATAAGAGTCATTTCACTAAGGATCAGGGGTTTGGAGGGTAAGGTTTAGGACTTATGGACTCTGGGCGCGTCTGGGACCCGCGGGAGGACCATGCCATTCAGAAGTTATACCCTAAACAATAAGCCCCGAAACTCCTAAACCCTAAACACCCTAGACCTAGGATCGCGACGTCTCACGGCTCAAGCTCCGAGTTTAACGTTTAGGGTATAGGGTTTAGGCTCCCAGTTTGAAGGCGATGGGGTCAAAAGATAAACCCTGGATCCTAAACCCGGCAAATACTTTCAAGCGGCCTCGAAAACTAACCAACCGCAATTTGCCCTAAGCTTTAAGCCCAAACCTTGAAGCCTAAACCCAACACACCCTCAACCTTAAGCCCTAAACTGTGAGCCCTAAATTCTAAGCCTTAAACCCAAAACCTTGAGCCCTAAACCTTAAAACCCCTAAACCTTACACCTAGACCCAATAGGAATCAAAAGGGTGCCGTTTGTCGTTAAAGGGGTATTGGAACCTAACCCCAAAAAGGGGAATAATGGCCTACTCTGGGTCCTAGCCCGAACCCTAAACCCTAAACCCTACACCCTATTCCTCTACATAGGCAGCCTTTTTGGTGGCGCACGCATATCCGGCGAATCCACGGCCTGCCAAATAGCACTCAGTCTGAACATCCGCGTCAGAATGATTGACGCCCAGGGTAAGGGCTTGTAGGGTTTAGGGCTTGGGGGTTAGGGGCTTAGGGGCTTAGGGGCTTAGGGGCTTAGGGGCTTAGGGGCTTAGGGGCTTAGGGGCTTAGGGGCTTAGGCCAGCGATTGATTGTGGTGGAGTCCGGCTTAGGGGCTTAGGGGTTTGGGTCTAGGGCTTAGGGCTTGCGGGTTAGAGGCTTAAGGGCATCGGGGCTTAGGGGCTGAGGGGTTCAGATTTGGGGGGAGGGTAAGGGACAAAGGGTCTCGTGCTTGAGGTCTTTAGGGGGAAGCTTCCACTCTAAACCCTAAACCCTAAAACACAAACCCTAAACCCTAAACCCTGAACCCTAAACCCTAAACCGAACTCTGGGCCCAACATGCACGAACCCGAAGCCCTAAACCCGAAACCCAGACCTCGAATCCTGAGCCGAAGCCGAACATCCCAACAGCCCTAAGCCCTAAACCCTAAGCCCTGAACAAGCTGTGCCTTCCAAGGAGTTGAGGATGAGAATGCACTGATGGTGACCTGCTTGAAGGTCAAGCGCGGACCTAACCCCTCACCCTGAGCCCTAAGCATCACGCATCAGGGCTAGGGAAAGTAGGGTTTAGGGTTTAGGGTTTAGGGTTTAGGGTTTAGGGTCCCCCCCCCCCCCCCCCCCACACACAAAACAAATCGGGGCCTTACTTTGGGGTGCTTCTGTGCCTTGTACGGCCAGAACGCAACTGCTGGGCCTTCCTTGGCGACGCAGTCCCTGAAAAACGCGTGCTGCTGCAAGGCGGTCTCGGGCTCCAGGGTTTAGGGTTTAGGGTTTAGGGTTTAGGGTTTAGGGTTAAGGGTTTAGGGTTTAGGGTTTAGGGTTTAGGGTTTAGGGTTTAGGGTTTAGGGTTTAGGGTTATGCCAGTCTGCGTGCGGTTCAACAGGCTTTTTCAGCTCGCTCCATCGTGGGAAACGCCTATGGGCGGCACAATGTTGTTCACATGCGTGCATGCTTCCATCGCTCTGGCCAGGATGTCCACGATTTCCTCTGCACTGGCTATGCCCGGACGCCGTGGCACGCAGACCATGTCAAAGACATACCGCGCGTTGTCTGGCCGCTTCACCGCGGCGTGAAGAGTGAGACAGGCCAGCTTTGTGCTGCAGCTTCCGCAGCACAAGCTGGCCGGGTACTGACTGGAGAGCAAGCAGGAGCAATCCTCCGATGGATTCGGGGACCACGACCCACCCATAGTGGCAATCTTTTTCCTCGCTGCCTCCTGTGACCGCTGCACGCGCAGCCCGGAGATTTGCTCGAACCCTGCGCTCCAACATGTCTCATCCACCACCAAATGGAGACGTTGTATTCCCTAAACCCTAGGCCCAATTAACATATATCTATATATATATATATATATATATCTATATATATATATATATATATATATATATATATATAGTGTATACATATATGTATGCATATACATGCATGTGTAATTTTGTTATGTGTATATATATATATATATACCTTTATGGGTTCCTATGTTGTCCCCAAACAGGCCCCAGAGCCCATTAGAACAAATGGAGCCCAAACTGGGAATACTTAGGGTTTCTGTTGAGGCCCATCCTAGGGTTTAGGGGTTTGGGGGTTAGGGTTTAGGGGTTTAGGGGTTAGGGGTTAGGGTTTAGGGAATTTTGGGGGTATTCGGGGGCATTTGTGGTGTTGGACCAAACGGCCAAAGGCGCACCGTCAGCCACAGCTCGCTTCGATGGGCACCGCTAGGGTTTTGGGGGTTTAGGGTCTAGGGTTTAGGGCTTAGGGCTTAGGGTACCCTAAACCCTTTGGTCTAGGGTTGAAGGGTGGGCTCCTCCGAAATGATGTTAGATGACGTTGTGCACTGCCAGGATCGCTCGCTGCTGGACCCACTACACAAGTTGTGTGTATAGTTTAGGGTTTAGGGTTTAGGGTCTAGGGTCTAGGGTCTAGGGTCTAGGGTTTAGGGTTTAGGGTTTAGGGTTTAGGGGCCCCAAGCCCACAACATGCATCTTGGGCCCTAAGACCCTGTGGTGCGATGTTCGAAGGGCTTGCAAAGAGTCCAACGTAGGCGAAACAAACTCTATGCTCCCTAAACCCTAAACCCTCCATGCAAACTCAAACTTTAGACACAAGAGGTTTTCTTTCTATGCTTGGAACTCTCGGCTTTTTGTAGGCTATGGGCCTGTGGTCTTCTTGGGCTCAGACAAGTTTCAATTTGGGGTCTAGGGGTGTGATGTGCAGAGCTTATGTAAGGATTTGCGATTCAGGGCCATTTCGAATGGGCTCAGGCAAGAGTTGCCTAAACCCACAGCACCACCACGGCTGAAGTGAGTTCAAAGGGATATGGTCAGATTCCGTTAATATTACGGCCTTTACAGAATGTAGCCCTTAAAAAACATACTAAAAAAGTTGTATGCAATGTGAATAACAACTATAAACAAACGCACAAAAACTGCCAACAAACATATTGTATTCAGTTAAACTAAGAAAATAAATATATAGGTATATGTGTACACATATTCTTAATATTCATATAGGGCAAAGAACTTACCACATGGAGCAGCACCTTCCGCCAGCATGCTGCAGTTGTATTCCACATCGGCCTGGCTTGTTGGGATGCGTCTTTCGGTTTTACGGGAGGCGCATATGGCGCTTTCTGAAATTAAATTCGGGGTACCGTACTGGGGTCCCTCATCATAAGGGAACCCTACTAGTTGGGGGTCTGGTCCCCTGTTTTCGTAATCCCCCATAGAGGCCGAATTAGATATCCACAACTCAAGGGTGTAGGTCTCAGGGTTCACGTCTTAGCGAATAGTTTGTACAGGGGCTATAATAAGTAAAGCAGGGCGGCTATTGGAGTTCTTGTTGCCAGTGGCTGGTGGTTGCAGCTTTAGTTCGGCTACTTCGAACCTTACTTCTACCTTCCCGTGAGCCTTCAAGAAAGCCCTAAACCCCAAACCCCAAACCCCAAACCCCAAACCCCAAACCCTAAACCCTAAACCCTAAACCCTGAACCCGGACTGTGAGGGATGAGGGCAAGCAGAGGGGCGCAGCTGCAGGTTCATAATTACGGCGCCTTCTTCCTTTAGGCTTCGGGTTTAGGAGAGACCACACTAGTACTTCAGAGAAGTAGAGAAGTGACCATAGGATTTTTAGGGTTTAGGGCTTCTAGTGTCTAGGGATTAGGGATTGAGGCTTGTCGCGCTTGCATCTCCTGGATTTTTTAGGGCTTAGGGTCCAGGGCTTGTCGCGCCTGCAATTCCTGCCTGCGTGAAACTCTACTTCTGGTGAGTAGAATACTAGGATGGCCCCTAAAACCCTTTGAAAAATATTTTTGAATATGATCCTCTTAAACCCAAATAAGGGATAAAAAACAAAAAACCCCGCTGGCCTACCTAGAACCAGGCACCGCAAAGCCATAACTACATATGCGAGGGTCCAGGTGCTCGAAAGTGTTCTTTGTGAGGTTACCAAGCCCCCAAGCGCAAACATCTTTAACGTGGCAGCCCAGTAACCAGATTACAATAAGGGAAACCTTCTGGGGTTGGTTTCTATAATAAGGGAATCTAGAACGCAGAAAGGGCAAAAGGGTACCACGGGTATGCCGGGTTTCAGCTTCTGCATCTTATGGACCTATTTGCATCTCGACGCAGGTGCTCTCGTCTCGTAGTGCTCATGATCATGATTGAGAAGTTTAGGTTGCAAAGCTTAGGGCTCAAGGTTGGAAAGTTAAGGTGGTTGAGGGTTTAGGGTTTAGGAGTTTAGGGGTTTAAGGTTCAAGATTGGAAGACTGGGAATGAGAAGGGTGCATTTTCTTGTGCTGACAGGGATGTGGAAGGGAGTGCCTGGCTTGTCACGAAACCAAAAATTACGGGGTTGGGTTTGGGATTTAGGGTCCTCGTCCTCGTGCTCAGGATTCAAAGAATGCGGTTTTGCGCGCGTACCTTGCCATGCCTTCCTTCCAGAACCAGCCGGAAATGGCATCTGAAAATATAAATTCAACTAAAAACTATTACGCAAAAGTAGATGTGCGTTACAAAAAGAAAGTTAAGGGTAGTAATTTAATAAAAAACAATCTTAAAGGGTCGTAATTTATATGTAACATTACAACGTAAAACTTGCAACAGACGCCGCCGACCTTGCGCATCCGCGATCTTCCACACAGACCCCTTCGTTCAGGCCACGCGCCCAGATCGCGCTGTATGGTTTTGGGTTGAGGGTTTAGGGTTGAGGGTTTAGGGTTCGGGGCTTCAACTCCCAACTCTAACAATATAATAACACAATAATCTAATGATCAAGTGCTGTAATGAAATATAGTAATCCTGCGATAAAATATGAATAGAATATATGACTAAACTTGTAAACTGGCATTTTCATTCGGTACTACTATAAGAATGTAATTATATGAAAATATATTCATATACTAATGCATAACAATATGTTGATATACTGCTATCGAATTCTTAGCAATATAGTATTCTCGTAATATCGTGATAAGGTAATAAAACCATACAGTAAATAATGACACATTAAGATAATAAAACAACATTGTAAGCATACCAGAATATCAAATGACATAACACCATACACTCATATTTTACTAATATCATCTGATCATTGGAAAGTAGAAGAAAACCTAAGGATCCAGTAATTTAGCAATAGAATAGTATACTAACATATTAATACAAGGACACAATACTGGCATAATCTAATAGCGTGTTAATACAATAACGCAACGTAAATTAACAATGCGGGAATACGTTTAAACCCAAAGCCCTAAACCCGAAACACTAAATACCTAAACCCTCACAACTCTGCCTTCGTCGGCGACTGCCCCGTGATCTTCGTGAGCAGTGTGTGGAGGAGCCTGTCCATAAACCCACGAAGTTCGGACGTTTTGGCTCTATAGTGTTCGAAGGTGCAGTTAGAGGCGAGGGTAGATGTAACTCCAAACACGGGTCTGTATCGGCTATTCATCGTGCTTGCTCAGCCTACACAGGACCCAGGACTTAACCCCAGCCAGAGCTGACCACGAGCCAAGACATTAGCCTCGTATCAACAGTACCGGGATCACACATGAGGCCTCTCCCATGGGAACATGCCCCCCAGAAAGGTCTCAAAAAAAACAAGCCCGTCCAAATCCTGAGCCCGCAACTTCCAGTGCAAGCGGATCCGCAAAGCCTTCACCAACCCAACCCCTCAATCCTACTCCCGAGATTGGGTTTAGGGTTTAGGGTCTAAACCCAGCATGCCCTCAAGCTAAAGAACGCTAAGCACCTCGACCGTCCTTAAAACAAGCAGCAGCCTGGACCCCTGGCACTCGAAGCCCGAAGCATAAACTTGCCCCCTGAACCAAAGCTCCCTAAATCCGGGGGAGTCTGCGACCATACGGCTACTTCCTAAAATAGGGGCACCCCCTTTGTATGCCAACAATAGCACCTGGCAGCCCAGTAACCATATTTTAATAAGGGCACCCTTTTTTGGGGTTGGTTATTTTGTTAAGGGAACCTTGATTGTTAGCCCTAAACCCTAAACCCTAAACCCTACACCCTCAACCCTAAACCCTAACAAGCCCCAGTTCATTGAGGCACCAGCGAAAGCCCTGAGGCGCCGACACTTTGGGCTCGGCGCCCCCCTGGGCTACCTGCGCCTGCACATGGACACAGAGCTTTGCTTGGGGTTTAGGGTTTAGGGTTTAGGGTTTAGGGTTTAGGGTTTAGGGTTTAGGAGTTTGCGGGTGGAGGCTGTAGGAGTTTAGGGGTTTAGGGGCTTAAAGCACAAAGTCGTTGCCAGAATGGTCAAGTTTGTGGGCCCCCACGTACCCACCAGAAGTTGATTGAAGGTGTGGAGTTTAGGGTGTAGGTTTTCAGGGCTTAGGGTTTGGTCTTCTGGGTTCACGTTGGGTGCCCAAATCAGCACCAAAATTGGGAAATGACCCCTTTACTAACGACTCGAAACCCCAAGAAGTAGGTATTACTTTACAGACTTTAGACCCCAATGTAGGCATTATTAATATACTTGGAGCCCGAGGTTTATGTACTAGGATGGCCCCTAAAAAACCTTCTGAACAATATTCCTGGATGTGATCCCCTGAAAACCCGAAACCCTAGCCCTAAACCCTAAACTCTGAACCCTAAACCCTAAACCCTAAACCCTGAACCGTCCCAAGGGCCTCAACCATCAAGACTCCCTCGGAACCCTGTAAGGACGAGGTTTGGCAGCTTCGGGACTCCTAACTCCGAACAAGTTTAGGGGTTTAGGGTTTAGGGTTAAGGGTACTATAGGGGTCGGAATAATTGCGAAGAGTATTCCCTCGTGGTCCCTGCATGATACTGTAATAACCCCCCCCCCCCTGCGCCCCCCCCAAAAAAATCCATCTACGGGCCCTAGATTATTGAAGATAGCAGATTCCTAAGGCAGGCGCCTATTTAAGTAAGAAGCATGGGGTAAAAAAAGCCGATAGGGTTCGAAGTGGTAAACATGTTGGTAATTGTCCAGGCTCCTGTACCGTTCAACCGAACCTTCAAGGGGATGGCCGGGCATTGTAACATCAGTAACATCCGCTAACCAGGATTCCTAAAGCCTAAACCCTAAGTCCTCAACCCTAAGCCCTGAACCCGAAATCCTAAACCCTAAACCCAAACCCTAAACCCTAAACTCGCCCTGGAGACCTCCTCCCATGCCGGCGGCGGCGTTGTGGGTGGCATTGGCGGCCCTGGCCACGCCTCCGCAAATATGCAGTAGGGTTTAGGGTTTAGGGTTTGGGGTTTAGGGTTTAGGGTTTTGGGAGTCTCCCTCTACTTGGAGGTTCATCGTACTTATTCACCAATGTGGGTTTGTATTTTAATGGGGAGGCGCGTGACACGTGTTGGGGTCGGGGTATGTTTCGCGGGTATGTTTCGGGGTATGTTTCGGGGTATGTTTCGGGGGTATGTTTCGGGTATGTTTCGTGGCATCAGGAGCTACTTTACCTGCAATTTCGGGGGTATGTTACGGGGTATGTTTCGGGGGTATGTTTCGGGGTATGTTACGGGGTATGTTTCGCGGGTGTGCAACCCGTGTGCCATTCTTAAACCTGAGCCCCCCAAAAAAACACAAACCCATGTACTTATAACCCACTGATAAGCCCCTTAAGTGCCCTAATATGGTTATAAGTACAGTGATAGGTACAGTTATAATTGCACAAAAGAACACCCTATATATGTATATACATATACACTCACCAACATTTTTCAGGCACTCACCAAACATCCTGATACAAAAGCAGAAATGTCTTGGCAATTGTGCCGAGGCAGCTTCTCTAAGCAACATTCGGAGCGCATGATGAAGTCACTTGACAAGGTCAACGCGGTACATACATGTCGTCTTGGTAGCCCAGTAATCATATTATAATAAGGGCACCTTTTTTGGGGTTGGTTACTTTATAAAGGAACAAAAAAAGGGTAAAGGGTACCACTGGGCTACCAAGTCGTTATCGGGAGACTCCGAGCAAGGTGTGATGCAATCGAGACTAGGATGGACCTTAAAACCCTCTGAAAATATTTCTGAATATGATGCTCCTAAACCCAATACGGGAAATATAAAACATCCCAGGGCCTACGAAAAGGGTGTGCAGGAGCGAGAGAGTGTGACCAGGGTGCTGCATTCGCCAAGGCAAGCTTCAGTGCAGGTGTTGCACAGGATGACTGCGCCAAACCTTATAAAACCCTTGACGCACCCTAAACCCTACATCCTAAACCCCCTAAACCCCCTGAACACCCAAAACCCTAAACCCTAAACCCTAGACCCTGAACCCTACTTCAGCAAGGTGAGATCTTGGGGCCCCTTAGGTTACTGCATTTATTGTTCAGACTTTTGAGGTTCCCCCATATATACTAGAAGTCCTTAATCGGGATTCTAATTTGGGTTTAGGAACTGGGGTTTAGGGATTTAGTGTTTAGGGCTTAGGATTACAACGGGGGGGGGGGGGGTACTAATTTCCTTATTTAGGACGGTTAGTATTTGGGGGCAGAACATCCCAAGTTCAGACTCCGGTGTTCGGGTTTATGTTTTGGGGTTGGGGGGTTCGGGCTTTGGTTTAAGGTGTGGGCTTGGGGGCTTGGGGGTTTAGGGTTTGGGCTTTGGGGTTTAAGGATTGGATGGATTGGGCTTTGGGGTTTAGGGATTGGGCTGTGGGGTTTACGGTTTGGGCCTTGCTGGGTTGAGGGATTGGGGTTTGGGGTTTTCGGGATTGGGGTTTGGGGTTCAGGGAGTGGGCTTAGGGCTCAGGGTTTAGAGTTTCGGGTTTGGGCTTTCAAGCGCCCTGCCTTGGCCTTGGCGACCTTTGGCATGGCCTTCACCTTCGGCGCGGCCTTGGCCTTCGGCGCCATCCAGGACCTGGGGCATCTCCCCTTTGACTTCAACATAGGGTTCAGGGTTTAGGGTTTAGGGTTTAGGGTTTAGGGTTTAGGGTTGGAGAGAATTTATAAAACATGGGCTCAACATCGCCATTATATGGAAAGGCTTTGATGGATCACGTTTGTGCCTAGAGCTGTTAAAAGGTTTGAAGGATCCAAAACGCGTGATCATACTGACAATGTTGCATAGTCTTACGTGTTTTCGTGTGTTGCTGTTTTGGTTTGCTTTCGCTTGTGCTTTCCTGGCGTATGCGGTACGCAATGATTGTTAGAAGAAGAACGGAACACAAACAGCTGCTGCTTTTTGAACATAAGTTTTCCCCCATCCCTGAAAGCTCCTAAAGAAAAGAGACGATCGACAGATGAGCTTGATCCTCCTTGCCACAAGTTGAAAGCCCTAACCCTAAACCCTAAACCAATGATCATTGTATTATGTCGTCTGCTTTGTCACCGGCAAGCCTACTTCAACCGTAAGCCTGACGTAAACCTTACAATTCCTGAACACATCCTTAAACCCTAAAGCTCTACATTCGCAGCCCCAAAACATCCGCTCACCCCGCAACATCCTCAAGCCCACAAACCCTAGAACTGCTTGGAACTCTAAACCCTATAACGGTTTAGGGTTTACGGTTTAGGAAGTTTAGGATTATAGGGTTTAGAGATTCGGGGAACCCTAGACCCTAGACCCTAAACCCTAAACCCCAAACCCTAAACTTCTTGGTCGCTGGCGCTTGCCGCCCCAACGGCAAGGCTTTCGGCACCTCGCAGGGCGTCGGGTTTTGGGGTCTAGGATGGTTTACAGGGTTTAGGGTTTAGGGTTTGGGTTTCGAGGGTGTAGGGTTTAGGGTCTTCAGGGTTTAGGGTTGAGGATTTAGGGTTTGGGGTTTGGGAATTAGGATTGAGGATTGAGGGTTTAGGCTGGGGCTTTGGATGATTCAGTTGTTTTCGGAGGGCATGGCTTGGGGGTTCGGGCGTTTTAGGGTCTTGGCTTTGGGCTCCTGCAGTGTGGGGTTAGGGTTCTGTAATGTTTAACCACCCGAGCCCTTGGATGCTTGTGGGTTTAAGAGTTCCCAGTTCAGAGTTCAGCTCAGTCTACATAAGCCGCTCGTAATTGAATGTACGTAAACCTAACAGTTGAAAATAAGGATCATGATGGCATAGCAAGAGAAGCAACAGAGAGAGAAAGAGAGCGAGGGAGAGAGAGAGAGAGAGAGAGGAAAACAAAAAAGAGAGAGAGCGAGCAGCCATGACATGAACAAGAACAATAGTACTTGTGGTATTGACGGCGTCAAACAAGATTCATGGAGAACTGTTCCGCCCTATCGGCCGGGGTGGGGAATAGGGAGGCGGAGGAGAGGGGGGGGGGGTGGTGAGTGGGGGCGGGGGGGTGGTGGGTGGGGTGGGAGAGGCATTAATCCTATTCTCACACTAGCATTTTTCAGAGTGGCAGCAGCGTCTCGCATTCAGTGCGGTCGTGTTTTCAAAGAGAAAGAACCTCATTGCATACGTAAGCAGAGATCAACCTCCTGCAGCCCTTCATGCAGGGCAGGAGCAAAGATAGACCAACGCTCTCTCTCTCTCTCGCTCTCTCTCACACACACACACCGCTCCACCCCCATTCCCATTGCCAGCTCCCTTTCCTCATAAACTCAACAAAACCCTAAACCTCAAACCCAGAAACTGATTTCGCCTCCGCGGGCCCATCATCGATGGTGACGACATCTGGCAACCGGCAGAGGCTTCCAGGGGGTGGTGAGGGTTGAGAGGCTAAAACCCTAAACCCTAAACCCTAAAAGGTTCGGACACTAAGCCCTGAACCCTAGGACTCAGGTGCGTTTTGTTGATTTCACAAAGGAGGAGGGGGGGGCAAGGGGGGGGGGGGGGGGGTGGTATTGGTGGGCTTGTGACAGATGAAGCCAGGAGCTTCAGAAATTTAATGCAGGCTTTTGGTGGTAACCCGTCGCCGTCGCCGTCGCCGTCGTCGCCGTCGTCGTCGTCGTCGTCATCGTCGCAGTTGTTAGTTGTTAGATGTCAGTTGTCAGTTGTGAGTTGTGAGTTGTCAGTTGTCAGTTGTCGGTTGTCACATGTTAGTTGTTAGCTGTTGCTTGTTGGTTGTTGGTTGTTAGTTGTTAGTTATTAGTTGCTAGTTGTTGGTTGTTGGTTGTTGGTTGTTAGTTGTTAGTTGTTAGTTGTTCGTTGTTAGTTGTTAGTTGTTTTCTGTTCGCTGTTTGTTGTTTGTTGTTGTTTGTTGTTTTGTGTTGTTTGTGTTGTTGGTGTTTGCTGTTTGTTGCTTGCTTGTTGTTTGTTGTGTGTTGGTTGCTTAGTTGTTGGTTGTTGGTTTGGTTCTGTGTGATGCTTGTTGTTTCCTGTTTGCTGGTTGTTTTGCGTTGGCCTGGTCGTTGTATGTTGTGTGTTGTGTGTTGTGTGTTGTGCGCTGCCTGTCGCCTGTTGCCTGTTGCTTTGTTGCTGCTGCCTGTGGTCCCTGAACCCGAAACCCTAAACCCTAAACCCCAAACCCTAAACCCTATACCCTAAACCCATCCCAGGCGCGTCCCACCTGGGCCTGTCCATGGAGGTGTCTTGGGCGGGCGGGGACGTGAGGTCGCCAGCCTGGGTAGCCACATGGGCTTCCCCCCAAATACAGATTACGTAAACCCTAAACCCTAAAGCCCAAATACGGGTTTACGGGGTAATTTGGGTTTAGGGTTGAGAGCTTGGAGATTACGGCTTATTGGAGTTCCCGGATTCCCGAAACTCAGTCGGTCTTGTTTAGTCTCCTGTTATGTAACTTAGAAATTTGCTGAGAGGCGGTAGCTGAGAATTCAGCTACCGGGGCTTCAGAAATAACGGGGTCTTGCCCGTAATTGGGCTACTTTCACGAGTAGCCATGAACCCTCTAAGTAGGAGCTTTTTACAGAGCCGCCCGGAGAAAGAGATCCCCTAAACCCTAACCCCTAAACCCTAAACCCTAAACCACAGCACCACTGTCTTTGAAGCCCGACATGCGCAAGCCGAAAATCCCAAACTTACGATCCTAAGGGTCCATGTACCTAAACAGTTTAGGGTTTTGGGGTTAGGGTGTAGGGTGTAGAGTGTAGGGTTTAGGGTTTTGGGGTTACGGTTTAGGGCTTAGGGTTCAGGGTGAAATAGGGAATACGTTGGCCTTAAAGTACCTCCTATGTAGGGACTTTGGGGCCCAAGCACGCAATAAAAAGGTACATGGACCCTTGCGGTAAGAGCCTACAATCCAAAACCCCAAAGGTCTGAAAACCTAACCCTAAACCCTAAACCCCAAGCCCTAAAGTCCAAAACCCCAAAGCCCTGAGAACCTCTGCAAAATCACTTGGGGGGGGGGGGGGGGGGGCCTCATTCCGAGGTTTCTTCCAGAAAACCCTCGGCTCTCCAGCGATAGTCCCAAAAGTAAGATGCGTCTTCTCAAGCTGGTTTGAAAATCAAAATTGCGTATGTGTATATATGTATATATAATACATGAATATATACGTATATATATATACATATTTTTTATTTATTCATATAATTATAATCTATATATATATATATATATTATGTGTGTATATATATATATATATTGGGGTTTACGATATCAGGCTGGAGCGGCTGGGGGTTCACGATATTAGGTGTACCTTCTTGGGGTCCGTATTACAAGAGAATCCCATTATGTGGGGGGACGATATTAGGGGTCCCTTATTTGCGTAAGCCCCCATATTGGCTTAGGTTCGTATCGATGTTTAGTAGAATTTGGACAGCCTCGGCGCAAACAAAACTTGACAATAGCGCGCGACTCTCAACCCTAACCCCCTCCTCAAAGCGTGAAACGATAGCTTATGTGAATTTGCGGGGGCCATGGCTGGATGAAAGCCGCAGGCCGCAGGCGTCCAAAAGGAAAATATCCAAAACAAGGAGGGCAGGATGCAAAGCAGCTTAAACCCATGAACCCTGAACCCTAAACCCTAAACCCTAAACCTTAACGCTAAACCCCAAACCCCAAACCCCAAACCCAACCAACCTGAAATCCCAGCCCCAGCTGAGGAGCCGAACTGAAACGGCGACTTCATCGCCGTCGTCATCGCCCAGCTGGCCTCCAGCACAGCTTCGCTTGCGCAGGGTTTAGGGTTTAGGGTTTAGGGGTTGGGGTTTGGGGTTTGGGGTTTAGGGTTTAGGGTTTGGGGTTTGGGGTTTGGGGTTTGGGGTTTGGGGTTTGGGGTTTGGGGTTTAGGGTTTAGGGTTTAGGGTTTGGGGTTTAAGGTTTAGGGTTTTGAGCCTACTAGTGCCTAACGCACTGAATCGCTGACTCCCTGAAACCCTGAGACCCTGAATCCCTGAAACCCCTCCTAAACCCCCCAACCCCAAAACCCCAAAACCCCTCCCAAAACCCTAACCCCTAAACCCCTCAAACCCTAAAGCCCTACAGACCTAAAGACCTAAAGCCCTAAACCCGAAGAGGTTTAAGGGGTTTAAAGGGTGCAAGGGGTTTAAAGGGGTTTAGGGGCTTTAGGGTTACGGGGTTTGGCAGGGATTGGGACTCTGGGGTCTCTAAGGCTCACCTAAACCCTAAACCTCTCTATCATAATGAATTTAAACGCTAATTCAAAAGTGGGCAACGGTGATTTTCGGCCTCAACAGTGGGCAACGGTGACTTTCCGGGCCTCAAAAGTGGGCAACGGTGACTTTTCGGGCCTCAAAATGGGCAACGGTGACTTTCCGGGCCTCAAAAGTGGGCAAAACGGTGACTTTCCGGGCCTCAAAAGTGGGCAAAACGGTGACTTTCCAGGCCTCAAAAGTGGGCAACGGTGATTTTCCTGGCCTCAAAAGTGGGCAATGGTGACTTTCCGGGCCTCAAAAGTGGGCAACGGTGACTTTCCTGGCCTCAAAAGTGGGCAACGGTGACTTTCCGGGCCTCAAAAGTGGGCAACGGTGACTTTCCGGGCCTCAAAAGTGGGCAACGGTGACTTTCCGGGCCTCAAAAGTGGGCAACGGTGCTTTTCGGCCTCAAACTCCGACCCCCCCCTTGGGAGGGAAAGTTTGCCTCCAAAAACACCCCAAATGAGGGGGGCCCCAGGATCGGCCCGGGTCCCTATTAAAAATGCGATTTTTTAGTACTGAAATCGACGGTTCTGGGTGGCCTCGTTTGCTGGGTTTTTGACCACGAGCCTTCACCGATAGGGGCTTCTAATCCGTAGGGTTTAGGGCCCTAAGAGCATAAAGGGCCTGTTGTGGGCCTTAGATTAGATTTCGGGTTTTGGGTCCGTTAAAAACTAACTACTGGGAATGTATTGAGTGAACTTTGTATTTTCTCAATGTTATGGGTTTCTTGGGTGGGTGGGTTTTTTTCCAATGCTTGACAAGCTGCTTGACTAGTGAATGCTCGGACTTGAGATGCTGAACCCTAAACCCTAAACCCTAAACCCTAAACCCTAAACGGGCTGAGCTCTGCACCGACTGCCCCGCCGTGCTGAAAGACTCCAAGCAAAGCCTCGGGCAGCTCGGCACACGAGGCTTGGCTGGCTGAGGGCTGGGGTTCAGGGTTCAGGCCTCAGGGCTCAGGGCTCAGGGCTCAGGGCTCAGGGCTCAGGGCTCAGGGCTCAGGGCTCAGGGGTCAGGGTTCAGGGTTCAGGGTTCAGGGTTTAGGGTTTAGTTTTTTAGGGTTAGGGTTAAGGGTTAAGGGTTAAGGGCTAAGGGTTAAGGGTTAAGGGTTAAGGGTTTAGGGTTTAGTTTTAGGGTTTGGGGTTTTGGGTTTGGGGTTTGCGGTCTAGGGTGTAGGGTGCAGGGTTTAGGGTTTTAGGGTGAGGGGTATTGGGGTGTAGGGTTTTAGGGTTTGGGGTCTATAGGGCTTGTAGGGTTCAGAGCTTGAGAGTTCATGTAGAGTGTCGGGCTTTAGAGTTGTGGGGTTCAGGGCTTGAGGACTTGCTTCGGGTTTCGAGTGCAGGGTTGGGGTGGTAGAGTTCAGGGTTTCAGGGTTTAAGAGTCCAGGGTTTAGGGTATACGCAACAAGGCCCTGTGCACAAATGGTCTATACTTGGGCCCGCGAAGTACAAAGCAAAAAACGAAAACAATTTAAACCCTATCTAGGCCCAAGAAGAACCTAGGAATAAACAGGGTACCCTTTTTGGTTTAAAAAGGGGCTTATAAGGGAACCCCTAAACCCCAAAAAGGGAATAAGAGCGAGCCTATACCCTGTGTCCTAGCTAACTAGGCATATGGACCCTGAGAGCCTCCCTGGTTTAGGGTTTAGGGTTTAGGGTTTGGTTTAGGGTAGGGGTTAGGGGTTAGGGTTTAGGGTCTAGGGTTAGGCAAGCCCCGAAGCCGGATTGGAAAGTTGAGGGGCTGTCTGGCTTGGTGCTTCGGATCTAAGGCTTTGCGTGCCTAACTCCATGAGAATATCTGAGGAGCCTACATGAGAACCCTTTCTGTACCTTAATCCTCCCTTATGCCCTACCATACTAGCATACAAGCCACAATACCCTAAACCCTAAACCCTAACCCTACACCCTAAACCCTAAATCCTAGACCCTAATCAACCAGGCCCTACATCAGGCTTCCACAGGCAGCTGAGAGAAGAGCTGGAGGACGTGTATCTGCGCCTCCTGTGGGCCGCGCGGGGTGGGTTTAGGGGTTAGGGTTTGGGGTTTAGGGTTTAGGGTGGGTAACTCTGGGGCCCCTTTGGGTTAATGGGTTGGGGTTTAAGGGTTCAGGGTTTAAGAGTTTAAAGGTTTAAGGGCTTAAGGGCTTAAGGGTATAAGGGATTACGGGCTTAAGGGTTTAAGGGTTGAGGGCTTCAACTTTAGAGCTTTAGAGTTGAGGTTGAGGCTTTGAGGCTCAGGCATGCGTGTCATAACCCCACTACAAAGCACACAGTCAGCCTAAACACTCCAGCAGCCCTAAACCCTAAACCCTGAACCCTAAACCCTAAACCCTATAAACCCTAAGTTAAGCCCTAAACCCTAAGCCCGAAGCCCCTAAGCCCTAAGCCCTAAAACCCTCAATGCCTCTGGGGGGCCCTAAGCATCCCTACTTGGAGGTGCATGGACATGCTTAATTTAGGGTTTTGGGTTTTGGGTTTAGGGTTTAGGGCTAGGGTTTAGGGTTTAGGGTTTAGGGTTTAATGTTTAGGGTTTAATGTTTAGGGTTTAGGGTTGAGGAGGCTTAAAAGCAAGCTGCCGGGCTTGAGGTAGCTGCCGCTCTACCTCCTTGCAGCCTTCATCTTGGGTCGTTCTCTTTGAAACTAAGGCCCTTTTTTGGGTCCTAGGGTTTAGGGTTTAGGGTTTAGGATTTAGGGTTTAGGGTTTAGGATACAGCACCTTATAAAAAGGACCCCCCGTTGTGCGAGAGACTGCTATTTGCTTAAGAACCACACAAAATATGAAGAATGATAGTCCCTGTATTGCCTTTATGAGGAAGAATACTTTATGTTATGGGGGGGAGTTCTTAAGCCAATAGTGGGAGACCTACCCCAAGTATTGACACGGCCTGTGAGAAAGGGTCATCATCTTGCAGCCGGGACTGATTGTGCATCATTGCCTGTTGCCTGTATTACTTTGTTGCACCGTGCACTTTGGGAATTTGATTTCGTAACATCGTACTTACATAGGGAGTTAAGCCCTAAACCCTAAACCCTAAACCCTAAAGCCTAAAGCCTAAAACCTAAAGCCTAAAGCCCTAAAACCTAAACAACGATTAAGGCTCCTATATTCAACTGAAGCCCCTGAGCTGTCGTGTGGCCTCCTCCGTCGTAGCAGCCTTGCCTTCGTAGCTGATGCCCCCCAAGCATGGCAAAACCACCTGGGCCGTTGCCCATGCAATCTTGAACTGCGAGCAAACAACCCTGAGCCCTAACCAACTCTCATCGCAAAACCTTGAACCCTAACTCTACCATCCGTCCTCATTTTTGCCTACATACACACATATATATATATATATATATTTATTTATTTATGTATATATAGTGTTTAATACAATGTAATAAACTATTATATAATACAATAGAATAGCATATAAAACAATATAATGTGAAAAATGAAATGTAATATACTAAAATATAATATATACATGGAACTTAAACAAAATGATCAGAAGCCCACACTGTTAATCTTAGAGGTCTTCAAGGTGGAGACAAGCCCACATCCGAGCACTTCGATCCGTCCGGATGTTGGACACGCGTCGGGTGGTCACACGGAGGGTTAGGGTTTAGGGCTTAGGGCGTAGGGCTTAGGGTTTAGGGCTTGGGATTTAAACATCTCATCAAGTCCCCTGAGGGCCCATCATGGCAAACAAAGCCGTTCTGCATCAGCTCGGTCACGATCTGCACATCAATCTCCTGTCTAACCCTACCTTCTTCAGAGGGTTCTCAAGTACGGGCCTGTGGGTTTTATAGGGTATGCAAGGGGTACATTCTAAGGGTCCCCCATTTCTAAGGGCCCGCATTCAGGGAACATGTAACTACCTTAGGTCCTGGCAGGGCCCAAACCCCATAAGCAGATGTACGTAACGGCACAGATTTAGATACCGCATGGACACAACCATAGACATAGACACAGACATACACATAGTCATACGTAGATAGAGGTGCCTTATAATAGAGATAAACATGGACATGTAGATCGCCAAACATATAGACATTTTTGATAGGTACATAGGTACAGAGGTACATGTATGTATACATACATATATATATATATATCGATATATGTACATAGCTCCCAAAAATAAATGTGTATATATACACACATATACACGCATTTCTAGGCATATCTGCATAAATATATACATACGTATTGACAGATACCCAAGACCCGATAACCCTAAATCCTAAACCCTAAACCTTAAACCCTAAACCCGCAACCCCAACAGCAGGGCTCAGGGTCACAGCCTGTCCTCGCGCACCTCTCGCAGAAGAAGCCTGCGAGGCAGCCGTGCGGCTGTTCTCTCTGTCTCTCTCTCTCTCTCTGTCTCTGTCGCTCTCTCTGTCTCTCTCTCTCTCTCTCTCTCTCTCTCTCTGTCTCTTTGCTAAAGGTTTCGGGCTCAGTTAGGGTTTAGGATCGAGGTTTAAGGTTTAGGGTTTAGGTTTAAACCCTAGAGTTTAGGGTTTAGGAGGCTTGTAGTGCGCTGCAGGGTTTGAAGACCTTGCCTTGTAGGGTTTGCAGGATTCTTCGGGACTTATGGGTCATGTGGTTTGGGGTTCGGACTCTGAGGCCTGGAATCAATAAATTTTGGCGTTTAGGGTTAGGGTTTAGGGCCTCAGGATTTATGGCTGATGAGTGGGGGTTAGGGTTTAGGGGTCTGCGGTTCAGGGCTTAGGGTTTCGAATGCCCCCTCCAAAGCTATACTCCCCTTTGAACCCTATACCCTAAACCCTAAACCTTCATGTTTGCTTGGACTTGCTTATGCCAGCGGAGAACGCATGGGCAGTTCTCGAAGACATGCGCATGGGCAGTTCTCGAAGACATGAATGGGAAGACTAAAGTACAGAACGACCCAAAACCCTAAAACCCTAAACCCCTATAAGAAAGGACCGTCATGGGGAGAACTGACCGTAAAAACTTCAGTGACAGGCTGTGGGGCTCGACAACCTTGAAAATGCTACCTGGGGTGTAGGGCTTAGGGTTAAGGATTTAGGAGGTTTAGGGTTTAGGCTTTAGAGCCCAAACCCTAAACCCTAAACCCTAAACCCTAAACCCTAAACCCTAAACCCTAAACCCTAAACCCTAAACCCTAAACCCTAAACCCTAAACCCTAAACCCTAAACCCTCCCTACAGCCTTCCAAGTGTGTCGAAGAGGCCGCGGATCAGCGCATCGAGATCCATGGCTTTCTAAGCCCAAGCCAAGGCTTGCTTGGCACCGTTTCTAGGGTTTAGGGTTTAGGGTTTGGGGTTTGGGGTTTAGTGTTTGGGATTTGGGGTTTGGGGTTTAGGGTGGTTTAGGGTTTGGGGTTTGGGGTTTAGAGTTTGGGGTTTAGGGTTTTGGGCATCTAGGACTTTAGGGATATAGGGCTTGAGGGTTTAGGAATTTCGAAGATTTGGGGATCCTGGGTCTTCGGTTTTGGCTGATAGGTCTCAGGGTCTTGGGGCTGGACCTTTAAGTGCGCAGTTTAGGGTTCCGGGTTCAGGGTTCAGGGGTTAGGGTTTAGGGTTTAGGGTTTGATGGGCTGCTCTGGTTGCCTACAACTTGAATAACCAGCCTGAATGGAGTTTCGATCATACGGTTTGAGCTCTTGTTCGGGCACAGCGACTACAGGGTGGAAAGCTTCAAAGGTTGCAAGGGTTTAGGGTTTAGGGTTTAGGGTTTCGGGTTTAGGGTTTAGGGTACTTTCCGCTTCGGAGCATGTTCGAGGTAACTGCTACGGCTTGGACCCAAGGGTCACCAGCGGAATGTTGCTGGCGACAATGCCACTTCGGACTACAGAGAACTTGTGCGGGTTCTATACTGTAGGGGGTCGAGTACTCATATTCCCTTATGGTCCCTGAAAGATGATAGACTTCAATGACCCTCCAAACCCTGTTCTCAATATTAAGGCCCCTAGCCCTAAACCCTAAACCCTAAACCCCAAACCCTAATGATTCAGAGTCCTATGGTAGAGCAGGGTTCCTTCTTGGGTACCCATCATACCACCTTGAGGCAGGTCCGGGAGCTGAACGTGTGGACTGAGGGTCCTGATCCCAAACCCTAAACCCTAAACCCTAAACCCCCAAACCCCCAAACCCCCAAACCCTAAACCCTAAACCCTAAACCTAAACCCCAAACCCCAAACCCCAAACCCTAAACCTAAACCCCAAACCCTAAACCCTAAACTCTAAACCCTAAGACCTCAGCCCACAATCTCGGAAGCTAGGTAGGCGATCTACTTGCTCCAAAAAAAGTACCTTGAATCATCGGGGTGTTTGATTACGGCTTGAACCTAAATCCATGAACCCCTGCTTCTAAACCCCCCATTGCCGTCTCCATACGTAGTCGCTTTCCGCTGCGCTTTTGATAGGCTCTCTTCAGGTAAGCGAGAAAAAAGTCCTAGCCCGCAACCATAAGACATACCGAATTGTCCAGTACCTAGGGGAACTAGAGGTTAACCTTGATTATAAGGGGATTCTATTACCCCACAAATGTTAAAGGTTACCTACTCTACAACTCAGCATAAAGCGGAACAGGAACTTCGGATCACGTGGGCCACGGCTTTTGTGCGCTGCGACTGCTCGGGCAGGTCTTAAGCAGAACTTCCTTCTGTCCAGATGCCTCCGGGCTGCGGGGTCCAGTCGCAGGCTCCCTCAGCCCTACCCTAAACCCTAAACCCTAAACCCTAAAACCCTACACCCATTTGTGGAGTAAGGTTCTCTCAATGGCCTCTTCGTGCACGCTGCGACGGGGCCCGTCCAAACACATACTGGTTCTAAGCATTTCCCAGGGCCCCTTGGCCTCCCAGACCCCTGGGAGGATCCAAAAAGTAGATCCCCGGAAGGATTCCTAAAGATGACCCAGTAGTAGTGGATATAGGGTATTATTTGGGGGTAAAAATGACCCAAATGACCCAATAGTAGTACAGGGTACTATTTGGGGGGTTCTACTTTGCGGATCCTCCCAGGCGTCTGGGCATTGGCGCTTCAGCTGACTCGGACTGTTCTTGTTCTCAGTTGCTACCTTGAGCAGCAGCTGAGATGGATTATTCACTGAGATTTTTGATTTGCTCTTCCAAAAGGATCCTGTACACTGCGGGTCAAACCACACTAGGGTCCATCTCAGGGGCGCCTTCCGATGGACCCCCACGCTGCAAACCCTAAACCCTAAACCCTAAATCCTCAACCCTCAACCCTAAACCCTAAACCCTAAACTTCGCGAGCTCGGGCATCTGCTTACCAGCCGTTTCTTTGCCAAGCTGAGGCTTCCTTACTTCCCCAGTATGCCCATCATGACAACACAACTATTTCGAATGTAGACCTTCACAAAGTAGGACCCTAAACCCTAACAAGCAGATTAGCACTAAGTGAGTTATAAGAACCACCAAAAAAACCTGAAAAAATGCAGTCCCCGAACTGGGATGGCCCTTACGACGCTCTGAAAAAAACCATCCCAAATCTTATCCTCTTAAACCCCAACAAGCGAAGCACCTGTTGTTTTTGCCAAGTTGCCGGCCAAGCTCCGAAAGCTCCAAAAAGTGGGGGATGCGTGAGCTGGAGGTTGCCCAAGGTCAAAGTGCGACGGGCTTTCGATGTCGATGATGTCGCTTGCGTGGCATATGAAGTGCTCGTGACCTCGTCGTGTCCAGCCCTCTTTCGGCAGCGCGGTGGTAGTGGACCGGCTGGATATGGACCCTCGAGGCCCTCGCGCATCACCATCTCCGGCCCTGTGCACCTTGCTTCCAGCCGAGGGCTTCCGGGTTTAAGGTCTACCTGCTGAGGGTGGCGAACTCAAGCTTGAGGTTTCGGGATGGGCCGAAGGCCTCCGCGCAACAGCCCCATGAGTGAGCGGAAACCCTGCGCCTCTCAACCCTCAAGAACTGCTGCGAGGCACGAGCTGGGAACCATGATACCGGGTATCTTCCGGAGCCAGGGAAAGAAGGTGTTCTTGCGCTTCCGGAGTGCGAGGCCTCGTTCTATGGATGTAGGGGTTGTGGGTTTCGGGGTTGAAAGGCTGGGCGCGCAATCTATAGCTGCCTTACGTACCGACAACCCGCCTTAAAGACCTTGCACAAAAACAAGAAAACACCCGAACAGCACTAAACCCTAAACCCCAAACCCCAAACCCCAAACCCTAAACCCTAAACCCTAAACCCTAAACCCTAAACCCAGCACTAAAGCGCACAGCTGGCCACTTCGGAAGCGGGCGCCGAACTTGCTGCCGAGCGCAGCAACGGAAAGCGGCAAGCTGTTCTTCAGATCCTTGCATGTCTCTGTTCTTAAGGGGAAAACGGGCATGGTGGAGCATATCTTTATGGCTGGATTTTAAATTAAACTCCTACGCATTATAGTTGTTTAAGGATTTGGGCTTTAGCTTTCGGCAAAGCATTACGCCCAAAAACTAGGAAAGCCGCAATTGCAGTGAGATTAGAAACGTCAGGAACACCAAGCCCAAATTGGGCCGTCAATTTAACAGGACATTTTGTACGGGCCCCTAACATGCCTCCTTTCGCAAGCCAAAGGTCTCTGATCAACATCTCCTCCGTCTCCTGCTCGACGTCTTTTGTAAGCTTTGCACTTGGAGTTGCAGGCCTTGTAAGATTTGCAGATGGAGTTGTAGGCCTTGCAAGCTTTGCACCTGGAGCCTCATCTCGCTTCGCAGAGCAAGCCTTTGCCAGCAGAGCCATTGCCGACAAGAGCTGCGTGGCAAGATCGCGAGCCTCGGCATTCTGTGCGAGTTGATCGGACAAGCGCACCGCCCCACTGAAGTTCCAGGACAGCAGCTGCAGAGAGACTTTGCTCGGATGGTGCCGTATGTCGTCACAGCCTGCGATAGCTTGAAGCATAGTGGGAAGATGGCAGTGATTATAGCTACAATTGCGCAGGCGACTCCATAGCTCCTCCACACTCACAGGCTCCAGCTTCTTGGAAGCACGGGAATCGGCTCCCCAGTTGCCCGGGGGAACCGCATCTGTCTTCGTGTCCTCCTGCTTACTGGAAGACACAGGGGCATCGGCTCCCCAGTCGCCCGGGGGAACTGCATCTGGCTTCGTGTTCATCACCTCACCAGATGCAATCAGCTTCCCTCCCCTCAGCCTTCTTAGGTAGAGGCTCAGGAGAGTTAGTGGCGTAGGTTGAAAGGCTCAGTGTACCTTGATCCTGCAAACAGACCGGAAAGAGAGGCACTGGTCTGCCCTCAGAAATCAACCAGGGCCAAGGTGCTCTGGCCAGTAGCTCGTCGATCTTCAGCTGGAGCTCTCTCTGCCTCAACTTACTTAGAGGTTTTAGCGGTTTAGGGTTGTAGTGCTTTAGGGCCCTAGGGCTTTCATGGTATACTCTATACATATATATACATACTATGAGGATCAGGGAATGTAGCAAGTCTGTCATAAGCAGGGCTCATACACCCCACACCCTCCCCAAACCCAAAGACAGGAACCCTAAGCCGACCCCCCAAGCCCTGCACCCTTAGAACTACCCTTCAAACTCCATATAGAACCCGCGCGCCTGAAGCCGCAAAACCCTCAGCCCAACAACAATCCTAACCCTGAACTTGGGATGATCCCCCTTAAAAGGGATTATACTACGGGTGTACTATAATCCACTAAGAAGGACTGTTAGTATACGGGGGAACATCCCAACACTGAAACCCTAAACCCTTTAGGCCCTAAACCCTAAACCCTAAACCATGACCGAGGACTGTAATATTAGGAAGTCCGCCCCGACATCGATGGTGGTGGCAGCTCCGACAGAGGTGGTGATGATGGTTTAGGGTTTAGGGTTTAGGGGTTTAGGGGTTTAGGGGTTCAGGGGTTCAGGGGTTCAGGGGTTTAGGGTTTAGGGGTTCAGGGGTTCAGGGGTTCAGGGGTTTAGTGTTTAGGGTTGGGATGTTCCCCCTTATACCAACAGCTCCTGAATAGGGATTACAGCAACCTCCGAGTTCAATCCCTATTGAGGACTGTTAGTGTAAGGGGGAACGTCCCAAGTTTAGGGTTTATTAAGTTTGGGGTTTTGGGTGTAGGGCCGACGGTCTTTTCAATGATGATGATGATGATGATGATGATCTAGTTCATTGTTGGGATAATATTAAAAATGTATTTGTTTATTCCTTATTGGGTTTAAATACCCTCAAAAATGTAAACTGTTACCCAACTATGACAAAGTGATGATAATGATGATGATGGTGTCGGTTCTGGTGCTGGCGGCGGCTGTGGCTGTGGTGCTTGGTGGGTGATGCTATTGGCTTGATAACTCTCATGGCAGCAGCAGCAGCAGCAGCAGCAGCAGCAGCACACTTTCTCGGTAGTGTTATCCTCATCTGTATACAACTTGTCACGATAGTCTGCTTCCGTCTCTTGATGAGGTAAAAGCCCAAGTCCTATAACCCTAAATTCTCAACCCCAAAGAAAAGCATAAACCCTAAACCCTAAGGACTCCCTAGGATGGCCACCAAAACCCTCTGAACAATTCATGAATATGATCCCCTTAAACCCAACAAGGGAAAACATAAAAATGTCCCAAGGTCCTACCCCTGAACCCTAAACCCGAAAAAAAGGGAATAACGGCCACTCCGGGTCCTAGCCCTAAACCCTAAACCTTATAAGTTCCCCTGAACCCTAAAAAAGTGAAAAAAGTGCAACTGAGCAGGGGGCTCCTCCTCAGACATCATGAGGCCACTTCCCACAGCGCTGTCTGCCGGACCTGACCTCAGGAGGACGTCGTTTTGGTGTTTCAGTCTTGGGTTTAGGGTTTGGGGTTTAGGGTTGAGGGTTTAAGGCCAAGGAACCGGAGGTGACACATTAAGCGCCATTTAAAAAACCTTATAAACACCCCATAAACGCCCGATGAAAGCCCATACGCAACCAACACTACCGTGCTCCTTTGGGTCTATAGGCCTAAGCTCCGGGCAGGTCTTGCGCCGAGGCTCCAGACGGTTCATCCTCCTCCTCCACCCTTGTCTGGTGGGGGGGTTTAGGGGTTTACAGGGTCATAGGGCTTAAGGCTGAGGGTTTTAAGTCTGGGGCTTGGGGTTTGACTAGTTTGTTGTTTCTGTGGCTTAGTGGTCTTTCGTGTTTGCGGTTTATGGCGTACTGGTTTCCAATCCGGCATTTCCAGGTTGCTGCACTGTAAAGGTTCATGGGTAATTAGAAGCAAGGTTTCGGGGTCTCTGCAAGTTACATTCCCTCACCCTGCGTATAGGTCTGTTTGCCGAGCCTGCTAAGCCTGTAAGAAGCGGGTTAGGAGGGAGGGCTGTACTTGGAGGTTCATGCTACATATACCAAGTATAACTGTACTTATAGCCCATTTATAAGCCCCTTAACTGCCCTAATATGGCTATACGTACTGTTAGAAGTACAGTCCATGAACCTCCAAGTACCAAGGTGTAAAGTCTCAGGGATTGGGGGTTTATGGCTTTGGCTGTAGTGTTTGGGGTCGAAGGCCTAAAGTGTAAATGCGAGCAGAAGCCTAAATCCTAAACCCTAAACCCTGCACCCTACACCCTAAAAACCTTTAACCCTAACGCCAAAAAACGCGAAAATCTATTCACCCCCACGCCCATTTAGGGGTTACTCTTGTCTTGAAGTCCCCACGCAACCTGGAAGTCAAGACTTCCACTGTCAGAGCCCCCAAAGTGTGGAACTCTAAACCCTAGGCCCTAGACCCTTGAATCAAAGCAAGAAAGGACCAGGGTTTCGGCCTAGGGTTTAAGGCTTTAGGGTTTTAAGTTAGAGTTTTGTGTTCCAGGGAATTGGGGTTTGTAAATGGTCTATAGGGTAGAAGGTATAAGGGGTATAGGGGCTGTTGAGTTGTCTCCGGCCTTTGCGGGCGTGCTTGAGAAAGTTCAGGGGAACTTAGTAAGCTGGTTGTATTTGCGCTGATAATTACCTTACGAGAAATTCTGAGAAACGCTTGAAACAAATATTGGCTCAATCCTCGGAGGGCCTGTAAGTAGGGGCCTTTTGCTTTCAGGCTGTTCGAAGGTGTTTGGGTTCAAGCTCTGGGTCCTCTGGCTTTATCGGGAATCAGGAGTTCAAGCCGTAGGCTCTTCTAAGGGTAGTTACATGGTCCCGTAGTATGGGCCCATTAAAGGGCACCCCGTACTTGCGGCCGCGTTCCGCGTAGTCGACCCCCCTCCCCCCCCACATGGTATCTCCCCCCCCCCCGCCCCCAAAAAAACAAACCCAAACCCAATACTCCCTAACCCCTAAACCCCTGAAACCCCAAAACCCCCTAAACCCCTTAAACCCCCTAAACCCCCTAAACCCTAAAACCTAAAACCATAAATCCTAAAACCTGAACCCTACACCCTAAACCCTGCACGGAGGCGGGGGGGAGGGGGGACCACAGGGTGGAGGGGACCACGGGGGGTGAACCAGGGGGGTGCGCTTATGTTGGCACATATATAATTCTTATAAGGGCCCATACATCAGAACCCTGTAAAGGAGGTTAGAGACCATGTAACTACCCGGTTAACGCGCATTAGTTTGCCTGGGTGCGGGCTCTGCGTGACACATTGTTCGTACTGGCAGGCGTGGTACGGAGCATGTTTGGGATTTATTAGTGCAAGGTAAACATTTGTGACAGATTTTCTTGTTCCACATCCTTGTGCAGTATGTTGTACAAAGAGGCCAACACGCTGGAAATACCAGTGTTTTGGGGATAAAACGCTGTAAATACCTGTGTTTTGGGTACGGTCGGACGCTTGTGACAGATCTTCTTGTTCCACATCCTTGTAAATCGCTGTAAATGCCAGCCCCCCCCGCCCCCCCCCCCCCCCCCCCCCCACCCCCCCCCCCCCCCCCCACACCCCCCCCCCCACACCCCCCCCCCACCCCCCCCCCCCCCCCCCCCCCCACACCCCCCCCACACCCCCACCCAAGCCGAAAAAACCGAAGGTCCAGAAACAAGGAACTACCCTCAGAGCTTTGTGGCTTAAGCAGTGCCAGGAGTTTGAGGCTTGTGGCTTCGGGCTCTACAAGCGCGGATCGGACATCCTTATCAATTGAACCCGAACTAAACTCTAAAGGCCAAATCCCTGACACATTAAACGCTATAAACAAATGAAAACAAAGCTATAAACACCCCAAGCAACGCCAGATGAAAGCCCACCCGCAACCAACCCTACCGTGCTCCTTTGGGTTTAGGCCTAAGCTCCCGGCAGGTCTTGCGCAGAGGCTCCAGAAAGTTCATACGGATCCTCCTCCGCCCTTGTCGGGTGGAGGGGCTTAGGGGTTTACAGGGTCATTGGGTTTTTAGGGCTTACGCCTGAGATTTTTAATTCTAGGGCGTAGGGTTGATTTAGTGTTGGCGGTTTATGGCGTATTCGCTTTCAATGCGGCATTTCCAGGTTGTTAAACAAAGCAACCCTATAAATGCACCATAAATAGCGCCCCTACGAAAGCCCATAAGCAACCGTGCTCCTCTGGGCATAGGCCTAAGCTCCCGGCAGGTCGGCTTCTGCAGAGGCTCCAGAAGCCTCTTCCGAATCCTCCTCTGGCCTTTTCGGGTTTAGGGGTTTAGGGTCATTGGGCTTTGGCTTGTGGAGTAGTGGTCTCCATAATATAGTGTTTGGGGTTGAGGGCTTGTTGGTTTCCACCCGTCGAAATTCGGGTGTGCTTGACGGTTCATGGGTAGTTAGAATTGGGGTTTAGGGTTTAGAGCTTCAAAGTGTCGGCTTGGGGTTTAGAGATAAGGTTTAACTAAGGTCCCAGGATTCATTTAGGGTTTATAGGGTAGCAGGGTTTTGACATGGTCCATAAGGTATGAGGAGTTTTGGGGCTATTGAGTTTGCTCCGGCCTTTGTGGGCGTAAGTGAAAGCTCATGGGGACTCAGGGAGCCGCGTGTGTTTTGGGTTGGGGGCACCTTAGCAGGGGCCATCTTAAAATACTTCGAACGAAAAAATACTAAGTCTTGAGGGCCTCTAAGTGGGTTTGGGAATTCAGGCCGTCCGCAGGTGCTTGCGTTCAGGCTTTGGGGTCTAGGGCTTTACAGGGCATTAGGGTTAGGAGTTAGGGTTTAAGGCTGGGGCTTCGGGTTCTGTAGGCGTGGGTCAGAAATCCTAACCCCTTAAACCCAAATGAAACTCTCAGACACGTTGAAAACAATTCTATCTACCAACCCTGTCAACATCCTATAATACCCTACCCTAACCCTAAAACCCCAAACTCTCGACCCTAAACCTTATGAAGCCCGCAAGCAAGCCTACACCAGCGCCCCTTTCGGCTTAGGCCCGAGCTCGCGGACACGCTTTGCTTCCGTGGAGGCTTCACAAGGTTGATCCAGACCCTTCTCCGGCCTTTTCGGGTTTAGGGTTTAGGGTTTAGGGGGTTTAAAGGGTGTAGAGGGCTTGGAGGATTTAGGGTTTAGGGGGTTTAGGGGGTTTAGGGTCGTTGGACTTTTAGGGCGCCAGGTTGAGAATTCTAGGGGTTAGGGTTTGTTAGTTGGTATTTGTGTGGCTTAGTGGTCTAGTGGGTTGGTTTGGGGTTAGGTCGGGGTTAGGGCCTATTGGCTTTCTATCTGGCCTTTTCCGGGTTGCATTTCAAAGATTCATGGGCAACTCGAAGTAGGGTTTAGGGTTCTTGGTCATTTATATTCGTTCCCCTACCTATAACTCTTCTTGCTGAGTGCCCCGAGCCCTGTAGGTTTGGGCTGTACATAGGTGTCGAGGTCCCTGAATTTGGGGGGGTAGGGCTTTAGGCTGAGGAATTAGGCTGTGAGGCTGCAGTGCTTGGGGTTGAGGGCTTAAGGCTTAAGGTGTAGATATGAGCATTCAGCCTAAAACCAAAAACCCTTAAAACCCCAACACCCGAAAAACTAAACCGAAATCAAAGTATCCTGAGGCCCTTTAGGGGTTTATCTAGTCTTGAAGCCCCCATCACGCAACCTGACACTTAAGACTTCCACGGTCAGAGCCCCCAAAGAGTAGACCCGTAAACCCTAGACCTTAAATCCTGCCTCACCCGCTCGCATACTATGCAAACTTACGCGCAGTACGGCTACGTTTGCCGTCGCGCATGTTGTTTCATTGGTTTTTGTGGGACGGGAGGCATGTCCAGATGCTGAATTTGGGACATCGATTTTGGGCATTGCGCTGCCGCTATAGCTGCTATGGGTTCTTGCTGATTTTGAAGCAAGTCCTGGTGTTGTTAAACTACGCCACTTTTGCCATCAGGCATCGAGCACAAGGTTGCTTGCCTGATGTGTTTGCGCGCGCTCTGGAAACACTGTAATTGACGATGTTTTCATGCATTGAACAGTGAGCCCAACACAACCTATGAAGTTATAGAAATTAAAGGCTTTCATTTCCGCAAAAACGCATGGGGTAAAAATGGGGCAGACACGGGCTTCTGACGGACTTCTTTCTCACTGCTCGCACAACCACTTGCACTTTGCGGCGTCATACCGTGTGTCTTGTTCCAGAACCGTCAAACATCCCTGGCAAAAACGCTGTAAATACCGATGTTTTGGGCAGGATCCCCATGTGAATGGACGTAATTACCCCCCCCCCCCCCACCCCCAGCCCCGCTTATAATAGGAACCCTAATATGATTTAAGGTATATTCCTAAACTAAGGGGTTTTAAAGTCTCTGGCCCCTCCCCCCACTGTGAGCCGTGTCTGACGGCAGACCTGGGGGGTTGCGGTAAACTTAGGACCTATGCAACAACCCAAAACAAAAACCGTAAAACATCCGGGCAAACCCTACACAAGCCTATAAACCCCTTTGCATTTACAAAACAGACTCATACAAACCTTTAAGTTCTCCTTAAAGGGAAACACCCGATCCTTCGGTGGAGGTCCCCCAAGGTGCCCGACGTGTCTTCTTCCGCGGCTCTCCCGTTTGCCTCTGGGTCCTCCTCCGACCTTTTTGGGTGTAAGGGTTTAGGGTTCGGGCGGGCTTTAGGCTTTAATTTTAAAAGTTTAGGGTTTAGGGTTTAGGGTTTAGGGTTTAGGGTAAGGGCTTTCGGGTCTCGAGTTAAGGTTTCAGGTCCCAGGGTCTGCGTGCTTTTCTCCGGCCTTTTGGGGCATGCTTGAAAGTTCATGTAGGTTGTATTTGCGTTAGAAGTACCCTAGCAGGGACTATCTTAGGCTATCTTAAGAATCGTACTTACCACACATATTTACTTAAAGCCTGAATCGTAGGGGGTTAGGATTTCAAGCTGTGTGCAGGTGTTTGGGTTCAGGGTTTGGGATCTAGGGCCTGGGCTTTATAGGGAATCGGGTTTTCGGCTGTAGGCTTCGTAGCCGCGGGTCAGAAACCAGAAGCCCTAATGCCTCAAGCCCTAAATTCTACTCTAAAGCCTCCCCTCTGACACGTCAAACGCTTTCAGAAACCTTTTTTCAACCCTTTCAACACCCCATAAAGGCCCGAAGAAAGCTACCTCTAAGGGTAGTTGGGCCACAGGTCCTGGGCTGCCGTGGTGTTTCCTGTGTTTTTTCGGTGTTTCCTGCACTTTTCCTGTTGTTCAGCTTTGGGGGGAGGGGGGGCGGGATAAGAACGTCATTCATATTGCGTCCATGCACAAAACACTGGTATTTACAGCGTGTCGCCTCTGTACAACATACTGCGCAAGGATGTGGAACAAGAAAAGCTGTCACAAGCGCCCATCCTTTGGCGACCAAGCCCAGAACCACTGGTATTTGCAGCGTTTTTGCCTCCTTGTACAACATACTTAGGGTTTAGGGTTTAGGGTTTAGGGTTTATAGGGTTTAGGGTTTAGGGTTTAGGGCTGCGCAAGGACGTAGAACAGGACGCGTTGTCACAAGCGTCCAGGCCATTTGCGACGATGCCCAAAACACTGGTAGTGGCTGCATTCTCGCCTCCTCGTACAACGCACTGCACAAGGATGTGGAACAGGAAAAGCGGTCACAAGCGTCCATGCCTTTGGTGAGCAGGCCCAGAACACTAGTGTTTGCAGCGTTTTTTGCGCCTCCTTGTACAACTTACTAAGGGATTAGGCTCCGGGCTAACACAGTGTACCTCCGAAGCCGAAGCACAATGATGCAGTAAGAACCAAGCAGCAAAAAGTAAGAAAACAAAACTGGTATTTAGGTTTATTTTAACGTTAAAAATTGCAAACCCTAAATTTTGAAGACTGCTTTTTCAAGAATTGTGTCAACACCCGAGTAAAACGCAACGGCAAACCAGGACCCGTTGTCCGGGTAGGTACATGGTCCCTCAGTATGGGCCCTTACATGGGACCCCCCTCTATATCCCTTACATACGCCATTCCCTAAACCCTAAACCCTAAACCCTAAACCCTAAACCCTAAACCCTAAACCCTAAACCCTAAACCCTAAACCCTAAACCCTAAACCCTAAACCCTAAACCCTAAACTACTCAACCCAAGGGCTCCCACTTCAGAACCCTTTAGGGAAGGCAAAGGACCCTGTTAAGGGACCATGTGGCTACCTTCAGACTACCGGACTCCTGCGGGTTTAGGTTTAAGCTCCCGGCAGGTCTTCCGCAAAGGCTCCGGAAGGCTCTTCTGGATCCTCCTCCGGCCTTGTCGGGTCTAGGGGTTTGGGGTTTAGGGTTTTGGGGTTGAGGGTTTAGGGTTTTGGTCTTGTTTTAGTTTTCTGTGAGGCTTGCGGTCTATAATGTTTGGGGTTTAGGGCCTATCGGCTGTCTATCCGGCCACATCGGGTGCACTTGAAGGTTCATGGGTAGTTAGAGTATATAACCATATTAGGGCACTTACAGGGCTGATAAGTGGACAATTATAAGTACACTTATAATTGGTTAATAAGTACAATGAACCTTCATGTAGGGGTTTAGGAGTTCGAGCTCCCGGATTTACCGCTGTGCGTAAGTGTCAAGGTTCAGGGCTCGGGTGTGGGGGTTGAGCAAAAGCCCCTAAACCCAAACCCCTAAAACCATTAAACCCTAAACCTTAAGCCCTAAACCCTAAACCCTAAACCCTACACCCTAAACCCTACACCCTAAACCCTAAACCCTAACCCTACCGCACAGCCCTGAAAGCCTGGGCCGAGACCCCTCAACCGTCAAACCTGCAGCCCGAAACTCTATGCTGGAAAGCCCAGCCCTGGAAGCCCACCCCCTAAACCCTAGCCCTAAACCCTAAACCCTAAACCCTAAACCCTAAACCCTAAACCACCCACAAGGTCGCGCCCCCCTCACCCCCCAGGCTCCTGGGAGACGAATCCACATCCACGATGTCGGGCCTCCACGTCGAGGACCGACAGAAAGGGATCTAGGGTTTAGGGTTTAGGGCTAGGGTTTAGGGTTTAGGATTTAGGGTTTAGGGCTTAGGGTTTAGGGCTTAGGGTTTAGGGTATACGCTTGAGGTTTTAGGGCTTAAGGTGTAGAACCTTATTCTTTCTGCTTTTGTGTTTTTAACTTTGTTAGCGTTCCCTACTCAGAGGCTGAGGATGGAGGACTTGGGGCTTAAGGTTTTGGGTCTAGGGTTTTGGGTTGAAGGACCATGGGACGGACCTTCGGATTTCTGAGTCTGCTACATTTGGGTTGTAAGTGCCCACCTGGGAAGTCTAACTAACTCATGTGCAGGCCTAAATAGTTGGACTGGGGGTTCAGTGTATCCACACTGCAAATATTCTCGGAACCGCAACAGAAGCCTACTTGCCAAGAGCCTCCGGGTTCAAAGAAGCGCTGGACCAAGGGGAGGATGCGACTTAGGGCTTCTTAGGGTTTAGGGTTTAGGGTTTAGGGTTTAGGGTTTAGGGTTTAGGGTTTAGGGTTTAGGGTTTAGGGAGGATTTGCGACAGTCGAGTGGAGCTTCACCGCTCAAGGATCTGTTCCGCAAGGTTCAATGGTGGGCTTAAGTCATGTGAAGCCTTGAAACAGGGTTGGGGCCGTCCAGGTTTTCTTGCTGCCACAACTACAGACAGTCGCCCCGTACCCTGAACCCAAAACCCAAAATAGCCCCAATCCGTGCCCAGCACACGCGAAGCTCTATAAACCCGACAGCGGAGGCACTAACAATGCTCTTAGATGCTGAGGCTGAAGTACACTCATGCCCGGAACACCGAAGACAAAAACCAAAATTGGAGCTCCTGCACCTAGGGACGTAAGGTTTGGAGCTTCGCGGTGGAGAGTGCTTATCAACACTAAACCCTAAACCCGAAACCCTAAGCTGTTGGTTAGATTTTCAGAACCCCCCCCCGGTTCGATCCTGGGATGATAAGCAGCTGGTTTTCTTCTTCTCCAGTCCACCAGCCCAGCATTCATTCGTACCTTCTGGAGCAGTTCTTAGAGTTCAGGGCTCTTAGGATGGCAAGAGCTTCATCAAGCTTCGAGTTTGAAGGTTTAGGGTTTAGGGTTTAGGGTTTAGGGTTTAGGGTTTAGGGTTTAGGGTTTGGGGATCTCTCTAGGACAGTTTTGGGGCTGATAGGGTCTTGGTCTTCGAGTTGACGGTGTGTGAATGTGTTGGGTTTCCTTAAACTCCATACATACACAGAACCCTAAACCCTATAATACAGGGGGCCTTAATAATTGTGATATGGTTTTCGGGTGTTGTAATAGTAGAAAGCATAAAGGGACCATAGGGGAATAATGTTCGTGAATATTGCGACCCCTTCATTGGGGCTAAGGGCTTGTCCTGCTTAACATATGCAACAGGCAAGAACAAAGAAACCTAGATCCCGAAAACACAAGAGCACCCAAGAGCCTTGAATCCCCAAAACTCCAGAGCCCTCCCCCAAAAAAAACATAAAACATGCAAAATAAACCAACTAACCCCTTAAACCCCCAAGCAGCAACAACGCCGACATCCTGCAACCGACAGCACTAAAACCTAAACCCTAAACCCTAAACTCAGAACTGGCCACCCCAAGTCCCAAAACCCAAAACCCTAACCCCTAAACCCCTAAGCCCTAAACCGAAACTCGCAAGCTCCGACCCCGATATCCTTATATAGGGGTTCTACCTCGGACCCTTAAGGTTGTACCCTTGGGTTTTGGGGTCCCTTCTTGAGGATCCCTAAGGGAATATAAGGGCAATTTTAGGAGTATATTAAGGTTATTAAGGGGAACCGTACAAGCTCAGGGGTACAAGCCTTCCTCCCTTGACCTTGACCGCCCAAACATCCTGAAACGCTCAAGCACTAACCTCTTAACCTCACAACTCTCAGCACTACACAACCCCTAAACCCCTAAAACACCTTTCCACAAAACCCAAACCCTAAACCCTGAACCCTGAACCCTGAACCCTAAACCCTAAACCCTAGACCCTAGACCCTAAACCCTAAACCCGAAACCCTAAACCCTAAACCCTGCCCTATTTAGGCACATGGACCTATCACCTCCAAGACCCCTTCAAAACACCACGAGTGAAAACCACAAGCACGGTACGCCTTGTGCCTCGACCCTGAAACCCTAGAGCACAAACCCTAAACCCTAAACCCTGAACCCCAAACCCTAAACCCTAAACGCTGAACTCTAAACATCGCTAAACCCTAAATGCTACAATCGAAGCCCAAGCTCGACTGAGTTGGAGGCGCGCGCACAGGCTTCAGATGAGAGAACTCCATGGGCGGTTCTGAAGCTTCTTAGCTTCGGAGTTTAGGATGTGGAGCTTGGCTTTGAGGGTTTTGTGGCGTTCAGGGTTTCGGCCTTCAAGCCCACTCCCTGAAGACAGATCTAAGCAGTTGAGCCGCAAGTCCGAAACTCAACCCAGTCTGAAGTACCAAACTGCCTTTTACGGGGGTGTACGATGTTCAGGGTAAATGATTGGGGTCCTCATGATAAGAGCATAGGGGCGTTTCGCTGGCCCTACTTTCACTAAACCCACGTCATCGGACGGATCCTGCTACAAAGCTGCGGCATGCCAAGACAGGCGTTTGGGGAATCAGGTAACCCTAAACTCTAAACCCTAAACCCTAAACCCCTTCAGCGATGAATGTGTCAAGGCCATGTGTGCTTCAGGATCCGGCTACGGCTTAGGGTTTAGGATGTTCCCCCTAAAACCAACAGTCCTTAATAGGGATTATAGTAGGGGGTACTATAATCCCAAGTATATTCCCCTTATACTAACAGTCTTTAGTAGGGATTATGATAGGGGGTACTAAAGCCCCTGTTTAGGGTTCCCCCTTATACTAGCAGTCCTTCATAGGGATGATAGTAGGTGGTGATATGATCTCGATCAAAGACTGCCAGTATAAGGGGGAACATCCCAAGGTACAGCTACAACTACAACAAGCTGCAACCCAGCGTAAGTTGTTGAAGCACCGGTAACAGCACTGAAGAACACTCTGAACCCTAAACTGGAAATCTAAGTCAAACAAGCAAAAACCCAAACCTAAACGCCTAAACTGTAAACCCCAAACCCCAAACAGTAAGCCCCTGTACGCATAACCCTAGTTAAGGTGCGTGTCACTGTATGGACACACACATATATATGTATATAAATACACAGATGTACATATACAGATATAGATGCATATACATCTACTTATGTATGTACATATGACAGACCGGTGCCGCTGGTCGTCTTGCCTGGCATCTGCAAGTAGTCTTAACAAACAGAAAAAGGGCGAGAGTGAGTGCAGGCGCAGAGGAATGAGATGCCCAAAGGCTCCTATGTAGTACCTTTTTGGGGTAGGATACTAGATTCCGTAGTACCTTTTTGGGGTAGGATACTAGAATCCCCAAAAAACCAACCCAAAAAGGAAACTGCATTGGAGCCTTTGGGTGAGGAAGCTGTGATATGTTTTGCCCCATCGCCGCATTAATGGCCTGCCACCGTGGCCAAGTTTGGAGACGTCTCTTGTTGAGTGCTGGCGTGAAGCCACGGGAAGCCCAAAACCAAGCTGTCTTCTTGCCATGAGGTTTCCCGGCACATCTGTGATGCCGCGCGAACTTAGACCTTTTTGAGAAGCCCAGTATTCGGACATGTGTTACCCTGGAACCCACGAACAAAGCAAACGACTCAATGTGGTACAAGTAGCTTCGTTACGCTCGTAATAAAAGCGCTACCCCACCTCACCGCGCATATGCCGCGGCAAATTGGGATTTCCGAAGATAGGGGTGCCTGTTTTGGCGCGTACCTATAATTTTAGGCTGGCACTTTTTGGTTTGAGGGTTTGGGGTTTATATCCAGTTTGGGCAGTTAAAGGTACCCCCTATTTTTGGACATACCCAACTGACACGCTCACGCCAAGTGACCAATAGGGAGTCAAGAATTTACAGCAGTTCTGCATTTCACGGCCTGCGAAGTAGCTACCCAACCTGACCAATGTGTCTTGTGCTACCGGTGCGCTGCTGTTGGGGTTGCTGAGGTCTTCACTGGAAGCATTATCTGGAGCTTACAGTACCTGCCATGAGGTATCAGTCTTGCTTCTGTACAGACGAAACTACAGGAGCGATGCTAGATCTTATCAGGGGTATCTGCAACTGGCTGTCAGGTAAACCCTAAACCCTAAACCCTAAACCCCAAACCCTTCTTGGCCATTTGTTTGGGGAAGTTGCGCGGCGGCTGGGGACTCGGCGGGTTGAAAGGGTTTAAAGGGTTTGGGGTGTAGGGTGTTAGGGTTTAGGCGTTTAGGGTTTAGGGTTTAGGGCTTAGGTCTTAAGGTTTACGGTTGAGGGGTAAGAGGGTTTGACATTTAGGGTTTAGGACTTAGGGCTTATGGTTGTGGGGTAAGAGGGTCTGACAGGCTTTCGGGTAAGAGTGGCGAGCGCCCGAGTCATAGTACCCAACAGACAGGCCCGTGCTTCTCTGGGCTCAGCTTTCCCTGTGGATCCAGCAGAGACTTTCCCGAAAGGGCTCGAAAAAAATAAGCCCTGTAGCCCCTAAACCCCAAACCCTGAACCCAATAAGGTACCCTAATTTCGGGCTAGACAAGGAGGGGAACCCCCTAGCCATAAGTAGAGTTATCAGGACCCTAAATTGGTGGTAATTGCTTCATATAGGGGCCTTAATAATTAGAATAGTTTTTTTTTTTTTTGGGGGGGGGTATTAGAGTACAATAAGAAAGGGACCATAAGGAAATATCATTAGCAATTATTCCGGCCGCTATCGTAGGCTTCTGTGGTACAAAAGTTCCGTGCAATAAGATTAAGGCCGACTGCTTTGTTTCCTTTTAGAGCCTGTAGGGCTTGGGAGGCTTAGGATTTGGGGTTGAGGGGGTTGCAATGTAGCAACCCCTACTTAGGGCTGCAAGTAGTAAAAAAAAACACAAAAGAAACATCATCGGGGTCTAAAGTCTGCAAATCATACCTACTTTGCTAGCTCATGGTTGGGATAATATAAAAAAGCCCAATTTGTTATTCCTCATTGGGTTTAAGTGCCCTGAAAATGAAAAAAACCCTAAACCCTAAACCCTAAACCCTAAACCCTAAACCCTAAACCCTAAACCCCTATGACAAAGATTTGGAGCCTGAGGGAAGCGAGGTCCGAGTTCCAAGGGGAGCACTGCCTTGATCATAGCGTGCACTTCTGCTGCTTTCAGGTACCCCCCAACCCTAAATCCCTAAACCCTAAACCCTAAACCCTAAGCCCTACACCCCAAGCCCTAAACCCTAAACCCCAAACTCTAAACCCTAAACCCTAAACCCTAAACCCCAAACTCTAAACCCTAAACCCTGAACCCATCCAGTCCTTAGACCCCTATGCCCCTAAACTTCCTGTCAGCCCTTGGTTGCTGACTCTGCCGATCCGTGCTTGGGCTAGAACAGAGTATGCGGGCCGTGACTCTGGAGCAGAACCATCATTGCCTGGGGTTTAGGGTTTAAGGTTTAGGGTGTATAGGATGTATGGGGTGTAGGGTCTAGGGTCTAGGGCTGAGGCGCTGAGGCATACACTCCCCCCCCCCCCCCCCCCCCCCCCCCCCCCGCAAGGAAAACTAAACGACAGTACCCAAAATGAGGCCCTCTACCCTAAACCCAAAACCCTAAACCCCATTAAATCTTTAAGACACATTGATTCAAGGGTTGTCTCGGCCGCTTTTCTTCTGTTCCCAGAGACGGCACGTGCTTTTCTCAGAAGATGCAAGCTGAAAAGCAGGCTGCCGGTGCTGCCTGGTCTCCAGGTGTCTCTCTCTTTGTTGAAGGTTTAGGGTTTAGGGTATAGGGCATAAGGTATAGGGTATAGGGTTTAGGGTTTAGAGTTTAGGGTTTAGGGCTTGTGGTCTCCAGATGGTACAGAGTCGGGCTTAGGCTACCAGGATGCAGGTAAGCGGCCATTCATGATTCGTCCCACCACCGGTAAACCCTAAACCTTGTGTAGATATGCCTATATGTCTCTATATGGTGGCTTCTCTTAATTAATTAAGTTCCCTTTTGGGGTCCTTAGTATCAGGCGGCCCCTCTTATGAGAGCACCCAAAAAGGGAGCATGAGTTTGAGAACTCACCACTATAAATATGTATATATATATATATATACATCTAAACCCTAAACCCTAAACCCTAAACCCTAAACCCTAAACCCTAAACCCTAAACCTCCGTAAAAGACCTGTGGAGCCACGGTCTTGCCCGGCTGCGGACACAGACCGGAGAGGAGCACCGCTTGAAGGATCATGGGCAGTGGAAAGCGGTTTAGGGTTTAGGGTTTAGGGTTTAGGGTTTAGGGTTTAGGATCGCCACGCCATGCTACCCTCGCTTGTGGAGCCCCACGGGCAGGGCCATGATTGGTAGCTGAGAATATGCGTGCTTAAGGCCTTGCTACTGCATCAACCATGTGATTCTTACAGTACAAAACACGGAGCATAGGGCAAACTCTAAACCCTAGAAGCCCAGGCGAAACTAAAGTTCAACTGCTGGCATGTAGACAGGCTTCAATTACCGTTGCCCATCTTACGTCCCCACTTTGAGGGGCCTATGAACCTTTTCAAGCGGTAGACAAAAGCCGGAATTAAAACCCTAAACCCTAAACCCTCCCTGAACCCTGAACCCGGAACTGCAGCTTGAAGGCCCCCTTCCCTAAGCCCAGTCCCAACGCACCCTAATCCGTACGCCGACATCCTGTGCTACCAAGCAGCACCTTCACCTAGGACGAATGCCAACGTCTCCTGCCGGAGGGTCTCAGTTCGCACTTGCGCACTTGTTGAAACGAAATTTTTCGTAGGGGCACAGGGACATAGAGTTGCCTTAGAGACAACTGACAAAGGTAGCTATAAGTCTCCATCCCCTGTGAGAGAGAGAGAGAGAGAGCGTAAACTTGTGACAGTATAATCTAAGTTTGTATTCCTTATGAAGTTTAAGTACCCTTAAACATGTAACATGTTACCCCACTATGACAATGGGTACGGGCGGGCGTAGGGCACACGATGGCAGACTGCGGGATGGACCCTTATACCCTCTGACCCCTTTCACGAACATAGGGGCCTGAATAATTCGAATGGGGTTTTGGGGTTGTTATACTCAAATTGTATAAGGACCATAAGGGAATATTACTAGTAGTTATTCCGACCCCTATAAAATACTAGGTTGTGACTGTGAAGGCTGGTTGTGATAGGGATGTTTTGGGAAGTGGGGAAGGGGAAGCCTTTAATCCCGTGATCTTGGGAAGCCAGGAAAACAACCTTGCAGAACCCTGTCAGCAAGCGTAGCAAGACGCAACAACTGTCGAAGCTCCTGCTTAGGTCGGGGTGTCGACTTTGGTACGTCTTGGTGGTGCGCCCTACTGATTCGTTAACCCCCAGCTTGTTGCAATTCAACAGCTGTCTGTCCGTTCCACACTTGTGCTCTGTTGACCTCTAGTCGGACATGCCGCGCTTAGGGCTTAGGGCTTAGGGCTTAGGGCTTAGGGTTTAGGGTTTAGGGTTTAGGGTTTAGGTTTGCAGCAGGGTTCTGGCGGAGAAATCGCGACGACATCGCCACAAGCAGGATGGGTCCTTTGCCACCCTCTCCATATGGTACATAGTATTGGCTGAGCACCTGTCGAGTGGAGCCCTTACCCTAAGAGAACGCGTGCGAACCATGAAACAAGAGTGGGTTTGGAACCCTGAAACGGCAATTTATGAACCCCGCCTCGAAAATCGAGGTACCACGTCAAATCAACTGCAAACTTACGCCTTCTTAACTTTTTGACAGCTCTCGCCAGAGTGTGCTGTCTGGGCTAATTTCCGATTCGCACCAAGATCACTTTCGCTCCGTTCTCCGAGCTTCTCACCTGCGTGCTGAATTTCGGCATTTTGAGCAGTGTTCGTATTGGGATGATAGTGGCTGCTATTCAGGCTCTGTTTGGGCTGGGACGATAGGCTGTCGAGTACCCGAAATCCGAGAAACAAAGAAACCCCAAAGACTGACAACTTTAGCCCTTACCTGGGCTACCAGGAATACAGGATTAGGGCGCAGTCGTGCAACTTTAAGCACTAAACCGTTATAGAGCTTATGGTTTCCGCAGGTGGGGCAATTATTCTCTGGGTTCATCTTGGGATATGTTCATCCTGCCCTTTCTTGTGCCCAAGAACCCAAAACCCTAAACTCCACGTCCCCTTTTTGTATCGTTACTCAAAGCATTTCCTGAGGGGCTTGGGGTTTCAAAGACTGGCTCTGGGGGTTTAGGGTTTAGGGTTTAGGGTTTTGGGTTAAGGCCCTGGGGTCACCTTACCGGATTTAGGGGTTTAGGGGTTGGGAGTTGGGGGGCCTTTTGCGAGGAACTCCCAGCCTATTGACTCCTCAGTCGCAACTCTCAACCCATTATAAAGCCCTAGACATTCAACCCATGACCTGGAAACCTCCACCCTCAACCCTACAAGCCTCAACCCTAACCCTAGAATGCAGCTGCGGTTTGGGTTTGGGTTTGGAACTCAGGAGACCAAGATCCCCCCGTCAATGAGGTTGTATCGGGGTTTCAGCCAGGTAGGGCTTCGCCAATGCCTGTTCCAGCCTGTTTTAAGCCACGTCCATCTTGGTCTATTGGTCTAAAGCGGAGGCGGAGGTTCGCGAAAAAAAGATGTTCGGCCAGCTTCGTTCCCGTAAGTCCTTATTCCTACAGTAACCATATCGTTCTTCGAAAGGCCCTAAGCCCTAGACCAACTTTGTCTTTCCTATTCTTCCCTCTCTGTATACATATACTTTGTCCCACCACTGAATTTGAAGCAAGCCTTCACGAAACAGGACTATAGTGCAAACCGCAGATCCTGAAACAGCTGGTGGCTCAGGGCCCTGGCATACCTGACATTTAACTCTAAACCCTAAACGCTGAAGACCTCAACCCGGAAAGTGAAACTTTAAAAAACCAGCTGTTAGAAGCTGCTCACAGAGCGGGCAGACACGTCTCTGCTGTGGAAAACATAGCTTCATTCTCCATGAACAAAGCTGACAGCAGCGATCGCACCCAATCTACCGGAGCACAGTCGAAAACTTGAGGCAGCTGCGAAAATAATATGAACTATTCCCGAACCCTAAAAACGTAGAAAACCTAAGGGCTACACAGCTAACCAAGCCCTACACACCAGTAGACCAGTAGGAGGACGCTACACACCAGGTGCTTTTTCACAGAGAGGGCAAAAACGTCCTTGCTGTGGAAAACATAGCTTAATTCTCCATGAACAAAGCTGTTTGCAGCGATCGCACCCAGTTTACCGGAGCAATGGTGAAAACCTGAAGCTGCTGGGAAAAACTAGGAGACCAAGATCCTCCCGTCAATTAGGTTGTATCGGGGTTTCAGCCACGTAGGGCGTTGCCAATGCCTGTTCCAGCCTGTCTTAAGCCACGTCCATCTTGGTCTAAAGCGGAGGCGGAGGTTCGCGAAAAAAAGATGTTCGGCCAGCTTCGTTCCCGTAAGTCCTTATTCCTACAGTAACCATATCGTTCTTCGAAGGCCCTAAGCCCTAGACCAACTTTGTCTTTCCTATTCTTCCCTCTATGTATACATATACTTTGTCCCACCACTGAATTTGAAGCAAGCCTTCACCAAACAGGACTATAGCGCAGACCGCAGATCCCGAAGCAGCTGGTGGCTCAGGGCCCTGGCACCTGACATTTAACTCTACTAAACCCGGAAAGCTAAAGCCCACACACCAGCTGTCAGAATCTGCTCACACAGCGGGCAAAAACGTCTCTGCTGTGGAAAACACAGCTTCATCCTCCATGAACAAAGCTGACAGCAGCGATCGCACCCAATCTACCGGAGCACAGTCGAAAACTTGAAGCTGCTGGGAAAATATTTTGAACGAGGAGACCAAGATCCTCCCGTCAATGAGGTTGTATCGGGGTTTCAGCAACCTAGGGCTGTTCCAGCCTGTCTTAAGCCACGTCCATCTTGGTCTCGGAAAGCGGAGGCGGAGGTTCGCGCAAAATGGCTGTTAGGCCAGCTTCGCTCCTTTAAAGTCCTTATTTCTACAGTAACCATGTCGTTCTTCGAAAGCACTAAGCCCTACACCAACTTTGTCTTTCCTATTATTCGTAAGCCCTAAGCCCTACACCAACTTTGTCTTTCCTATTCTTCCCTCTATGTATACATATACCTTGTCCCACCACTGAATTTGAAGCAAGCCTTCACCAAACAGGACTCTCGTGCAGACTGCAGATTCTGAAACAGCTGGTGGCTCAGGGCCCTGGCATACCTGACATTTAAAACTCTACTAAACCCGGAAAGCAAAAGCCCATACACCAGCTGTCAGAAGCTGCTCACACAGCGGGCAAAAACGTCTCTGCTGTGGTTAACATAGCTGCATCCTCCATGAACAAAGCTGTTTGCAGCAATCGCACCCAATTTACCGGAGCAGAGCTGAAAATTTGAAGCTGCTGGGGAGATACTTTGAAGTATTCCCGAAACCCTAGAAAACAAACACAGAAACGGCAGAGCTCCGGAAACAGCTGGTGCGTTTAGGGTCCTGGCAGACCTGACTGTCAAGTGTGAAACCCAAGGGACCATGTTCTACCAAGAGCAAGGTCAGACGTTCAACCGCGGCGTCGCCGCTGCCTTGCCGGCCCTTCGTCGTCTGAGTGCCGAACATCGCGAGCTGCTTGCACTACATCTGGCACCACGGGCGGAACGTGGTGATGGAGTTGCCAGTGTTCTTCTAGCGCATAGCTATGCGGGCACTGGCCATCCCATGTCCACATCCAGCACGTACAGCGGCAGGAGTCATTGCCTTCAGTGTGCCAGACGCAGCAAAAAGTGCTCCAGAACTCCGAGTACCGATCCCAGTTCACCTTTTTCGGTGCACTCGGGTGCGCAGACTCGCCGGCATCCTGGAGGATACCCTCCGCCTCTAGTGCAGACAAGAGCCGCGCCTCTTTGCGAGCTTGCAAAAGGCGCCGCATCCTCTGCAGCGTACCTCTCGGCACAACACGTGGCTTGTTGACCGCAAGGCAAGCCCAGCGCGTGTTGCGACCCTCACCGTCGTCCATCTCGACAAACTGCGAGCCTGGCGCTTGTATGCGCCGCAGAAGGTGAGGTATCGGCGGAAAATACTCCAGGTCGCCAAAAGGCCTTCGGTGCCTCGCTCCTGCCGTGACTGAGGAATGGAAGAAGTTTGCGGGCTTTCTTTCCAACCGAATAAGAAAAGAATAATCCCAGTATCATCACATTATTATTGAGGGTTTTAATTTTGCCTCCTTCCCATCTGCAATCCTCGAGGTTCAAGCATCCAATCATCTGGCCGACGGGGTCGCTCGGCAGTCAAACAGTCGGGCGGCGCCATGAGAGACAAGGGCGCCTGCAGGTCAAACTTATGATTGGTTGGGGGGGAGGACATAGGGGCACAACAGAAGACTGATGACTAGGAATGGCTCGCCTGTGACCCCGCCAGACGATCTGCTTCGTGGATGTCAGACGTCCAAAGCACGCTCGCCTTGAGCAAGTTCTCAGCCACCATCTTGTGGGTCTTAGCTGGGCCTTGTCCCCTGACATCTGTCTTGATTTTTGAATTCGCAGCTTCGGCAGCCTGCTGCGTGCAAGGATGACCAGTCTGGGCTTTGGAACCCACGCCCACCCACCAACGAGCACTCCATATCAAGTCTTCTTGGAGTCCTGAATCCCTGGCGCAGGGGTTGCTGGGGACGACGAAGGGCTGAGAGGGCTGGAGGTTTTAAGTGAGGAGGTTTTAGGTGAGGTTTGAGCTTCGGGTTTAGGACCAATCCGAGCCTTGGGGGAGGGATCTGAACGAAATACTGCTCCTGCACATACTGCATAAACTTCTCCTCGCCCCAGCAAAATTTCATGCGCAAAAAAAGCGTCTTCGCCAGGATGTGGAACATGATGATCGTAGGGCAAAGCGCCAGGTGTGTGATGTTGTTGAGCACAGCCCAGACGGGATACTTGATCAGGTGGGGAGCGACGCCGAGACCCCTGCCGCGACCACGGCCGCGACCTCCACGGCCGCGACCTCCACGTCCACCAGAGCGCCCGGCCCGACGGGCAGGAGCAACGGCTCGGCCCCGCGCACCCCGAGCCCGCGGAGGCGGGCGGGCTGGCTCCTCGCCATCACGCGTTTCCTGCTTTTTCCCGCGACGGTCGTTTCCAAGCAAATTCCTTCGCAAATGCTCGAGGTCGTTGACGACCTGCGCTCTCGGCCAGACACGTTCGCAAGCGGTACGACTGCCTGTGAAGTAGTCACAATTGACTTGGCAAACAACATTCGCCATACCTCGACGGGCCAGCTCTGTCCTCAGATTGCGTAGGCTTCAAGGCTTCGGGTTTTGAGGGCTAGGGTTAAAAGGGTTGAGGCTGGCAAGCATGTAAGGCTAATCCCAGCAAGACTCTGCACGGCCTGGAACACTTTGAGGTACCCAGCGGAAGCTTCGACAGCATAGCAAACAAACGCCAGCGGCCACGGGGTCCTGCGCCAGGACCCTCCAAGGCATCTGTAAAGGACCAAGGACACGACGCCCCAGCGAAAGGACATCAACTCGAGGGAATGCGTAAAGTCAGCTGCGAGGCAGATCTTTGAAGCCCCAAGCTGCTCCAATGCTTCAAAAAAACCCAAGATCAAAATGACGTAGCTGAAGGGCTTCATCAGCACATCTTTGACGGTGTCGGACCGGCGCTCCGACCAAGTAAGGAACTCCGGCTGGCTCTCCTGGAACAACTTGGTGGCTCCACCCTGCCGTCCGCGGCGATGTCTCAGGATTGCACGGGTGGCTTCTGCTGCAACGCGATCTTCCCCCAAGAAAACACTGACCGAACTTGCTGTGGCCTTGAGGCCCCTTTCCTGCAATGCATCAGCCGCAGCCACCACCTTGCGTCTTTCCTCATTTGTAGGCATGACTTGCACGGGTTTCTTTTTGCCGCGCCTTCGAACAGGTTCTCCTTTGTGCTCGCCAGAAGTACAGATGCTGAGACGGTACATCTGACCCTGCTCCAACCACGCGCCTTGAAAGCGAAAAGTTTTCCCATTTCCCTCGCGGCAGTTCGTGCAGCTCATGCAAAATGCTGTGGTAACAAAGGATGCGTCCCCCTGCTCCCGGGGAGTGGAAAAGGCACCGACCAAGATCTCATTCTCGCTGCTCCATGCGCGTGCCGCTTTTCGCAGCTTGTCCTTTTCGGATCTGGCATCGCTGAGAGCTGCCCTTGTGTAAATTTTGCAATCCAGAGGCACATAAGCACGAGCACGCCTCCGAGAGGCTTGCGCATCCTGGCCATCGCCATCCGAGCCCTCCATTACAGACTCAGCCGTTTCTGCTGTAAACAAGCAGCGGGTTTGCCATAAAGACTTCTTTTCAGGGAACCTTGAAGCCTACAACTGTAGAACCCAACAGACCCAACGCTTCGTCTTTTTCCCACTACACTACACAGGCTTCGGGCTTGAAATCCTCAAACGCGTAACCCAGACATTTAATCCGAAACCGAAACCGAAACGAAACACCTCTCTTCCCACAACCCGTTGCCTGCTCAATCGTCTTCCTCCGCGGAGCTTTCCGCCGGCACACGGCTGGAGCTTTCTGCCGGAACACGGCTGTCCTTGCGCACCTGCCGGCGCACAGGGAGGCGTGAGGGTTTGGGGCTTAGGATTGGCTTTGCCATAAAAGATCTGTTCTGCAAAAGCTAGGTCTATCGGTCTATGGAAACTCGAAACCCTGCTCGCCTCAGTTCCCTCCGCACCGGTTTCTGCCGGCACACGGCCGTCCTTGCAAAGGGGGGGCTGGTTGTGGGCCGGCGCGCGGGGGGGGTGCGCGGAGGGTGTGAGAAAATGGTGCGCAGATGGTGTGCGGGGGGTGTGCAGGGGGTGCGCAGGGGGTGCGCGGAGGGTGCGCGGAGGGTGCGCGGAGGGTGCGCGGGAGGGTGCGCGGAGGGTGGAGGGTGCGCGGAGGGTGCGCGGAGGGTGCGCGGAGGGTGCGCGGGAGGGTGCACGGGAGGTGCTTGGGAAGGTGCGCGGGAGGGTGTGTGGAGGGTGTGTGGGAGGGTGCGCGGGAGGGTGTGTGGGTGGGGAGGGGGGTTGCGGGAGGGTGCGCGGGATGTGCGCGCGAGGGGTGCGCGGAGGGTCGCGGAGGGTGCGCGGAGGGTGTGTGGAGGGTGCGCGGGAGGGTGCGCAGGAGGGTGCGTGGTGTGTGGGAGGGTGTGCGGGAGGGTGCGCGGGAGGGTGCGCGCGAGGGGTGCGCGGAGGGTGCGCGGAGGGTGCGCGGAGGGTGTGTGGGAGGGTGCGCGGGAGGGTGCGCAGGAGGGTGCGCGGAGGGTGCGGGGAGGGTGGGTGCGCGGAGGGTGCGCGGAGGGTGCGCGGAGGGTGCGCGGGAGGGTGCGCGGGAGGGTGTGTGGGAGGGTGCGCGGAGGGCGCGCGGGGGTGCGCGGAGGGTGCGCGGAGGGTGCGGGTCAGGGTGGTGCGAGGGTGAGGCGCGGGAGGGTGCACGGAGGGTGCGCGGGAGGGTGCGCGGGAGGGTGCGCGGGAGGGTGTGGGGGAGGGTGCGCGCGAGGGTGCGCGGGAGGGTGCGGAGGGTGCGCGGAGGGTGCGCGGAGGGTGCGCGGAGGGTGCGCGGAGGGTGCGCGGAGGGTGTGCGGGAGGGTGTGCGGGAGGGTGCGCGGGAGGGTGCGTGGGAGGGTGTGCGGGAGGGTGCGCGGAGGGCGTGCGAGGGTGCCTGGAGGGTAAGGTTCAGGGTGTGGGGTTGAGGGCCCAGCGTTTAAGGGTCCACATCGTCGATTTGTCTGTGTTTGAGGGTTTTAAGGTTTAGGGTTTAGGGTTTAGGGTTGGTCTTGAGGGTTTTAAGGTTTAGGGTAAGTGAGGGTGCGGGGAGTCGATCTGCCTGGCGTTCAGGGTCTGGGGTCTAGGGTTTGGGGTTGGGGGGTTGAAGGTGGGCTCCCAGGTGGGCTCCCAAACAATAAACCCAAGACCCTTTCCTTCTTGTCGTCACCTTGCCTCAAAAATTGAAGCTCCTATGCAGCCTTCAGCCCTCGAATCTTCAGGGACCATGCTTCAGGGCAAAGTGTCAAGGAAACCCTAAAGTCTAAACCCTAAACCCTTGATCCTCAACCGAAGCCCAAAGGCTGAAAAACCCCTCTTCCCCTTTAGGGTTTGCCTGCGGAGGCCAGCATCCCACGCTCTGGCCTCCTCAGTTTCCAAGTCGATAAGTGGCACGCGGCCTCGGAGGCCACGTACGAATTGCTGGGCCTGGCAAGAACGTTTTTCATGCTTGGCAGCTACATCTGCATGTGGGCCATGGCCTCCTGGACATCTTCGAAGCTGAGACCCCCGTGCGACGGTGCGGCGTAATCCTGAAGAGATAAAGATTGTCAGAAACAGGTTGGAAATGGGACCCAAAACGCCAAGGAACAAGAGTAGGTGGAAAGGTGTTTTCGGCAGATCCTGCAAAGTAAAATCAAAGAGCCTCAAAGCATGGCAGCTTGAATGACTGTTGGTTGCCGGCCTGTTGTCCGACAAAGCGACTCGCCACTGGTCATGCCCGCATAAGCATTCAATTCATACACGAGCCTCGGCATGCAGGGCAAGCATGAAAGAGCCACTACCAAGAACCTGGGAATCGCACGCCAAGAAGCAGATATGCAACACTGGCCGCGCTGACAGCCTTCTCGTCGGTGAGAGCTGCAGCAGGCAAAAAAATAGTGGCATGGAGAATATCATCGGCCAGTGCCATCGCTTAAACCAATGCTAGGCAGGTGCCGCGGCCGAGAAGCCCGTGCACCAACTGTTGTCGACCATGTACCATCTATCGGCTTTGTAATAGGCAGTAAAGTGACCGCCATCCAGCGTGCCCTGACAACACGTCGAAATGAACGGTCAAGAGCCTGCGAAAAACATTGGTCGCGCCTCATGCACAAGGAAAGAGCGCAGATCGTACTCCCACAACCTCAGCTGCACAGTAAGATGACTGCACGGGACTATATGCTGGCATAGGGACACGAGAAATGGAAAGCCGAAGCGCTCCACATCTTCAAGGCGCAGGTCGGAGTGGCACGGCGGTAGTAGAGGCAGTTGCAATCCCTCAGCACAAGTAGGAATAGTCGGACCCTAAATCGTAAACCTCGAAACCGTCCAACCCTACTTGGGTTCCCCTGCAGGCTTGACGCTCATTAGTTCTTAAACTTCAGGGTTCAGAGTTTAGGATGAAAATTCGGGATTGAAGGTGAAGGCACACGGACAACCAAGGCGTGAACCTGGAAAGGAACAGTGATGGAGGCCGCATTCTTGGAGCTAGCCGCTGCGGACTTGTCCGCTGCACGCCATCGTTGCACGCATAGAGGCAGCGTAAGCGGCGCCACCCTGGGTGTCACAATGGATCACACGCAGCGCCGGAGTGTGCCTTGAAAAAGTGCAAGCAAGGGGCTTGCCATGGCTACGCTTGAGCGCTCTCGTTGCTGTGAATCGAGCGGTATCACCATTGGTCATTTGCACAAAGCAATTCTGCACCTTGTCTCTCCATTGGTGATTTGCACAAAGCAATTCTGCACTTGTGAAAAGGAAGTCAAAGGCCCCACAGAGCAAGAATGGCACAAAGAGGCATGCGCCTCTGCAAATATCGCGTCCTGCAGCATGAGTTGCAGGTTCCTTTCCTTGCGGCCGGCAATTTCCTTGCAAGCAACGAAAGAAACAAGAAGTTAGAAGAAGCCACAAGAAGCCCTCGGCATGCATTGGCGTGTTTAAGTTCAAGATCGGACAGCGGTATGCGAAGAATGTATAGTGGCTCGGAAGGAGGGATGGAAACTCGCGAATCCTGGGCTTGGCAGCAGAACAAGCACGCCAGAATGAAGCTGTAAAGCAGCAAACCCAGACCCCCGTGTTTCCTCAACCACAAATGGAATGGTTATGGGTGCCGCCGCAGAGCATCCAGCTTGAGCGACTGGAACGCCTCGGCTCTGGCACAGGTCACCATGTTGACAGTCAGCTCGAGCCCGCCGCACCTCAGTTAGGGTCTCGACAAATGAAGCTTGGGAAGGACAGCACCAACTAGATCTCGAGAGCAGAGTGTTGTGCCAAGACATCAGACCAAGCACAATGGCAAAATCTCCTCCAAAATGCGAACGGCATCCTCCTGCCATAGGCTGCCAAAAACGCAGAACCCTGCGGGTTGAGGTTGCAGGGTTCGGGGTTGAGGCACAGAGCCAAGCACGGAGACTGCGCTACAGTAAGTCATTTGGTTCGGACCCCCGCGACCATCATCACCCCGAGAGACGGTTCTGTACATCATCCTGTGTGGTTTCGCTTGAGACTTGCCCGCGTGTCAGCATAGGCCGCCTGCAGGCCACGGGACACCAGATCAAAATTGGCCAAGTACTGCTCTAGCTGCACCTGGAGTGAAATCACGAGTCGCTTGTGGCTTGAGAAAGCGAAAGAGACCAAAAAAAAGAGGTAGACCATCATGGCCAAGCAGCCATGAGAAGGCGGTCCACCACTCGGGTTCGAGACATTTCAATGATATGAGAAATCTCCTGCCAACAGGCGAGCAAGCCTTGGGGGAGGAGCCTGAGCGCGGCCTCCGAACAGAGTCCTTGTGCAGCGTCTCGTCGACAGCATGTCCGCTCAGAAGCTCCTCAAACAGGCTGTGATCTAACTCATGCTGCAGGGGCAGGCTCTCTCTCGCCTCGTGCACAGCCAGGATAGTCAACGTTGCCTGTTCAAGCGGAAGGCAAAAAGAAAGGAAAACCTTGTCCGTGTATATGTGAGCGTAGCAGTCACAGCATCTGGCCTGCAAGTAACATGTCACTCCTGCATTCTCGTGCCCGAAACAGACAAACTTGCACCTGAGCAGCTCACTATTCTTGCTGTCACGAAGTCCAGAAAGCCACACATCCACAGCAAAACGTTCCTGAAACATGAAGGGGAGCCTGTCAGCACACCTTTGCAGCAGCATCTTCTTGCGCTGCTCGACATCGCCCAGGTCTGACGGCCAAGCGAGAGGGGGCTGAGCCTGAGCAAGATTGCTCAAGAGATGGTCATGCAAGGATAGCGATGCAGAACACGGCCCCCATCCAAACACAGGCCCCCGCACAGTCACTTGGTGGAGCAACACCTTCTTCGCTGAGCGCTTGCTTCAAGCGAGCCAGCAGATCAGCCTGGCAATGTGGCACAGCCATGGGGTGGGCCCTTTCAATGTGCAGGTTTTCGTGGGCCATGAATCATGGCCTTCTTTCCCGTGGTCTGCAATCCGCGGCTTCGTAGTTTATCTTTCAACGCTGGCACCGTTAACGTATCAACGTCGGCAGAGGAGTCGGGCTGCTCCTGCAATGCCATGCATCACGCCAAAGATCCGAATATGCACCGGAAATCTGAACATTAGAATCCCCCACTGTTGGACTCGAAAGTTGGAAACAGAACAGCAGGACTCGAAAGTAGGAAACAGAACAGTTTGAGGCCTGCACGATGGCCTTCTGCCTTTTGGCCCTTTGCGAGCTGGCTTTCCGAAGGTCCTGCCAAAACAAGCAATTGCAACAACAAGCACAGTCCCGACAACCGGCCAAGAATGGACAGAGACATGGGCTCCTTGCGCTTCCTGGTATCCTCCATAATTTTGGACAGCAGGTCCAGTGACAATCTGCGATAGTCCACCTCCTTTTCGCTGCGAAGCTGACCGCGATACAGCCGCCCCATCATCGGATCGTTCACAGCTGGGCAGTGCAGCTTGATATGATTTTCATCATAACCATTGTTAGTCCAAAACTGGAGCGGCCGCTCCAGGACCTCACAAACTTTGCGATGGCTGAGCTCGTGGTATGAGGACAAGGACGTCAACAACATTTCTCGCACATCGCTCCAGTGCATCGCCGCACCAGTGCGAGCAGCTGCAACAGCCGCGAAAAAACCCTGCAAAGTCGCAGAGTCTACACCCAGTGCTTGGACCGCTACATCGTGGGCCACGAGCTGCTTCATGAGAGTTCGACAACTTGAACATTCCTTTCGGTCTCCACACGGCATCTCCGTAACGACCCGAGAGCACTTCGAACATGTGAACGTTTTCGCACTCCCAGCAGCAGCACGAAGGCGACGCAGCAAGGTTGCCTCACAGGGACTGTCATCAAAGAACCGCTAGGCAATTTGTGTACACGGAAACGACATGCCTTGTTGCCGGAGTCATCAAGGTCTCGCTCAACCAGCATCGCACGAAGCTGGCTAACCTGGACAGGGCTTTCCCCGCGCGTGCCCCTAGGCATTCACAACACAAACGAGCCAGGGCTGCACTGCACATGCAAGCCACAAACGAGCCAGGGCTGCACTGCACACTTCCAGTGCCAATTGGTCTCCTTCTCCAGAAGCCCCAGAAGCCCTTACCAGCTGTTCTCCAGCATCTTCTGTTTCCTCTCCAGCATCCTCTGTCTGCTCTTGCAGTCCTTCAGAAGCTCTTGCAACACAGGCAAAAAAGAAAGAACGAGACATGCCAAACAAGGGGCCGGCCTAACAAAGGAACGACTGGAGAATTGCACTCCAAACGACCAGACATCGTCACGCTGGCCTCCGAGTACAGTGGTGCATGGTATGCTTCCAGTTTCTAGCACGAATCTCCACTCGGAATGGGAAGAGCAGGCCTGCAGGTAAAGCAGGAACCGGAACAAGGGAGCCGGCACGAGTAGCGAGCCATGGCGCTTTTGCTGACTCCAGGCACAGCACCAAGCAGCAAGTGTCGAAATGAAGCGGTTTCGTCCCGGAACTAGAGGACACTGAAGTAGAACTAGAGGACACTGAAGCAGAACTAGAGGACGCTGAAGTAGAACTTGAGGACACGAAACGGTCACTACACTAAATCACTAAACTATAACGACAGTACACTGAAGCAGAACTAGAGGACGCTGAAGTAGAACTTGAGGACACGAAACTGTCACTACACTAAATCACTAAACTATAACGACAGTACACTGAACTACACATGGTACCCAAAAAACTGTGTCATGGAACAAAGCAGCGGCGTCATGGAACAGTATTGTCTTGTCATGGAACAGTGTTGTCGTGTCATAGAACACGATTTCTAAACATGGTACGAGCACGTGCTTCCACTCGACAAGTGCCCGTAGCCAGATGAATTCGATGAAAACTCTCTCACTAGCAATGCCATTGAATTCGATGAACTGAAATGAACTGAACGTGCTCTACAAGTGGGCGAGCTGCTGCAGCTGAAACGGCAAACTTCAGCTCCGACCACGATATCCTCCGCTTGCAGGCATATCTTCAAGTGTCAGTCGCCTGTGCAAAGACTCAGGCATCCAAACGTGGAACTGAATTATCCACAAGCATTGAAGTCAGCTGCTATGCAGCGCAAGGAGCAGCAATGGTGAATTCGTCTCCGACCAGGAAAGCGCCGGTTTGCGCTATGCGCTCTTCCACCTTCTGGAAGCGATTCACGTAACCTGAAGTTCAGGGCTTCGGGTTGAGGGTTTTTGGGGTTTAGGATGATTACACATGACTACACGCTCAGCGCCGCGACTGGATCTCTTGCGCGGGCCTCTGTAGCTCTCCGTCATCTTGGCAACATCACGTTGCTCCGGCAGCGTACGCGCGGTCTGATCTATGAGATCATGATTACCTCAGTGATGCAATGTTGCGGAGGGCAGGAGGGCAAGGCCTGCTAACACTTCGGGTTCAAGCCATCCGGCAGGCGCAGGCCTATGTTCAAAACCAGCGTGTCTGGCGGACACCACTTCTCCAGACGCCCTTTTACTTCGAATTGCCAGAAGGCTGGGACTTTCGCTTGTGTGTTGGGCGCTTACATCCAGAAACCATGCCTGTACCATCCGTCTTTGAGTTGTTTTTCACTATGTCCGAATTGCACCTGGTGAGGATGTACTCCTGCAACAGGTTATGACAGCTATGCCCTGCTTTGCGCCAAAGGCCAAGCTCGGAGGAACTTGAAAAGCTACGCCATCACGTAAAGGGGTCCATGTCCCAGCTTTTCCTGGATCTGCAGGACCGCGTACAAGCACAGGCACTTGCAAGCCATTAAGCTTTGGCACTGCAACGCAGGGGGGGTCCAACGAAGGCATCCTACACTGCGTCTGTACCAGTAAATCCCTGAAGTGATGCACTGTCCAATCCCAACACACGATTGACATGCTGAAGCGGTGTCCATGGACGGGACAGTCGAACATGCACCTGCCGCCTGAGGCCGTAGCACTCATGAAAGTTGGAGAAGAGGAGCCAGTCCATCCACGGGGAGCATCGGGCCAGGCCCTCAACCGAGCTTAGGTGCAGCTCCGGCGAGTACTTCCTTTTCTGCTCGAAAACTTCCAAAGACTTCCAAAGCAAGATGTGGAGGCATAAACAAGCAGAACCTGACTGTGCAACAACGTCTTATAACATCATCTGAGACTCTGCGCCAAATATCGCACAATCGAATGCGATTCCCAAACTGCAAGCTCACCATCCACCAAACAGGGGACGGTGCCTCAACTCATGAGATGCTGAGATGCCTTAGCTACCTTAGCTACCTTGGCGTCTCCAGAGCCGAGGCTGGGACGCATTGGGTTCATTTTGGCATACTCGTCCTTGAGCTGCGCTTTCTTTGTTTAACTCGTTGAATACACTTCGGCATGGCCCCCATCTTGCAGTCGTGCTTTTGCGTGCTATTGCGTTCGTGGTTTCGGGGGCTTTCGGAAGGCATTGCTGCCGCTGCCTTCTCTGCCCCTGTTGCAGATATTCCTGGAGCAACAGAACCTGAACTCTACTGCTGGCAAGGATCCGTGTCCACAATGCCATATGGCTTGCCTCCAGAATTCTCGCAAAGCAAGTTCGAGCCAGCACCCATGCGAGCACTGGCCAGAACGAGCTCGAAACTGGGCCTGGCTCATGGTCCCAGGCACCGAGTTTCGAGTTTCAAACTTGCGACTTCTACAGTAGCCACATGTAAAGCCTGGGCAAGCGTGTCTGCATCGAAAGCGTAACAATCCAACCTCATCAACTTCTGACACCGTTGCCTGCTCCGTAGTTCGTTCAAGGTCCAGATAACCTGCCCCAGCTTCAGTTCAGAGCTGTGTGGGCCGGCTCGACAAAGCACTCGGAAGACGGGAGCCACATTATAAAACATTATGCCGCTGCAGATGCGCCTTCTGTGTGTTGGAGCTGGTAGGCCGCCCGAATAGTCGCAGCATCGCCGCCATCCGAGCCTACGTTGCCTGCAACTGCTTGTGTACTGCACCTTTCCATTGGCCACGTGCCCAAAGAACCTGATAATGGCATCTACGATAACCTTACGGAAGACTGCGTCTTGAAACTGACCTCCTGCACTCTCGCAACCGGTTCCTGTCCATCCACTCTACCAACACCCTTGTAGTACCCTTCATGGACACTGCTACAGAGAATCCTAATCCTCGCTGCGATTGAAGCAGTACAAACCCCCGATCTGCGTACGCGTAGTACCTGGCAATTTGTCTGCGCATGCACCCTCGCCGGCCCTGAAGTTCCCAGGCTCGCCCCAAGAGGCCCCTCACCGAAATTCAAGACAATACTTCCGAGGCGTTTTTAAGTTCACATGCATCATCTTGTCATGACATTTCTGCTTTGTCCTACCCATGTGCGCGGACCATCGCGGACCACAATCGTTTGCAAGCGCAGGACAGCCAGTCTCAGTCAATGCCCTGCCCATCTTGGGAAGGCTCACCACTCGCCCAGGTTTCCCTAGGCTGAAAGGCATGGACCCAAGCAACACATGAGAATTGCGCAAGAAAGGCCCCCTCACCCGCCCAAGTGGCCGGCAGAGCGTGCTGCGAACCAAAAGGTCAAGCAGTTCTGGTACGTGCCCCGGTCGAAGGCGTTTCTGCCGGCTTGGTGTGCTTCGGCCACGTGCATGTAGCATAGAAAACTTCAGCAGGCACCTGCTGGCATCGTACACCAGGGCATCTTCATCGAACAGCCGGTTATACCTCGCAGTTCAAGAGGCAGAGCCTCACGAGAGGAACGCCGCGATAAGGGGGGGCACTCGTCCACACCCAGCTCCTTTGCTGGAGTGCAGCCCTCTCCCGGAGCCTTGCTGATGCTGACCATGGAGGTACTCAAATTCGTCTGCGGTGGCAGAGTTGCATTGAGCCCTCTGCGACCCAGAAATCGTCTGCCTTCCACTCTTGATTGAGCTCATTCCTGCACAACGGCCGCTTATGGCCGAATTCGGTCTGAAGGGCAGGCTGTGGGTTCACACGGCACATCGCAAGCACCGCCTGGAAATCAGGCCCCAGTGGATGCGAAGGATGGGCCTAAAGTCAGAGGACACGAATCCTGGAAAACCCCGACCTTCCCTGGCTCTGAACCAGCGTGCATGCAACGAGGCCCCCCACCCGCCTTCCCCATCCTCCCCTACATACGCCGATGCGCTGATACGCCGAGTTACACCGATACGCCGGAACGCCGATCCCGCAAGCAATTTCAAGCGAATATCAAAAAAGAGTTGCAAGAGAAACCTGGGAATGAATTTTCTCGGCATGCAACTTACGGCCATGAAAGCAGAAGTCACCATTTTGAATCGCAAACGAACTTGCCCAATAAATCCTGTTCTCCCACTTTCAACCAATGATGGAATTTCAGCCGCGAAACATGTACGATTCACATGTCTTATCGAATACGCAACATCGGATTCTGAAAATATTGATTATGTTCTGTTGATGTAACTGTTTTTTTGGCATTAATCCAGCTGTGATTTTGATACATTAGACATACGACCCAATCCCTTACAGTATTACAGGTAGCACGATTGCCATGCAAATTTCTCTCACATATTTCACGCTGAGTCGAATGTCTTTGTTGCCAAGCCAAAACACGCTTTCCAATTCAGTTTTGATGTGAGGCTGCATGCTTTATTTTCTTGACAATCTGTTCTTCTACTGCGTTATCAATCTTCGCATGTAGAATTATCAAGAGATGACATTGTTTGTTCAAACTCTTTTTGTTCTTCTTCATTTAATTCTCTTTGTTCTTGTTAATGTTCCTTTCCACCCCCCTCCCCCCTCCTCCGCCACATACGCCCAGACGACGACACGCCGATCGCCCCCCGCCCCCCCCCCATACCCTACGCCGCCCAAGCCTCGCCCCCTTCGCCCCGCCCCACGCTCCAGATTGCCCTATCGGTGTAAGAATCGAATTTGCTGGGCCTTAATTTCAGGCCCTGACCTTTGCCCGAGATGATCGGTGTACTGGTGTTTTGCCACCATCCTTTGCCGATCGCCCCCGCCGGGAGCCCCCTTATATATATCGGTGTAAATACGTAGTGCCGCCCTGCCCCGGGGCTCTCTCGGCCGCTGCTGCTGTGTTTCGGTGCATCCGTGGTGCAAGCTCCCGGTTCTTGCACCGATACACCGATTCCACCCCCCCCCCCCCCCCCCGTTTCCTCGACACAAAGCACGCTGATACGCCGATTCCCTCCCTCCCACCTCTTTTTCTCTTCCCCTCCCCCCGCCCGCCCGTGTGTTGGACACTTTACAAGGGCTATATTTGATATAGGTTTCTTTTGAGATATCATTGCCGTCAAACAGTCGCTGGGGTATGCACAGACTGTTGTTGCCTCGAAGCCTTTTCTTGAGGACGCCCCAAGAGGCTGCTGAGGCCGCTGAAGCCGCTGAGCCCGCTGAAGCCGCTCAGGCCGCTGAGCCCGCTGAGGCCGCTGAGGCGGGCCGCTCACGCTCAGGCGCCGCCCAGGCCGCTCAGGCCGCTGCCGCTGAAGCCGCTCAGGCCGCTGAGCCCGCTGAGGCCGCTCAGGCGCCGCTCAGGCCGCTGAGCCCGCTCAGGCCGCTCAAGCCGCTCAGCCCGCTGAGCCCGCTCAGGTGGCCGAGCCCGCCGGGCCCGCTGCTTTGGCCGCTGAGCCCGCTGAGGCCGCTCAGGCCGCTGGCTAGCTCCGCTGTACTGGAAAAGAATATATACTGCATCAAATGGACGCGAAGCGTCCAAGGCACCCCCCTCCTTGCGCAGCTACGCCGATACACGGATAAGCCCCGCCCGCACCCCGCTCCTTCGAGTACACCGACCGGCGTATCCACCCGGTCGGTGTACACCGATATACACCAATTTTTCCACCCACCCGCTCGCGCACACCGAAACGCCGACACACCGCCCACCTCCCCCACCTCCTCTCCCCCCCCCTACGCAGCACGGCTTTCACGCCGATACACCGCCGCTCTGCCACCCAACCCCGTTACTGTCGGTGTATTGGTATCGGTGTATCCCCGGTCGGTCTATCGCAGCAATGTATCGGCGTATAGGAGTACTCGCCCGATACATTCACAAACCCAGGTGCCGGACACATCGATGTGCAGCAGGAACCCGCTGTAGGCCAAGTGCAGCAGCCTGGATGCGAAGCACAAGAACCAGCAAGATCACCGAACTGGTCCAAGTCTCACTGTGAAGTGCGTATTCCTGAGGCGCGCGCAGACAAGAAAACTGCGCCGGTTCGATGTGGACGCCCTGTGCATGCGCGGCATCAAGCTGTCACGATGTTTCACGATGCCCGCATGACCCTCTTTCTCGGGCCTCCTGGATTAGGAGGGCCAGCATGAGCCACATGTCCACGGCACAGCCCGCCCTGCACTCAGCTGCTCTTGTAACGTGAGGTGACCAGGCGACCTGGTGACCTGAAACGACCAGGATTATTTCGAGGCCGCTGCACTCCAATCGCAGCCAGGCCTCACAGGGCATCAAAGGGGAAGCAGGCAAACAACGAGACCTGTGAGTAGGGATGGGGCCAAACAGCATGACCACAAAGGAGCGGTGATTTCGAAGGCCTTGGAGCCCAGCCGGCAGCCCAGCATACGGCCGCGGTCAGGCACACTTGCATGGTGAAAAAGTTCTGGGGGCAGTTGATGTCTTGGGGCATGCGCAGGCGCGCAGTCAATGCTGCAGGCCAGGCCCCCTGCCAATCACGTTGTGGATCCACTTGCCTTGCGATCGCAAACGCCCAGATTTTGACTTTAACTATTGGACAAACCCGGCCGGCAAATAATAAAAGAATCTGGCGACCAGGTACAGTAGTGGTCATGCCGCAGGATAGGCCGCGGGTAAAGCCACGACCTAGGCAAAGGTACTGGGTTGTACTGGTGTTCTGGCTGCGGGGTGCTAAAACCCAGCTCGCGGCTGTCATTCGACAGCTAGGCGCGTGACTTGTGGGCACGACGCGGCAAAGGCCGGCCCTTCAGCATCAGAACACGGGCCATGGGTAATCGGCTAATCATGGCCCCGCATACGGGAGCTACATTAACGGTCATTACGGTATATTACGGTCATTAACGTAACTTACCCACACTTCCGGCCTCCTCTAGATCAGGGGACTCTGCCTCTGGCATCTGCCCGGGATCTGCGTGCGCGCAGTACCTGGCAACTCGTCTGCTGGTGCTCGCTGACAACAGCCCCAGCGACCCTGAAGTTCCCAGGCTCGCCAAGACCCCACCACACCGGAACTGCAAACAAAACATCAGAGAATCCACAGAACCCAGCGGCTGCAAGCCTGGAATCCAATTTACATCTGTGACGATCTAGCATTCTGTGGTTTAAGGTATGTCGTAGGGCACGCCATGCAGCACAGGGTTGCAAAGACCAGCGCAGTGAAGCTCGCCTGCGCAGGGGCCTGAGCAGTGCAACGTGCAACATACCGCAACACACCGCAACCCAAGTGTTGCCTGGTGCCGGCATGTGCCGGCTCCCCAGCGACAGATCGCCTGGGGCGCAGACCGCCACGTGAAGGGCCGGCAGCTGCAGCGAGATCATGCAGAAGGCTCCCAACACCTTCATGCGCATGTGCACAATCTGCAGGCTGAAGCACCGATGGGAACAGTTGGGCATCCGGGCTGTGGAGGTTGGCAGCGCCACACGGGCAAGGCTTAGCACGTCAATGCCCGAGATGGTGAGGTGCAGGTGGCTCTCCTCTTCACTGGTGGAGCCGTCCTGGGCGTCAGGAGCGCACAGATGCACAAAAAATCCTTGTGCACAAAAGCCTTGAGGCCTCACATGCTGCCTGACGCATCCATGCTCTGACACTCCTCCTCCTTGTACTGATTCTCCTCCTTCTTCTGAACCTCGCAGGGGCTCACCGTCACGATCTCTGAACCTCCAAATGGTCTCTGCGCCTTCTCTTCGCCAGCAGCCACTTTTGATGTAAGCAGCGTCCTCGGCAGACGGTTGAGCGACAGCTTTCTTCCGGGTGGACATGGGCAACATGGGCAGAATCGATTGGACTCTTTCTTGGTCAACTGGTGAGGACCGTCTTCCACCCCCTTTTGCAGCCCAGGAACGGCGGCGGAGCCAGCAGCAAAGCGTTGCCTTCCTCCTCCTGACTTACCAGCCCGACAGTCTGACAGAAGGATTTTCGCATGTCGACGCAAGTGTCCGGCTGCCCTGACAGTTTGCAGCCAGGCTCCTCTACTGTACACTCCGGAAGCTGTGAAAGGATATCCTGCCCAAAAGCAACAGATGCAGCTCGACAGCTGCTCACCAAGCCCCATGAGCCACCTGCCACGAGCTGGCCTCGACACCAGGTGCAGGCACGCCATCTCTTTTCGAGGCGGCTGCCTTCACGGGACCTTGCAAAACATCGTAGAGTCCACGTGAGCCCACTTTCAGCAAGAATCTGAGCGTTCATGGAGTCAATGCATCCGAGCGGCCATCGAGCCTTGACACAGATGAGGTTGCGCAGCCCATCGCTGGAATGCAAGTGCGATTGTACAGATACTACTGTGTTTGCAGAGCTTTTTTATTGAAAGGTGTCATCGCGGCATTCGAAGCTGCACTCCCTTACAGCTGACAGCCTGACAGCGACAGCATCACATCAGGCACGGTCAAACATCGCAAGAGGCCGTAGCTTATGTCCAATTCAACGTCCAGGGTCAAGCACATTTCACGGCCCACCTCTTGCTGACCAATAAAGCGAGCCAAGCAAAACCCCAAGACCCCAAGCCCCAAGGACGATATGATGTCCGAACCACTGGCTGCCAAACAAACCCCCACTGCTTGACTCTGGCCCTCATCGAGAAGACAATGTCATCAGCTGACACGCACAATTCCCCACTGAGGATTCATCAAAGCCGCTGGAGCTTTGCAAGATTTACTAGTGTCTCTCATCATGGCGGACTCGAGGACCGTCATAGTCATAGTCTGCAGTCGCCGGCTGCGACATCAGCACGCATATGTTCGCCACTCATTAAGGGCGACTTCGGCAAGCAACGCGCAAACATCGGACCCCTGACACGCCATCGCGACTGAGGAATCGCCAACGCACAAGCGACATTCGGGGGGGGGGGGAGCAGGGAGGAGGGGGAGTAGGGAGGAGGGGGAGATAAGGGTCTGGACCTAATGCCCAGAAAGTCTGGGTGTGCGGGGGGGAAAGAACTGGGTGGATCATGTTGCGCAGGTGAATCATGACATTGGACAGGCCCTGAAAGATCCTAGCTGCATAGTAACTGGCTGAATGGTCGACACCACCTACCCATGCACGAAAAGTGCCGAACATGGGTCAAACTGCGACGCTCAAGGAGGTGCCAAAGTCACAAGCCTCGGTGATTCTCACACGGCATCCAGGAGCTCAGCGAAGGTTTGGTACATGCCCCTCGGATACAGAAACATGAGAACAATGCAGGTGAAGGGCCTTTTCTTTGGCGATGAGATGTTTGCAATCGATCTCCTGCCATACCCTAGCTCGATGAGCCTTGGCTAGGAGCCATCTCTGCCCAGCTTCCGAGCGGCAAAGCAGCAAGAGCTACTAGGCTACGACCTTACAGAACTGCTTCCGGCTCTGTTGCTGACGTTTATTGTTGGCTCCGACCCTGAAACTCTGAACCCATTCACCCTTTTTTGCAACCATTTATTAACGCGAATCCGTGTGCGCTGCCCAAGGATGTTTGTTTTGAAACGTGTTGAACAGACGCGATGTCGATCAAATAAAGATTGGTAAATTCCGCTTTTCGCCGTTGGCATTACAATGCAACCAGCTAGCAGCTAGCCATGAAATCTTATCTTGAGAGTGGGCTTCGCCTCGTGTGTTAAAAACAAAGACGCACACACTACCCCGCTACGTGTGCTTGTCTGTAACAAGAAATGTTAAATATATTGAATACCACCATGACCAAGGCCATGTCAAGTGCATGTCCAAACACGCATTCTGCCCCACTGCTTTTGAAATAAAGAAGGACACGCATTCTGCATCGTGATCTGCTGGGTTTTCAGGAGTAAACCCACTTACATGCGCCACGGGTACCAATTGAAATTTCTATTCAGGATCAGTGAGTCGTCGTCCTCCTCCTCCTCCTCCTCCTCCTCCTCCTCCTCCTCCTCCTCCTCCTCCTCCTCCTCCTCCTCCTCCTCCTCCTCCTCCTGGTGGTTGGGGTCAGGGTGTCGTGGTGGTCGTTGGTGGTGGCGGCAGCGCTGGTGGTGGTTGTTGGCTTGTGGTTTTGCTTGTTGCTTGTTGCTTGTTTCCTTTTACACGTTTTGCGATTCCGCTTTGCTCAGGCACCCACCCGAGCGCCCACGCCCACGCGCCACCCGCGCCCACGCGCCCACGCGCACGCCCACACCTGCAACTGCACCCACACACCCCCACACCCCCCACATACCCACACATCCACACCCCCACACCCCCACAGCCCCACACACACACACACACACACACACACACACACACACACACACACACACACACACACACACACACACACACACACCCACACACACACACACACACCCACCCACACACACACACACACACACACACACACACACACACACACACACACACACACACACACACACACACACACACACACACACACACACACCAACACCACACGTTACTTTTCCGCAGGCCTGACGAAACGACACTACACGGTCTATAAGTTGAGCACCAAGCAGCGTGACAACATTACTGCTCTTGCCAACGCCACAAGAACTGCTAAGAGGTGATACCGATAGCTTGTTGGCCCATCGCCAAGGCTGCTGCTCCGGTAGAGATGTTGACTCCCAACTAGGCTGGAATTTTTTCCCCTGGCTTTGCCAGTTCACCCGCTCAAAATCGGGCCAACCGGCATGCCAGGGGGAAGGTGAACAACGCATGTGGCCCAGTTTGAGCTCTTTGTCCAGACATCCTGCATATGCTTGGGCTTTGGGGCCTGCACGTTCCATGTAGCACTGGCGCTATAGCGCTCAAACGGGGCGCGCATGGAGAAGCCATGGTGGTGGTGGCTGTCAGGGCCACGTGCAATCCAACTTCAAGGCCGGCGCTCCTAAGGAGGCTAAGTAAAGACTGTAAAGACCAGGCTTGTTAGGGCTTGAAGGTTCGGTCCAGCTCTAGATGCATGGATCCGCGCTGAATCAAGCAAGGACGGCAGTACTGGTACGAGAAACACAGCATACGCAGAGAGGTTTCGACGTTGGCGCGCCTTCCCTGCATGTGGCTCTTGGCCGGAAGATGCCGGGAACGCACAGTGTGCGATTGCACTGCTTCTTGAAATCTTGAGATGTGTAAGATCAACCTGTAGTTATGGACAAGGTGGGGAGGATGCTACAATTCAGCAACCTGCCCGGGCAAATCAAAACTCATCTGCCCACGATGGATCAGGATCAAACCAGTCGTCATCGCCATCTGGCAAGCACTTGGGCTGTGCAACACAGATGACGAATAAGAAAGCAAGCCTGCTGCAATGCTGCGACTGGTTCCCACTCACCCCCTAAACCCTAAACCCTCAACTTCACGCTACCAGTAGAAGTTGATCACCGGCTGCGCCTCCATCATCCTCTTCCAGGACCGTGAGCGTTCCAGGCTCCACATCCTGCAGCTGGCATGCTCACCAACAATGACAGGCCGGCGATCAAGCGCTGAAGACACGCTAAGACGGTCACTGCTACAATCTCATTCTTGGGGCAGCTTATGTGTAGACATTTCTGGGCTGGCTGTCCTTGCCGATCTCGGCATCTTCCGCATACGTCTCCCCCTGAAAACCCATGTGGCCATCACGTCAACGAAACACGTAATTTACGACGTAATCACACGTCGGACCATGCATACCTGCCTTCGGCACGAAGGGTGGGTCCAGCTGTCGGGCCAAGAGCCCCTCCCATCCTCAGACGTGCAAGATCTTGCAAGCGCATGTGAGAGCCATCTGGGAATCAGAATCTGAATCCAAGCTCCCAGCTGAAGTCCGCATAGAATGGATGCTCCTGCTAATCTCTTTCAAGATTTTCAAGGGCCGATCCCGGTTCAAAGCCACACCTTTCCTTTGGCCTCTTTGCCTCACCAGACCCGTTGAAAGACCAAAGTGCGATTGTAAAGATGCTGCAGAGATTCGAGGCACCAAGGCCCTAGAAGCAGCCTGACAGCTTGGCACCTGCAGATTCCTGCAGATGCCATGAACCTCCCTAAACCGTAAACCCTTTCTTGCCACTGGACTGAAGGCAAGCCAGACTCCAAGCACTTTTTGAGAGCTTTAAACCCTAAACATCCCTAAACATCCCTAAACCCTAAACCAGAAGTCGAAGCGTCTTCCCCCCTTGTCCTTCAGCTCTTCGTAGCCCCGCTGCCCGGCCCCAAGGCGCTTGGCAGGATCCCTGCACCTCGGCGCGGTTTTTTTTGCCACCCGACTGGCCAAAGCTGCGGTTTAGGGTTTAGGGTTTGGGGTTTGGGGTTTGGGGTTTTTTCGTTCCAAAGCGTTGCGATGCACTCGCAAGTTTGCTTTATGCAGTCCGGCAGCCACACTGGACCAACTGCCAGCATTAGGCACCAGCAAACGCAGGCACCATGCACGGCATCATAGCCGTAGCATCTCTGCAACTAGCCTCTATACGAATCCAGATTGATCAGCCTTTTTTCTGACATCTGCACCCCAGGTATCCTGGAAAGAGCCCCATGTACGTGCGACGGGGCTCCAGGGTCAACAGGGAGCCACGAGGACCCACAATTGCAATGCCACGCCAGCAGGATGCACACAAGGCGAGGCCCCGGCAGCAGAGCCTTCATGAGCTCCTTGGCATCCTGGCGGCAGGATGCAGTGGGTGGTGACCCCCACCCTCAGTATTCCAGGCATGCTTGGCCTTCTCGTGCACGCCGAGCCATTTCGGGAACTTCAGTGGCGCCTTGAGGACGGCTTTGAAGATCTGACAGGTGCCAACATCCACCAAATGCTAAGGTCGAAGAGCTAGATCTTGGCGTCACTACTTCATGAAAGGATCATGTGAAAGGGTCATGCGAAAGGGTCATGAAAGGGGCTACGGGAATCCTTTGTGGCCTCGGCGTTGCTCGCCTGATCGTCTCCAAAAGGGAACGAGCCGACCATGAAGTCCTGGCCATGCCGGGCTCCAAGCCCATGAGGGTGCCAGCGCTGCCACAAGGGTTCCTAAATGCCCCTAACATCGGTTTAGGGTTTCGCCACCATAGGTTTTAGGGTTTAGGGTTTAGGGTTGCTTTTTTAGGGTTTAGGGTTTAGGGTAAAGTTTAGGGTGTCCCTAACATCCCTCTAACATCCCTTTAAGCTTACAGCTGTGCGTCCGCGTATGAGGCGAGTGCTTTACTGACGGTGCCGAAGATGCCATCTTTTACCGATGCAAGTTCTTGTCGCAGGTCTGTACTTGAGTTAAAATCACGACCCGAGCTGAAGCTGTGGGAAAATGGACAACCAGTCACATGCTGAAATTGTGATGCCTCCCACACGCAGACGGACAAATGGCTTAGCCAAGACAGAACCCAGGTCAACTGGTGAATTATGGGTTTCAATGGCAATTGAAGGCAAGGCTTTGGACGGTCGTGGCTGCACGAACTGGCTTCGAAAACGATATGCCGAAAACGATATACCGTCAACCTCCCCGGACTGCGCCCACCCCCCAATTCAGGCAAACAGCTGGACAGAAGGGCTATATGCTTGCTTCACAAGGGCCCAAACCAGCAAGCACAACCCTGTCAAGATCTCGGCAAACATGCCCAGGCGGCAAAGAGGCAAACGCCAAGACTCCAGAGGTCAGCTGAGGTGGTGTAGCCTCAGCAGGCTGCTTCAGTCCACGTAACAAGGCAGGAACAGCTGAGGTGTCGAAGGCCGAATACAATTCCAGGAAGTATGTAAACTGCGAGACTATACTGCGCAACATCGTACAAATGCATGTAGTAGCGCTCCCTGGCTCAGCTTACTGTATGCCTTCTCACGGTGTAAGATGCAAACCTTCAGGTATCTCTGCCATACATGCACCAACTGAGGTCAAGGCCTTTTCCAAGGATTACCTGCACAGCTCATACGCGCAGCGTAGCAACAGCTTGTGTTTGCGGCTTCTGAGCCCTGCATTCAGACATGCCATAGGAACAGGGACGACCGGAAGGTGTCCGAGCCCGTGCGATCCGGTGGCCTCGGGCGCCATGAAAAGCGGCGTCCCCTTCACCTTGGCATGGCTGGGCACCCAATTGGACAAGCCTGGCTTCGAGGTTCGCGTGGTGAAGTGCGTGAGAAGGAAACTGCTGCTGGAGGCCCAGACGGCATAAATTCGACCATCAGTGATCTGGCAGGGCCATCACTTTTTGGCTTGGTGAATGAAAGACAAAGCTCCATCCACATGCCCCATGCACCCGCTCAGCTACTCCGAAGTCGATTATCTTCAGGTAGCCGTGCTGATCAATGAGGCAGTTCTCCCCTGCAAAGAAGAATTGACAGGAAGCATGGTCCACTCGCACAGCCTCGATATGCTACACCGGCCTTTCAAATCAAGATATGCTATTCTGCGTTCATGCAAGAACCTCGGCCGAGCGTGCGCCAGCGTTACTCAAAAAGCACGTCACAGGGTGAGTCACACAGAGTGCCAAGCTCCAAAGCCAGGATGATCGACGCAGAGTAGAACTGGGCCTAGCAGCGCGACGTGTGCAACCCTTAGGAAACTTCGTCATCTTTTCATATCGTTTTCATCTGGCCTGTGGCGCTTGAAGAAGGCCTCTCATCTCTGCACTCATGTCTGCACTCATGCACTCATGTGTGCATCAAGTGAGGACCCCTGGGGTGGCCCTTGGGCCAAGAGTTCTCCACTTTGTCCCGGCTTGCCTAAGGCGTCCAAGGCATCCAGCAGCTCTCCTCCTGTGACCTCACCGGACAGAACATAAGATCAAACTCACATGGCGGTTTCCGAAATTCGGAGGTACCTTCTTGGGGTCCTTATGATAAGGGAATCCTACTATTTTGGGAGTCCATTGTAAGGGTCCCTTATTGCCGTGAACTCACAGATCAAGGCCACCTGAGTATCTAAGGCCGCTGCAAGCTCTGTGAGGAAGTACACGTGTCGAGCACCTGTCAAAGTTCGCGAGTTTTCCCTCACCACAGCCTGACAAGTCAAGCTGAGCATTGAGCTATTGAAGGACCGCACGAACTTGATGATGAAGGGGTGGTCCTCGCACGAGAACCAAGCTCTGCACAAAACAGGCCCTTTCTGCCTGCCTTGCGATGGCCAAATTTGAGTGCCAGTGCCACCAGCATCACGCATCCCTGTCCAGTTCTGCCAGGATGTTTCGCTCGTGCGCAAGCGCTTTTTGCTGCTTTTGCTCAACCTTGGTACAGTCAAATTCCCGTAGGCTGTCAGAAGACAGAGTCGCATTCACAACTTTGTCCGTTCACTGACTTTTCTTCACCTCACAGTTGGCGATGCGCGTCCTGATGCCGCTGAAACAAAATGAGCACGCGGCAGCTTGCTTCTTGCTAACGCATTTTAGAGCATACCTGCGCAGCGCAGAGAACGAATGGTTTCGAAGTCGGCCTCAACGACACATGACAAGATATTACAAGCCTGGTGTCGCTGGTCTTGGACTGAACCTGGGCAACCGTGATCTCGATCTGCTCGATTGGCTACTAAAAAGACTGTGTGTGCGCGTGTGCATGCTGGGCTGCCGGCCATCTTGACAACTCCAAATCCTCCTCTCCCGATCACGCGCAGGCACGTCAGGGAACTCGGCGCACGCACACACGAGAGCAACAAAAGCAAGCTTATTGCCACTATAATTAGAGTACTGGCTCGGTTTGGATGAACTGACCGCTACTTGGCATCTCCCAAGATGGCGACTCTAGGTCGATCTTGGTGTTCTGCAGGGCGATGCGTGCCTGGTTTTTGTTCATTCGGGCGCGCGCACCCGCGAGCTATGGTCAGGGGAGGCTCTACGTTTGCATGGCTTGCAATTTCGCCTTCATGTACTCCAGGATTGGACCCTGCACGGCCTGGTGGGCAGAGCTGCTGAACTTTGACCACCGCAGGTACTGAGAGGCTCGCATTAACTAAGAAGTTTCGCCTGATTGAAGTCATCGAAGCCCATCATCCAAAGCTCACAGTCCTGTGTCATGTTGTTCAACCACAGAGGGTGTCGCGAAAGAAGTCTCACGGCCTCTACGACTTTGACCGTTGCTGTGCGGGGACCATGAAAGAGCAGCGCTCTCTCACCTTGCTTAAATGCGGCTTCAGGATTCTCAGCTTGTGGTACGAAGAGCACGATGCATGCGTACTAAGCATGCGGCCAACATAGTCTCCCATGCCCAGCGTGCGCACTTTCCGACCGTCTATGGAAACCTGGCATCACATTCGCAAGCGCACCCGAATCTGAGTCAAACGACAGTGCTTCGTGCGTCCATGAATAACTGCACCCACATCTCCAGTCTCTTTCTTCTTGGGGCATGGGGGCCGGAGGCCCCAACCCACATGCAGGCGCGGTCAAACTGAAGGCATGAAGCCCCCTTACTGTGTTTTGGTGGGTGCGATATAAGGGTAACGGCTTGGGACATTCATGCCCCCAAATTTCCCTACCTTCCTGTGCCAAACATTCAGGCTTCCAATGAGTCTTTCTGCGACATCGATTTGGATTGTTCCTTCCAGCACGGTTCTTGTGGTCCTCAGGGCTACCACCGATTACCGTCGCCATACGTCGCCTATGCACACCCCCAGCCCCCCATCCACCCCCCCCCCCCCCCCCCCCCCCCCGCCCTCCCGGGGGATGCAAAGGTTCGAGAAAGGTCTGCCTTCAGGGCGGGCAATCGGAAAAGGTACCGCCGCCACAATGCCTGTGTTGCGCCTACTGAAAGGGGGATGGGCGGCTGGACCGGACCGGGTCGAGCCTCTCGTGGCAGCGTCGTGGTGCTCACAGCGGGGGTTGGCTATGGACACCTCTCCCTCTCCCTCCTTTGTTTCTTTCTTTCCTTCTTTGCTTTCTTTCACGGGGCTTAGCGGAGTGACTGAGTGACCCCTGCGCGGTGCGCACCCCTTCTCGGAACTGTGCATTTTGGAACTACAATCCTTCCTGCCTTCCTACCTACCTTGCTTCCTTCCTGCACGCTTGGCCCCCGAAGGGGCCGCCGGGTGCTTGCGTGGCGAGTCCGTGTCGTCTTTCTCTTTCTTTCATTCAGGCTTGGAAGACGAACCTCCACGCACTTGGTTGGCGCGCCGGAGGCTATGTCCCCGTGGGTCTCTCCCTTTCTCCCTTTCTCCCTCTCTCCCTCTCTCACTCTTTCTCTCGCTCTCTCTGTTCTTCTACGGGGCTTGAGGGGAGCGGCCCCACCCCCCCCCCCGACGAAGCGTGCCCAGCTTGCCCACAGTCCAGGTGGCGACTGAGACTGAAGACATCTATGCGGGCAGAATTTCCCCTCCCCTCCACCCTGTTACAACCGGTTACCTTCCGCGCCCTGGATGTCTTACGTTGCTCGGCCGCGTGAGAATTCCGGGAGCCTGGTACATAAGCATCACCGAGTAAACTCGCTCACGCTCTCTGCCCCTCTCTCTCTCGCACAATCTATCTCTCTCTCTCTCTCTCTCTCTCTGACAGATAAATGCTTTGCGGTTATGTCTGGTATATGCGCGAGTTGCACCTCTAGCAATCCTGTATGGATGATGTAGAACTCCTGACCAGGTTCACCTTCGGAATGACCACAGCAGTTGCAGCACTCAGTGTTCATGCAGGGGCCAGCCAAGCCATAGCCGAGCCACCCTGGTTGAAGACCATATCACCGGGCTTCATCTTGATGACCTGGCGAGTGGCCCGGCGCCCATCCTACTCGTCAAGGCGACAGATTCCCAAAGCAGCATGAAGGGAACCAACAACTAGAAGAGGGATGGCCCGAAAGCATCGATTTGCCGTGCGTTGACTCCATGCAGTTGACTCTTTGCACTCGAAGTGTATGCACTTGGAGAAATGTATGCACTTACATGGTTGTATAGTCACTTGTACACTGCACTAGTCTAGTGGACGTGTATGCACTGGAACTGCATGGCATTCAAGTGTGTGCCGTTGAATGCCATGCACTTGTGGTTAACTGTATACACTTCATCGGCCTTCACTACATCTGAGGTTAGCGGAGTTAACGGACTTGAACTCGACATTTGTTAAACTTATTGCACTTGAGCAACTGTATGAACTTCACTTGTCTGCACCCGACTCGACTGCGCACGTCCAATCCACGCGAAGCCATGAAAGAAAAGAGAAAAAAGCAAAAAGCATTCGACGCGAGAGCCGTCAGCCATGAGCATCATCGGCAGTCGCTCTGAAGTCCAAGCTCATAGTCCAGCGCGCCTTCCAGGAAGTCTTAATAAGTCTTATCCGTGCGAAGCCATGCAAGAAAAGACTATCTAACGTGAGAGCCGTCAGTGTTCTACGTTTGTACTACAAAAGTCGACTTTCCAGCCACGGAAGCTCCGGGCGTCCCCGGCGTACTACATTTTTACTACAAAACTCGATTTTCCAGCCACGGAAGTCCCCGGCGTACTACGTCTGTACTACACAAGTCGACAAAAAAACGCAAAAACACTACGGTTTTCGCACCGCGACCACGCGAAAACCCGCAGAGGGGTTACGGTTGCATGTCAAGAAATGCAAAAACACGATGGTTTTGGCACCGCGCCAACGCCGAAACCCGTTGGAGGGGTTACGTTTGTATGTCAAAAAACGCAAAAACACGACGGTTTTGGCACCGCGCCAACGCCGAAACCCGCAGAGGGTTGTCTGCGCCCACGAAAACAAGTACCAAACACGACGGTTTTTGCACCGCGACCCGGCGATTACCCGCAGAGGGTTGTCCGCGGCCAGATAGAAATGTAAAAAAAAACGATGGTTTTAGCACCGCGACCACGCCGAAACCCGCAGAGGGTTGTCCGCGGACACAAAGAAACGTAAAAAAACGACGGTTTTGGCACCGCGACCACGCCGAAACCCGCAGAGGGTTGTCCGCGGCCAGAAAGAAACGTAAAAAAACGACGGTTTTAGCACCGCGACCACGCCGAAACCCGCAGAGGGTTGTCCGCGGCCAGAAAGAAACGTAAAAAAACGACGGTTTTAGCACCGCGACCACGCCGAAACCCGCAGAGGGTTGTCCGCGGCCAGAAAGAAACGTAAAAAAACGACGGTTTTAGCACCGCGACCACGCCGAAACCCGCAGAGGGTTGCAATCCCGATTGGCGATGTCAACCCAGCCCGCCGCCTTAGAAAGAGTAATTTTAATTAGAAAGAGTAATAGACTTGCAGTAATAGAAATGCACTTGACTCTATGCACTTCACTCCGTGCACTTCACTCTATGCACTTCACTCTATGCACTTCACTCTATGCACTTGACTCTTTGCACTTCACTCTGTGCACTTCACTCTATGCACTTGACTCTGTGTACTTCACTCTTTGCACTTCACTCTGTGCACTTCACTCTATGCACTTCAGTCTATGTTGTTGGGTCAGAGGGCTCCGCACGGAAGAACCCTTCGCGATGCTTTCGGGAATAAAACATCAGCAGCAGAACTGTCGCGGAGGCAACCGCCCCAGTTTCGGAAGACCCCACACAGACTTCCATACGTCAACGCGAAATAAAGTTCTGCTAAAGCCCCTCTTATTCGTTCTTCCGGCTTCCTGCCGTCGTGCCCCAAAAGTAACCAACGGCCAGGACCCTTTGTAGGAGCCCGTTTATCCCTCTGATTCTTAGTAGGGCATGATATATATATATATATTTGCTACCCCCCCCCCATGCGCCCACGCTTCAGCATGGTTTCCAGACAAAAATACTACGTTCCGCCACCCGCGGTGGTTTTTAAAGCGGGGAGGAACTCCCATAAAACTCCAGCAGAAGTGACCTGAACAATTTGCTCGAGATTGTGGATTGCATGCTATGAGTTTAAATAGAAATCCTATGCATGTGAATAGCGTTCCTATCAAATTAAATTGGGTTCATAGGATTCATCTTGTTTCAATAGGAATCTTATAAAAATGAAAAGGAAACCCATTAATAGGAATGAGAACCCTTAATTCTATTAAATTCTATGGGAACCCTCTTCAAATGACAGAATCCTATTTAAAATTGATAGGAATCATATTACATTTGTAGGAGCCTTATTAAAATAATTCGGCAAACTATGGAAATGTATTGGGATCTTATACGCAGACAAACAGGAATCCTCTATTTCAATCCATAGGAACCCTAGAAAAAGTAGAACCGAATTATACTTGATAGCAATCCTAATAAACTGAAGAGGGCCCCTACTAAAATTAATAGGAACCAATGGGACTCCTATAAAAAACAAGTGTGAACCCCTAAATAGTAGGAATCCTACTAAAATTAATATGAGCCTAAACCAATCGGTATCCCTTTCAAACGAATGAGATCCCTATTAAAATAAATACGAATCCCATTAACATGAATAAGCATCTGATTAAACTTGATAGGAATTTGATTACATGAGTAGGAGCCTTATTAAAAGAATTAGGAACCCTATGAAACTTTATTGGAATCCTATAAAAATAAATAGGAATCCTCTATTGACTCATAGGAATCCTGCCAATATTATTTCGGAACCGGTGAAAGTTAATAGGAAGCCTATGAAAATGAATAGGAACCCTTACCAAATTGAAAAGAACCGGTTATAATTCATAGGAAGCCTTTTAAAATGAGAAGGAACCTTGCTAAATAAATAGGAACCAATCCGACTCCTGTATAAAATAATATGAATCGGCTTAACAGATTGGTTTTTTTGGGACAGTACAGCGTTTTTGCAGTTTCAGGCCTCGAAAGTGCTGTACTGTCCCAAAAAAACCAATCTTTTCAAGGCAAGAAGTGCAAAAATGCTGTACTGTCCCAAAAAAACCAAAAAAAAACAAAGTTTGGAGACCTTGGGCTCCTTCAGGGCCTGGAGGTCTCCAAACTTTGGTTTTTTTGGTTTTTTTGGGACAGTACGGCATTTTTGCTTGTTTTGGCTTACCAAGATTGGTTTTTTTGGAACAGTGCAGCGTTTTTGCAGTCCCAGGCCTCGAAAGTGCTGTACTGTCCCAAAAAAACCAATCTTTTTAAGGCAAGAAGTGCAAAAATGCTGTACTGTCCCAAAGAAACCCAAAAAAACCAAAGTTTGGAGACCTTGGGCTCCTTCAGGGCCTGGAGGTCTCCAAACTTTGGTTTTTTTGGTTTTTTTGGGACAGTACGGCATTTTTGCTTGTTTTGGCTTACAAAGATTGGTTTTTTTGGGACAGTACAGCGTTTTTGCAGTCCCAGGCCTCGAAAGTGCTGTACTGTCCCAAAAAAACCAATCTTTTCAAGGCAAAAAGTGCAAAAATGCTGTACTGTCCCAAAAAAACCAAAAAAACCAAAGTTTGGAGACCTTGGGCTCCTTCAGGGCCTGGAGGTCTCCAAACTTTGGTTTTTTTGGTTTTTTTGGGACAGTACGGCATTTTTGCTTGTTTTGGCTTACAAAGATTGGTTTTTTTGGGACACTGCAGCGTTTTTGCAGTCCCAGGCCTCGAAAGTGCTGTACTGTCCCAAAAAAACCAATCTTTTTAAGGCAAAAAGTGCAAAAATGCTGTACTGTCCCAAAAAAACCAAAAAAACCAAAGTTTGGAGACCTTGGGCTCCTCCAGGGCCTGGAGGTCTCCAAACTTTGGTTTTTTTGGTTTTTTTGGGACAGTACGGCATTTTTGCTTGTTTTTGCTTAAAAAGATTGGTTTTTTTGGGACAGCGTTTTTGCTCTTCTGGGCCTAAAACATTGGTACAGTAGAGCGCTTTCGTGCTCGCTGCCCTCGGAGGCTTCGAAATCCTAAGCCTCTAAACCCTACCATGGCACCTGAGAGGAAAAAGTGTGGGCATATGGGGGGGGGTACCATATATTTATTTATTTATTTATTTATTTATTTACCTTTTCAGGGAGTATTTTGGGGTATCTCACTCCCCCCAATCCTTACCTAAGAAGCAGCCCAGCTACTCGGAAGAGCCCTCTCCCTCTCCGGGTGGCCTCCAGCGCCTCTGCGAGCCTGTGGAGCTGGTCGGGTGCCAGCGCCCGGAAGACCACGACTTTTCGCAGCGCCCCGACCTTTCTTTTGCGCGAGCTTTCTTTTGGAGAGAAGGGTCGGCAAAGTTATTGGCTCAAGGAATTGGAAGTGTACAAGAGTCGCACAAGAGCAGCTCAAGGTGGAGTGATGGGCAGGTTCACGCAGGCAAGGAAGTGGCAGCAACACTGAAGAAAGCCCTGTCATAAACACCAAGGTCGCCTTGTCATCCGAGAGAACAGCTAGTCTCATCGATGGTGACCGCGCGCGATGCTGGCGCAGCAAGCTGTCCCGTTGCGATCTCTGCTGTATGTATATATATATATATATATACATGTATTTACTTATTTATTTGTTTTGTATTTACTTAATGTATTTAATTTATGTATATTTGTATTTGTATATAAATATATGTCGCATTTATATTTATATTTTATTTATACTTATAATTATATATGGGCACTGCACACACACACAGACACACAGACACACAGACACACAGACACACAGACACACAGACACACAGACACACAGACACACAGACACACAGGCACACAGGCACACAGACACACAGACACACAGGCACACAGACACACAGACACACAGACACACACACACACACACACACACACACACACACAAAAGCTTCAAGAGGCTTGGACAAGGCCGCACCTCACTGGCGGTACTCATGGGTGAGATGTCGGGACCTCATCGCGCAGATATGGATTTGGAGGTTTCAAACGCTTTCAACGTTCCACGTTCTTCCGTCTTGGTTCCCGGCTGGAGCTAGCTCGCTTCTTTCGGCGGACGACCTCCAAGAAGACCGCGACCGGTCGGCCTGGCGAAAGCGATCCGCGATCATCGTAGTCGTGGCAGAAGTGTGAGGACTCCCCTCCTGGGAACCAACGACATCAAGGACTGTGAGACAGGTGCCAGAACTGGCCTGACCAAAGCGCCAGTTTCGCCGCCTTTGTCCTGAAGAGAGAGGGTACATGGGCATGCCTGGGCAATGCTTTTTTAGGCCCCGGATGCCCACAAAGGAAACTCAGGCAGCCACGCAGCTGGCGCAAGTCTCAAGCGGACCATCGGTGACCTGGAGCCCCGTGTGCTTCCCAGTGTCTTCCTAAGGACCACCTGCAGTCGTCGGACTATGCCCGAGGTTGAAGGAATGTGTCGGACATCCCCGGATCGCAGCTTCGCCCGGCCTGTCCCCTTCCAGGTCGGCATCCTCTGGATGCAGAACTTTGCCTGACGTCAGCTCTCCCTGGTCCCCCGAGCCCTCACTGAACTCATGTCAGCTCCCGGAATGGATCATCCTTCCTTCCCCCCTCTCTCCCTACACCATACAAAGCCTCAGCATCAATTCTCCACCCCCTGGACTTCGGAGCCTCTAGCGCTGAGCTGCACAGGATGGCGAGCCTCAAGCCGTCTCTTGTGCTTCATGCCATCTCACTGCTGTCTCACACATGGCGGCATATTGGGGCCAACGGGACATGTTGGGAGCTGGTAAATCTGGGCTTGGAACATTTCCGTCCCTGTCTACGAGCGTGGCCTCCATCGAGCAGGGTCTTCGCAAACACTTTGGCTACTAGGATGGATTGTCGAGATGCTTCGCTGAGCCTCTGCAGGCCCAGCTAAGCTGAAGCCCAGCCGGAAAGTGGACCTGAATCGCAGGGCCACAAGCTACCTCAGGGCCATGCAGCAAACAGCTCTCGCACACGAAGATGCGCCTTTCGATAGACATGCCTGGCTGCATGTCGATGACCTTGCAGGCGCATGCGGTGCTTCCGGTGTGCTGTAGCGCACGCATGCCAGCGCAGCAGATCTTATCACTACAAGCATAGTGAGTCCCCACCAGTAATAGAACCACAGAGTGGGAACTGGCAACAGAGGCTTCTCCAAAACGAAGTCTACACCAGGTTGACTTGCTAAGCTACTACACGTACAGCTTCACTGTGCAGAAACGCAGATGGGCAGAAACGCCTCGCAAAGGCTCGCGAGGCCATCGAGCTGGTCTACACGCAAGTGGATCAGGTCCTGTTTATCAGCTCAGTCTGAGTGGTATCTTTGCTTCCCGTAAAAACATCGAAGGCCCTGGCAATAACATTGGCAGGGGTTGACAGCGATGCCCCCCAGAAGTGTACAGTTGGGATCAACCTGTACCCTAGAGCGTGCGAATAGCACATGACCAAAGTTCAATTTCAGAACGCATGTTTCTTCACGTTTGCTTGGACAGAGCTTCCGGCAGTCCTCCTGTTGCCTCAGGGTATCCAGTATCCGCGATCGGATCACCGTCTCCTCAAGGCTTGACCCGAACCTCGCAGTCAAGGAGGTAAACGTATCACCGTATCACACGCGCTCCGCGCGAAGCACGTAATTGCACATGCCAACCGATTGATTACTCCCCGCTGGGACGCGGTGCAGACTTGACTTGGCCATGCTTGGCCTTTTTCAGGGCACTGCCATGCCCTTTTGATGTCGATGTCGAAAGAAAGGAGTAGAGCAGTTTGGGTGTATTTCAGGGCCCGAAGTGCACACACGTTGCAGTACACGCGACGGCGGCTTGTAGCGGCTGGAACATGAGCGTCAGATGAGGGTCACATGAGGCTGCGGCATTTGTTCAAGGAGAGTCTTGTCTAGAACAAGCGTCTGCACCTCAAAGGCATTCGATACTTCACTTCGAAGGAGGCCGCAACGCAAGTGCGCAATTGCCAAACACTGAGCGGCTGGCAGTTCCACAGGCCACAGCTCTGCAGGCTTCCTCCTCAACAAAAGCTCAGTGCCGTGACTCTTCTGCTTGTAAAACATGGGGCAGGTGAGTCGCCTGGCACAGCAAGCCGCCGTCGCCAACTACCCCCATGCCTTGGATCAAGTTCCCTTTCCAGACTTGCAAAACTTGTCGGCCGCAGCGTTTTCTCGGGGCCCGAACGCTCCACCACTGCAACTTCTTGCCCTGCGAAGCATGTAACACAAGCATGTCAAGGATCCGCAAGGCAGCACGGGCCCGCTGATCGAGCGCTGAAAAGACATGCCTCCGGGCTCGATTAGGGAGACCTTGCCAAAGCCACGTGCTTCTGCGCATGATGCTTGCAAGACGTGCGCTAAGCGATGGAGAGATAATTGGGGACGCACCTGGCCCTGCAAGACGATGTGCAGGTCCGCAGATTCCTGCCAGCAAGCACCAAGGTGGCCCAAGTGCATGTCGAAACTCATGCGGATCGCAAAGGCACCTTCTGGCCAGCTTCTAAAATGGTGGCACCGTTCTCGAAGCCAAGAACGTTGACCTGCCAAGAAAGCGCAAGAGGCAGTCGATTCAGCCAGACCACATTGGTCACTTTCTGGCCACAAGCTGCGAAGCCACGAGGTTTAGATAAATCTCAGGCTCACACTTTGTCGAACAGGCATTGCATCTGAGAGGGTTCAGCGAAGCTCGCAGCGAGAACATGAGCAACCCACAAAAGCCATGGTCAGGGCAACGTGCAGTCGCCTGGTAGGGTGTGAGCTTGCGCAGCAGCCAGCAAGAATCCGAACCTTGCCGTGGGGAATATGGAACGGTCCAAGAACACGCTGTGAACTGCACAGCCAGCCTCAATCTAGGCATCTATAGGCTCTCTAGGTGACTTTCTTCAGTATGCCCGCGCCCACACTCGGTCTAGCAACAGTGGGCCTTTGTGCTAATTATGCTCATTTCACGGTTGCCGGGTTCACCGCTGAGCGCTTCGTTCACCGCGCTGCTGGCCTGACCCCGTTCCCGCCTGAGTCCAAGATTGTGTTGGGAAGCAGGGCAAGTCTGAACTTGACAACAACCACTAACTTCGAGGCGCAAGCTGATACTGCTCAGCAAAAAGAGCGCGAGTCTTTGCCCCATGCATGCCATAAATCTCCACTTCTCCTGCAGCTTATAGCCAGACCGGTGCACATCGGTGCACTTGATCTTTGCGAACCCTACAGTACTTCTTTCCTAGCTAACCAACATGCGGTGACTGTAGTGTTTGCACTTACTCAGGATCCGCCCTCAGTTGCTTTGGGATGCGTGCAGTGCGTGTACCGTGTGCATATCTTTTCGGGAGGCCAAGCCCTGAAGCCCTGGTTCGGGGCTGAGTCCCAGGGAAACGGGGGAGTCCGGATGCTGTGTCAAAGGGAATCCAACATTACCTTCGCTGTCTTGCAATAAGAAGCCCGGAAAACTAGAAAACTAAAACAGATCGCAAACACCGCATAGATGCACGTGGGCTCCTTTTGCTTGAATTGTGGCATCTTGTGCACCTGACATGAGGATCACGTTCTCACCGAAAGCGGCACCTGCGAAACGAAGGAACGAGTCGCTCACCCTGCGGACGACACAAAGCCTGGATCGTTTAGACATCTCGGCTTGATTACACGGCGCTCTTGCCGAACATTGACTGGAGCTCTCGACCTGTAGTGATCTCCGACTTCGTCTCGCCGTTCCTTTCCACAGCCAGTCGCTGGCAGCTAGTACTTCGCAAAGCGGATGCAGGTAGGACCTCAAGACCACCAAGGTGCCCTTCGACACAATGAAGAAGTGGGTACCTGCAGCAGACGATCACCATTCAGCAAAGCCACCTGACTATACCTCACTTTCGCAACGGGTTGGCACTTGGTGCTTGCTTGCTGCTGTGTGGGAACGTTTCGGGAACTGCTCGCCGGACATGTCCGAACAACTGAAGTTGCGGCTTGTGCATGGGATGTGAGCTCTAGACCGTTTGGCCAGCCACTGAGTTTTTAATGTGCAGATTTTCGTGGTTCATGCAAGGGGCCGCTTATGCTTATTGGATTCCCTCACAAAATCTCAGAAACCCCATGCAAGGTTGGTGCAAATTAGGGCCTCGGAAGCTTCCCTGTCGCGAGACTTGCGTGCCGTCTGGGAACCGGAAGACCTTCCAGGGCATTGCTTTTCGCAGAGCTGGCGGGCTTCAGGCAAAGGACTGACTTGTCACAGCTGCGGATGTGCCAATTTGTTCATGCATCAAGGCTTGCATCTGCCTGGTCTCACACACCCACGCACGCACGCACGCACACGCGCACACGCGCACGCGCACGCTAACACGCTAACACGCACACGCAAACGTGCATGGACACCTCTCCAAAACGACGTAAGCCAGCGCCTACATCAAAATGGCAACTAGAAAGAAACCAATCAGAGCAAGAAGGCTCTCACGTGCAATATGAAGCTGCGTGTTTTTTGGTGTTTACGTGTGCGCGTGTGCTTATTTGAGTTTCTGCTTGCTTGCCTTTTGCTCGCCTTTGAACCTGCAAAGCTGTGGCCTCCATGGCAGCTATGAGCTTCTGCAAGGTCTCCTGGTCAACGTCCTTGAAGTACAGGAGCTTCCTGTAAGATGCGCAGCGCGCCCTAAAGATGGCCAAGAAATGGCAACAACCAAGGACCAAGCCTGCCCATCCTAGCCCGAGCTCAGCATGTTTTAGCACAACGGATCTGAAACAAACGCTGCGTCAGCTGATCTAGACCATTGTCATTGTGCTAGCACAGCGGGTCGAAAACTCGCCGTTTGCGACCCAAGCTCTCCGGAATTTGTGACATTGACTACAGCATGCAAAACATGCGCGGGCACTGCAGCTTCTCAAATCTCAACAGACTCAATAGACATGATCGGCTCGATATGGCTCGATGGTAGCCTGCAGTTCCTGCTTGAAATGAATTGCAACAGTCGAATTAGGGCGGAAGCAATCTGAGCCTGCAGGGCGAGGAGGGACGGAGTCCCATTCTTGAACAGAGGGGCTCTTTGAATTTTGAGTGGCAGGGCACTCAACATCAGAGCGCCGTGATGGATCCATGCCGTACGCTCTCAGGAAGGTTGAGCCTGCCCGAAAGCAGCTAGCAAAACCAGCACAGAGTGCACATTTTCCGAGATACGATGCTGCCGACTGTGAGAAGTCGCCTGTTCTGCCCAACGCCTGCACAGCTCCAAGAACGTCCAGATTGATTGAACAGGGGCTCTGAAGCACGTGAGCCTTGCGATCTCGGGGACCTCCAGGCATTTCTGAAGTCGATCTGCAGTCAGCTTCCCACCATCTCTGGCACGTTGCTGGCGACGCAACCAGTCGTACAAGGTCCTCTCTGGCGGGCCTTGCATAGTCTGGTCACCCAACCTATGTGTTCTCTCCACCCTGAAAGTCTTAAAGGCTCAGAGTACACTTGTCGTCACTCTGACTCTGCCGAAAGTGCTACCGCGCTGCCTGCAAGTCTAACAGCGCGCAGCGAATCGAGCTCCAATGGGAGGGCCCCATGAAAACTGCGTGGATTTACTGACAAGACGTGAACAAGCGCCTTCGACAGCGCACACGTGCATGTGCATGGTGGCGTTGTCGCGTGTCTTCATGGGTGTTGCTGTGGTGTTGCCGCCCCAGGCATCAGCCCCTGTTTTCGTCGGCGGGCATCCTTGCCAGTCTCGCACTTGTTCGCGGAGCAAGACGAGCATCGGCAGCATCAGCATCCTTCTAATGCTAACAGAGGCCAGCTGGGCGCATGGTGAGCCGCCTTGTGATCTCGAAAGGCCGAAATCCACCACAAGCGCCGTAGTGAGTTTCAAGCATGTTGAATCTTCCGTTTCCCTCCGTGAGATATCCAACCACGGCTGCGCCACGACCCTAACCGCCACGACCCTAGCCGTGTCCGTTTCTTAGTCGTTCAGCCAAGCAGCATGCTTTGGGCCATCGTTCATGGCGATTCCAGAAGCTCTTACACTGTTCGAGCTTTTCATTGAACTGTTCCTGGCCGCAGGAAGCGACGTACCACATTCTACGGCCACTTGACTTGCTGTGAACGAACTGAGAACGAAGCAATATACAAAAACACACTTAGAACAAACCAGCTTCGTCTCCCTGCTGTGCCTCTTGCTGATCTGAGACCTTCTGGCTCTTAGGGGACGACTCCTGAGCTCTGTTATGCTGCAGGGGGTGGCACTTGGACCAACTCGGAGAAACAGACCTTGGCTGTCTTCACAGCTTTCTTGGTCGTCATCTTCTTCATCTTTGCAGCACGGCCGACCATCAACTGGCGGAAGGCATGGTTCACCGGCAAGTTGACCTGCCCCACAGATCCATCACTCGCGCGTCATGATGATCCTAACCAAACCACCGAACGAGCCACTCTGCAACAACTGCATCTGTAGCTACACAATCTGCACTGGCTCAATGACAACTCCTGAGAGCTTGTCGCGCCTTTGGAGTACCTTCGGCGCAAGCCGGGAAGAAGGATATGGATCCGAAAGCACTTGTTGCGCATTGTTCACTGGACATGAGCCTGACCTAAACGTGCAGCTGCGTCGTCAGATGCAGCACAAATTCCGATCAATCATCTGCCGAAAATTATGTAACCGTAGCCCAGTTTGGGCAGCGTGTTGTTTCCATTGCACTTTTCCCATTCCACACCAGATCTCTGGCCCTGACCTTGTCGCGTTACTCTTCCTGGTCCTTGTTGCAAGTGTTTGACTTCACGACAGGCCCAGCTTCTCGGTGGCATCTTGCCATGGCTGCCCTCCCTGTCTTAGGCTTGGTTTTGGAAGCCAGGGCCACTCTCTCTTCCATTGCTTCTACCACTGAGAGGTCCGTTGAGAATCTTGGAAGCAGCAGGGGCCAACTTCCGTGTCCCCTGGCATTTGCTCCCACCGCCCGAGAGTTCCGTGTTGGCCTTTCTTTTCATCATCGCAGCTTGCGGCAACCTGCGTGCGGTGCCTGCTTGCAGAGGCTTCGGGGTCTCAACAACAGCATATGCTCTGAGCCCACTGCTGCCGCCATCAACTTTCTCCAGAACTCCGAGCCCTTCTGCAGTCAGAGTAAGGATCTGATATTTGCCTTGGCGGCATACACTTCTCTTGTGACTGGTGTTGTTTTTCCTGTTTTAAGGGAGGACTGGATGAGGCCACGAATCTCTTGTGCCGCAGGACCGCGAATAAGGAACATGCCTCATCCAAAGCCTAGCTTTGAAGCCGATTGGTGGGGATGACCTGTTTTAGTGCAGGCCTGAAGCTCTTCAACCTTAAGGTCCTGAAGCAACGAATGCGGGAATTTATCTGCTCTAAATCTTGAAGCCCCTTGTTGCACGTGTCTTCCTGGAACGCTAGACTCGGATAGATGCTGGGCACTCCCGGGCCAGGCAGTTGGTTGGGGTGGTCGGCATCGCGCCACAAGTTCGGAGAAAGGAACAATTGATACCAAGATTAATCTTGGTATCGAGTCACGCGTCCTGTAGAATGGCCCGTAAGACACCGTCTTCCTGCGCAAGTAGCCAACACCTTGTGGTTTCCGGAGTTAGGGGTACCTTATTAGGGTCCTTGTTATAAAGGAATCCTACTATTTGGGGGTCCATATTGGAGGTCCCCATATATTCGTAAACTCCCAGCTGATTCAGAAAAAGACAGAAACCTCTGATTCGGCGATTCGCAAGCTGACCTGGCTTGAAAGGGATGTGTAGTCGTGAAAGACGTGCGCTTCTGTTTTTGATTTCTGAAGGAATCGTGATGTTCCGACTCTTGCCTAACTGACCTGGGCACGCATGCGCTCAAAGTATAGCAGAACAGACAAGAATTCACTATCAGTACGTGAGTCAAACTAGTTCAAACTGGCAGCCACAGCCATTCCGAGACCGAGTAGGCCGGGCGGGAGTTTAGGGTTTATGGTTCAGGGTGGTGCCCTTTGGCCATGTTTGCATGGTGTGACAACATGCGTTCGGCGTTGTGTAATCGTATGGTCCGCGGCGGGTATACGGAGCGGTGGGGCGAACGGAGCGGACGAACGGACGGGCTGACGGGACACTTACAATGCTTGCCTTTCTTGACCAAGTACGGCAATGTCAGCTTTTGCTCGCTGCACAAACATCGCGGCTTGAATCAAGCCGACTTCTCCAGAAACGGGTCACACAGCTCCTGTGAAACTAACGAGCGGCAACCGTCTTCACGGAAGAATATGTCCCTCTCCACATCAATCAGCGCGTAGAGCATGTACTCCCTGTTGAGGAAAGGCGCATAATAGGTGCGATGCTTTTGCCACAGAGTCAAGATGTGGTCAAGCCGAAGACCTTCAAAGCGCATGAGCAAAACGCAAGCCGCTGCACAGGTTCGACTGACGCCCCCGTAACAATGCAGCAAAACTTTGATTTCCGCGCCCTCGGGACTCTCCTTCTTCCAAAGCCTCCAAGCAGAGCTGGAATTCTATCAAAAAACTCAAACGCAGCAAACACGTTTCCTCATGAGGTTTGTCGAAGCACCGTGGAATTTTATGATGGAGCTCCCATGCGCCAGGCTCGCCTCTCTTAACACCGTCATGTGCATTCGTGGCGATCACCAACTGCGCGCCGTTGGCTCAAGTGCGGCCGCAGTACTGCCCACCCACAATGACCACTTCCCGGCAGCCCTGTAAAGCTGCACCACATCGTTTGGCCACTTAGACACTCCGGGCTCCATGCCTGTTCCACCACTCCATGAGCCGGCGGTCTAGATCTGTATACGCAGCAACATCTGCATAAGCAAACTCAATCATTGCCATGCAACCGGCGACTCGTGGCTCCTGCTTCTTCCAGCAGGACTCCAATAGCCCAGGAGCTATGGACGGACGATGCATCTCTACTGGTTCTTGTCGCTGCTAGTAAGCCTCCAAGTATTGAACACTTTTAGCTACGAATCTCACAAATGTACGCGCAGCAAGCCTCGTCGTCGGGCACCGCAACAAGCCAAGATGCATACATGAGAACGAAACAAAGACTGAGCACAATTCACGCCAATTTGTCGAGCGAGGAAGTGCAAAGGCGAGCTCGGGTCAATTCAAGCCGGAGCCAACATGATGACGCGCATCACATCTGATCGCACCAGCGGCAGTTTCGTTCAGTAGAAGGTCGAGATCCAACAAACTCGCCGCACGTGCGGAATTAGACTCCCACGATATTTGCGAGGTTTTGGAGCGTGCTCAATTAGACTCCACGATGTTTGCGAGGTTTTGGAGCGTGCGGAATTAGACTCCACGGTATTTGCGAGGTTTTGGAACGTGCGGCATTAGACTCTCACGATATTTGCGCGGTGTTGGAGCGCGCAGAATTAGACTCCCACGATATTTGCGAGGTTTGGGCGACTTTGGGGCGACTTCGCGCGCGCGCCGCCGCCGGCGGGCGGCGGTGGCGGGCGGCGGCGGGCGGTGGCTGCGGGCGGCGGGCGGCAAGTAATAGAAAACAAGAACCCGACAGTGATGTGGGAAAAAGAAAAAGAAGGGTATACGTGTGTTACAAAGTATGTCCCTTAAACCGAATCTGCAGAAAGTTGGTGGCGCAGCGCAAAGGGTGTTGGCTGATAGATCACGTATTTTGGGTTTGAGTGCACATAGGGTTTAGATAGGGTTTTAAAGACTTAGTCGGGTTTATCGGGTTTGTAGTCTTTGCAGGGTTTATAGGCCTTACAAGGGTTTATAGGGTTTATTAGGCCTCCAGGGTTATATTAGGGCATTCAGCACAGGTTTGGGGGCAGACCTGAGGGAGCAGATTGGGCGATAGGGAAGGACAGTTTGTGAATCACGGCGGTTTCCGGAGCTCTGTAGCCCTGCTGCAAACAAGTGGCCAGCCAATGTCTCGACAACCTCCCGCATCAACTTCCTGAGATCGACCTTTGTTGTGAGCCCGGTCATTTCCTGGCCTCGGCGATCCAGGCTCAAGTCAGATTAAGTCGTATGTGCAAGTCATTACTAAGCCACTGGAACTCCCAGGCCCTTTGAGCTCCTGACATCGTCGGAACACCTCCTCGGGAACAATGTCGTCAGCCACGTTCTTCCAGCCACGTTCTCCCTTTTTTGTTCTGCCTCCCGCAAAGCAGTGTCTCGTTATCCCTTTGTTCTTCTGCAGCATTCCAGAAAGCGTGAGAAAAAAACGGAGGGCTGGAGTCAGCCGGAGCGTGGGCGGCAGCAAGTGAGCATGATTTCGTGGGTGCGTACGCCGGCGAATGCGAGAGCGAAGGAGGCAGCGCAGAGGGGAGCGAGAGAACATGCCCATTTGTGCAGAAGCCTCTTGGGATCTTTCCACAGAGAAGATCCACCACTTGGGCTGGTGTCCTGTGCTGTCTGACACCACTGAATTTGTTTTCGCGTGCACCCATGGGTTCCAGCGCAAGGCCGGCACCTGGCAGCGCTAAGGCCGCTAAGGCCCCTGCGGCTCACGGTTGCTTTTCATGCAGGTCTGCACCAGCTGGAGGACCTCGACCGCTTCTTTGGTCATGTCGCAAGCGTCCTGAAGGGAGTGTCGAGGTATCGGTCAATTTCTGACATCGGACTCTCTCTCTCTCGGTTTCTCTCTCTCTCTGGGGTGTCTCGGCAAGTCCTCTGTTCTTCTTTTAGCCGCAGCCGCGCAAACGTCGCATGCACCACACACCTCTCCGAACCTGCATGCACAGCTGTTCGAAAGTCTCTGGGCGAGCACCCATGCCGCCAAGCAGCTCTGGCTCCTGCAAGGATCACAAAACTTCAGGAGCCATGGCCTGTGTACTGTGTAAACGTGCTGCTTCACTGGCCTCACCAAGGTAGCGAAGCAGCTCAGTCCAGCGGCAGCGCTGTCCATGCAGCATCCGTCGCATGTGCTCCATGGACTTCCTCTCCCAGGCCTGAGAATCGATGTCATGGAGTGGGACAAGACTGTCTGGAGCACTAAAGCACTGCCTAAATAGTTGCCAAAATCCAGGTGCTGCGTGGTGCATCTAAGCACTGCAACCGCAATGGCGAACGATGCAACCCCAGAACCACTACAGAACCTCAGGACCACAAGCAGTCGCAACCACATGACCGCGCCCGTCCTCGGATTGCAGGCCCTGGGAAAAAATCGCCTTCTCCTCGATCATTTTGAAAACGAGCATCGCACCATGCGCTATCCAACATGGCTGATACAACATGCTGTTCATCTGCAGCTACTCAGTGACAATGTCAAGGCCCGCACGAAGTCAGAACTGCAGGAGATCACTTCACATGTTGCCGGCTCACCGTCTCGGCCGGCTCGGCCAATCCTGGCAGTTGACTCAAGCTGAGGTCACTCATCTATCAAGCTCTGAAAGAAGCTCCACTACGGGCAGTGATTTTGCATGGTTGCTGCGTGCAGTCCAAGATTCTGCTGCCAGTAGCTCTCCACCTCACAGGACCATGTATGACCGTGTACGGAGAGCGAAATTCAGTGGCACAAGCCAGTGAAGTGAGTAAAGTTGCAGTCACTGCCAAAGGGCCGTCCACGGCGAGCCCAAATGATAAACACGTCGGACATCTGGGAAGTGCACCCCCATGCCATAGGCCACCTCCACAGACATCGACCACGGTATGAGGCTCCAGTTCTGTAGTTCTGTGCACTGAGAGCCCTGCAGTCGCCACCATGACAGAGTCGCCTCTGCCAGTTGAGAGTCTCATTCCCACGAAGCACATCATTGATCATCATTGGGGGGCCTCCCATGCTGGCAAACTCGGAGTGCGCTCGATCGCGCTGACCTCCGCATGGTCACCAGTCGTCACTTCTACTTGTCTTTAGGTCAGACTCACAATCTTCAACACTTGAATCACTTGAAACTCACAACACACACACACACAGGGAACCCAGGAAGTGGACTAGGGTGACTAGGATTGTCATACGTGCCCAGCGAATCTTCATCAAGGCGGCGCTGCTCGATCCGAGCGTGGTACGAGCCCACCTGAGCTGATGGCATCGAGGTCTAGGTGGGCTTCACTTGGTGGCATCTGGCTTCACCGCTCACGTCTGAAAAGCCATACTTCTCCCCAGCGGCTTATGGACCTCAGAAGCAAGAAGCCTGAAATTTGTAGACTGGGCAAGCATCTGTCACCGCTGGCCGGTCTGGATTCAGTGAAGGCAGTAATTCCTGCGCCCAGCCAAGTGAGGATCATGGCCTGCTTTAAGCTTGTCTCGGGATGCCTCTAGCAACTTTCACAATCAACACATACACTCACTCACTCACTCACTCACTCACTCACTCACTCACACTCACACTCACACTCACACACACACACACTCACACTCACACTCACACTCACACTCACACACACACACACACACACTCACACTCACACTCACACTCGCACTCACATTCACTCTCACTCTCACTCTCACTCTCACTCTCACTCTCACTCTCACTCTCACTCTCACTCTCACTCTCACTCTCACTCTCACTCTCACTCTCACTCTCACTCTCACTCTCACACACGCACAGAGACAGAGCGCGCGCGCCGCGACAGTTTGTCCTTGGGCCGTTGGCAGTCGCAGCACTGCGCAGCTACGTACAGCTACATAGTGGTCCTTGAGTTGCTTGGTCACCTTGTCGACATCCTGAATCTGAAGGCCAGCAGGTGCTGAACAGGCTGGGAACTGACTGAGCTGCATTTCGGTGTTTGTGGACTGTTTGATACGCAGCACTACAACATAAACTGGCAGGCGGATACCCGCCAGTGCCATGCTGACATGTCAGTGAGCCCCTGTTCGGCCATGCGTCATCCCGCTTGCGCACGTAGATGATCGTGCGCCCACCTCTGCAAAATTTGCACGATGACACACGAGCAAAGAAGACTTTCCACAGATCGAAGTGTCGACATGTCGTATGAACAAGGATGACTGATCTCAGTGCGTCGCTCCCATCGCTGATCTGCTCCTGGCGCGAGACAGGAGACCATATCAAGAAGAAGAATACCAATAGTGCCACTACACCCGGCCTAATATACATGTGTGGCTCTCCTCTCTCTCTCCACACGCTTGACGCCGCCCTGTAGGGCACGCGAAGTGGCTCTCTGTCTTTCTTTCTGGGGGCGTGGGCCAGCCCCGGGCTTCAAGGCCCGGCCCGGTATTCGGGACTCGGTTCGGTTAGGAGGACGTCAGAACCGAGCTGCACCCTTTTGCCCCACCCACCCGATGTTCCCCAACCCCATTATTTGACCGTCTCCTATGGTCCCCTTTGGTGCCTCACAGTGTGTCGGTCCTCCTCACGAAATGACTTCTCTCTCTCTCTCTCCTTCTCCCACTCTCTGGCGTTGCATCCACAGGTCCAGAAGGTCTAGCGAGTCTAGCAGCGTACACGGGTCGGATCATGTCATTGCGATCCGAGGCGCCGCAATTCGTTTCAGGTCCTTTTTGAAGCCGAAGGAGATGGTACGCTTGAGGTGCAGATTGGGTCTGAAGGATTGTCCTTGAAACACCTGCACATGGTGAGGAAACTGAGTAAACATCTCCTCTCTGTGAGTCCACAGCCCTCGGGTTGGAGTTCATGTCTGTGTTCCGATCCTTGGGTGAGTTCAGCTCGAGGTACATCTGGATGTCGCCCTCAGGGCTCCGAAGAGCGCAAGCACAAGCGAATCACAACAACCACTGAAAAGACATAAGACCCACAAAACCGTTCGGGGGCTCCTGGACAGCTGGTGTTTTCAATGATGTCAGCCTTGGCTTCTTGCAGTCATGCAGCGCAGCACACATGGCTCAGACCTACACCCCCAGCCATGCCGAGCCAACGGCGCCATGATCGGAACCTTCCTGAAATCTTCGCGGAAGAACCCGAGGTCTCTGTACTCGGGCCTCGGTCGGCAGTGCCTCTCCGGTCCTGGTTACTTTCCCGATGTCTCAAGTTTCGGTACTTCTCTGGCTTGCTTTAGAAGAAGCTGCACCAGTCCTTGCTAAACACTGACCATGTTTGAGATCGTTCATGTGCACAAAGGAAAGCTCCACCCCAGCACTTCACTTCAGCGGACTTTGATGCAGACAGTATCAAACACAAGCCTCAGTCGTCAGAGACTGTCATGCCATCTGAAAAACGTTTTTGGGCAAGATCTCGCAGGTTTCAAGCCCAATTTCGTGGAAGTTTTCCTTGTTCTTGAAGTGTATGAGCTTCCAGCTCACCGGGTGCTCGCTTGGCATTGTTCATACGGGGTTCCAGCCAGCCCCGCAAAGCGAAGAAAAACGGTTGAAAGGACACAAGGGGACCAAAACGTAAAAGTGCTTGCCCAGGTGGGCACGGTTGAAACGGTAGAAATGTCAAAGCCGGCAACCGACCGAACTAGGCAAAGCGGAAGCAGTAGCGAAAAAACAGCAAAAGTGCAAAAGCAGGCCGGGGACCGAAAAAAGGGGCTCTTAAACCCTCACATGAAAAAAACTAGAGCCTCCTGGGCAAAAGGGTCTTGGGTGTCAGGCCTTTGGAGTTCTAGGGCGTGGGCTTTGGTAAGTGTAGGGCTCTAGGGTTGAAGTGCACAACGGGCGCAGTGTTTGTGAAGTGCGATTCCATTGAGGTGAAGGAATCGTGCAAACCCATCAGCCAGAACCTGATGGTACGGTAATACTTAGCTGGACCCAAGGATAGCAAGTGCCACGCATAGTGTTACCACTTCCAGTTTTCCCTTGCTCTTCGACTTTCGGGCGGCCGGCATGGCCACAAGTATCAAAACTCATCTGCAACGCGAAGGCGACTAGAAACACCAAGGAAGGGGGCCCTGCCTGAAGTCGCCGCCCCACTCGAGAATGCAGTGCGCCTTATGCGAAAAGTGCCCAAAAATTCCCAGTGACACGCAGTACATTCAGAAGGGCGCTTCATGCAGTGCTCGGCCTCATCAATGGCTAGAAGGCCAAGCTTGCCCTGCTTGTAAAGGGTCCTCAGGGGGGCGACGAGACCCATCATTCAGCTCAGGTTGTCAAGTGCTACACGTGCCAAGCCACAGCATGCAAGCTGATTCAACAGCTGACTCCCGGCCACAAATTTTGTCGCAGACGTGTGCCGGTTGGATCTAGTGATGCTCCATGCTGACATGGTTTGACGCAATGACTAGATTGCAATTGCCTACTGCAATCCAACTCGTCACTAGCCCGAGATTGGCTCCTCAACCCATCCAACATGCTTCCAATCAGCTTCTCCGGAGTCACGTAGACCAGGCTATACTTTCCTCCGCTAGACAAGGGTCTGCCGCATTGCCATACGTGGGTTTGTGAACTTCACATCCCAAAAAACCACCTGACTGAACAAGTAGTTGCGGGCCCATGCGGGCCCAATAAAGCGTGTCACACTAAAAGGACTCAGGACTCCGCTCTCTTTTGGCAAGCACAGCTTTTCTGAACACAAGACTGTGGTGAGGCTCCTTGGAGTGCAGCAGCCTCAATGCTGAGTCGCCTGTCCACGTCTTCGTGACCTTGCTGCGAATCTGAACAGCCACAAGCACCAGAGCAGCTGTAGGAATGGAGGAAGTGCACCTGTTCCAAGGAAGCAGGCGCGGAAGATCTCGCCTGCAGTCAAGGTGACAGGTCATTGTCACAGCCGGAAGCTCGGTTGAGCTCCTCCCTTCCAACCCGAGCCAGCTCCGGCCCTCTTATCGCATGCTACAAGGACTGCGCCTTTCCGCTCTGCTTGCGCATTGAACTTGCCCACCTGATCCTTCATCAGAGCTATCAGCGGGCTAACCTCACATGGCCACACACGCGTATACACGAATGCCCGCGACACATGGCATCATACGAATAATCATGACTATGTTGCGAGAAACTGCGGGACTGAGGAGCATGCGACAAGCACAACCTTCTGAGTGATGATGGGGACCAGCTGATAGCACAGCGACTTGCCACTACCGGTCGACCAAAGGACGACTGCGTCCTGCCGATGCACGTCCACTCACGTGCATAGCGCCCACCATGCCGGCAACATGGGCAACGTCACTGTTTTCGTTGTAAGCTTCCCCATAGCTTCAACATGCTTCAACCCTCTCACAAGGATGCTTCGATCCCACCTTGCCCTGCACAACCGCCTCAACAACCTCGCGCTGCTGCGGCCTGGCAGATCGGAGCGATCGCCATTTGCTGAGCTGCTTCGCTGGATGCTGGCCACGCAGGTGCTTCGGCATACATGTATGTACAAGCATGTCGTAGAAATTGTTGCAATAGATTCGCAACTCACGCGTGGTTGTCCATTGTTGTCCCTCGATCAGCCTCAAGGAGTGTCCGAAGAAATCCTGCGTAACGGCGTTCATGTCAAGCACCTGCCAAGGCAGTCCGAGGAAGTGCACAGGTTGCATCAGGTTGCAAGCTTCCCTCGCCTCCATGGTCCGTGCTGCCTGCCGCAGTCGGATCGCAAGGCGTCTGGAGGCGCTGTGAGCGCTGGGCCGCAGGGTTCGCAAGACGGCAAGGGAAGCTGCAGCGCCACAGGCACACGCTAGCCTCGCTGTCCTCGAACTGCTCGCCCTCCCCTCCAACACACAATGCTCCAGCTCATGCTTCAGCTGCAGCTCACGCAGCTGCTTCGGCTGCTTCAGCTCACAGCGGCTCTCTCCAGGAACGAGCGCAGGCCAGAGCGGCCGAGCAGCCAGCATCGCGTGCAGTTACAAAAAACTACCTGCTAACACCACCGCAACTCCTTAGATTCGATTACTTGAGATTGGAAAGCGAAAGCACTTATGGCCGCCAGACGTGTGGGCGGCGGCCATGTCGGGGTATAACTTCGCTCAGGCTCAACGCCTTATTGAAAACCTCCTGGGTGTCTGATCCGTGAGCGGGGATTGCATGCATGGGGCGTGATCAGAACAACGCCAAGTACTCTTCTGGTTCAAGCCAAAAGGCTTTGCACCCCCATGCATGAACCAAACAGGTTTGCTGGGATCCTGCGCCCATTGCAACTGTCACAACCACCACTCGCAATTCCATTCATGCAGCCTCGTCCTCCTGCGTGCTTATGGCGGTTTGAAGGTGCAGTACGCATGGCCTGAGGATGCTTTCGAGCAGCTCCTTGTCCTGCATGAGCCGTGGCAGCATGAGCCAGCCTCCAAGTACTTACTGCTCGAGGCTCTTTTTAACCAGGACCCTGCCCTCGAAGGCGTAAGCAGTCAACACTACCTTGTGCATCCAGTCAATATCCTCTCTACTTGTTTGTCCCTTAAATTTTCCACAACCGCAGACCGTGAAGGCCTGCTGATACCCCTTTGCTAAAAACCCCCCGCGGCACGAATGCGGAAACAAACACATCATGCTCGGGCGGGGTTCCGCAACTCTTGGAAAAGGTCGCGGAAAGTGAGAACTCCTTGGTGGCTCCCTCCACCGCGTGCTTCTGGAGATCCAGCTCGTCCCGTGGGGAGAAGACCATCTCCTGCCGAAAAAAAACACAAAAAAAGGCAACGCAATGTGTGTTTTACGAAGGAACTGATGGAAAGCTGCCTTCATGTGCTCAGGCATGCTGGACATCATGGCCTCGCGCTCGCCGCAAATGTGTTGCCGACTCCGGATTGCCCCTTTATCTTAAAAGCCCTGTGGTACTACGCGGAAGCCGTGTAAATTTCAGACTCCCTCACTGTGCACGTGTTGCTTGCAAGGTCTATCTCGCCCTCCCCTGCAGATTTCGCATGACCACGCCTAGCAACACGATGTCAGCTAGTTCATGCGCATATCACATCTTTTGTCCATTATTATACCGTAACATAGCAACAGAATATGTTTGTGTATATATATATATGTTCATAAGCCTATACATGTGTATGCGTGTATATACTAATTATTCATTTATATTTAGGCTTAAACCAAGCCCAACAGTCATAACTTGACGGACATATGCGCACAACATACATGTCACATACATGTCAGTTGCTTTTGGTTCATTGTAAACGCTGCGCGCCGGCCCAAAGGGGGGGCCAGGGAGGAGGGAGGGTCCCCCAACAATACACAGAACTCCCTTTTTGGCGGACGAAAGTCTTATGTCACTTGGTGCAGCTCCGCACACGTCATGAGTTCAGGAGGTAGGAGGGCACAGGGAGGCGTAGACAGGGGAGCGCCGGAGGGGGCCAGGCTTATCGACAGGAATCCGGGATGATGACAGGCTTCAGGATCTCAGCCTTTCAATTTTATATATTATATGTGTATATATATGTATATAGGATCTGAAATGGGGGGGCGGGGGAGGGTCGAATATGGGCCGCGCCCATTTCAGACCCCTGTCCCCAGGGCCCCAAAATGCCCCCCCCCCCCCCCCCGCAAGCTGAGGGGATGCTGTAGAGCATGTTCATCATGTATTCCGTTGACATGTATTGCCTGACCAAGCAAGATCCCAGCCTGGAATCGCGGACTGTCTGGGTTAGGAGGCGTCTCAACCACCTCGGCAAAGGGGGATCGCGATGCTGCTTCAGACACAGCTCAGGGCCTGAATTGGGTGGGCGGAGTCTGGAAAAAATGGTAAAAGAGAAGATTCAGGTCGCCGGCAACGGTGCTTTGATCAGCTCTGCTGTTTTCGGCAGACATGTGCACCCCACCCAAGTGGTGAGCTGCGTACAAGCGCCCTTGCTCCGTGCCTTCGAAACGCAAACCAATGACAACTACGAACATTCCATGGCAGCACAGGTCTTTGCACCTGGATATGCCAACATGGCCCGTTGCTCAAGGACTGGCCTCTGAGCTAACGAGGTGGAACAGGAGTAGGACCCAGCAGGCAATGAAGAAGTAGTGAAACCAATGGAATTCTGCTCAAACGACCAGTGCTTGCTGTGGCATCCCTTGCATTCCCGGCGGCGGCGGTCGCGGGCCAGGGTGGGGATTCCTCTCCCACCTGCATGTTTTCGACTCGGGAAGCCCTGGCAAAGCTGGAGAAGTGCAGTTTAGCCTCGGAGCGCCTACTGTGGCAAGGACAGCATCGTAAGCGCGGCATGTCGCTTCTTGGACCGCACCATAGTTCTCCCGAAAATCGCGTGTGCAGTTCATGCCGACGACACTCGTATAAGCAATGCAGATGCCGAAGTCGTACTTCTGATTGTAGCCACACGGAGAGCAGCCACTGCCCCAGTCTTCACCGGGATGGCCCAGGACTTTCACGGCCAGCGGATCTGCCGTCGGGTCCTGCATGGGCCAAACATCCTGGCCGACCTGGTCCTTGTTTGTCACCGGGCCCAACCCGTGGGGCAAAACACAAAAAAAACCTGTGAGGTAGGAGAACTTGAGGGCCTACTTTTTGGGGCCAGAGTCCGGCAAGGTTCAAAAGGGGGGGGGCGGGGGGATGGGGGCGCTGAGCTGGCAAAGATTACCCCCACACTTGCAGCTTGTTCTGTTCCCCCCCAAGCTTGGTCCGAGCGTCTGTAAGAATGCCCATGCCATAGGAGCATGAGCCATATCCTGTGGGCCCCTCACACCAGTCATCGGTGAGACGCTTCATCTTCTGCATTTCCAGCAGCGACGCATTTTTGAGGAAGCCGCCCTCTTCCGCAGGCAGGGTGAACAAGTCAAAGAAGAAGGTGGCAAGATCCTGGGCTGAGCTGGCAATGTTGCCCATCGTCCAGCCATTGAGGCAGGAATTGAAGTAAAGGTCTTGAAAGACCTGCGTGCCACTGGCATTCTTCCAGTACTGCCAAGTATATTGGTGCGCAATGCCCGGATACTGGCTGCACCGTCCCAGATTTAGGAAGCTCGTGTGGGAGTAGCGCCCTGTGTCATAGAGCTTCTGAGGAATCACACTCAGTTGATGCAAATCTTGCCAAGACCAAGTACCATGGACTTGCACAAGGACCAGCCCCAACAAGACGTAGTTTGCACCCGAATAGCTGGCACAGGTGCGAGGCTTACACAAGAAGCCCTGCTTTGCTGAACTCCGAATGTAAATCAGTGGCCCGGCATCATCTGCGGAGAAGGCTAGTGTGAAATGCTCGAGGAAGAAGTCGTCATAGTCGTGAAAGCCACTGGTCATCCCCAGCAAGTCTCGCACTCGTACCTGCTCGACCTCTGCCCCCCAGAGCTGACTCATTGTGACATTCCAAAGCCGAGACATCACTGGGTTGGTCCACTGACTGACTGGATCATCCAAGCTCAACTTTCCGGACTCTGCTGCTTGCATGACCATGACCGCGGTCCAGGACTTTGTCACAGAGCCCAGGGGCACCAGCGTCTCGGGCATCAATGGCGTCTTCTTGAAGATGTTGTCCAGGCCAGATGCTGCTGCAGCACGTCCAGACCGATCCACATATCCAAAGCTAAAGCTCATGTTGTACTTCACGGACATCTCGTCAAGCACTGGCTGGACGGCCTGCTTCACCCGAATCGACTGGGGAACATCTGCAGCGACCGCTGAGTACGGGATGCATGCCAAGGCGAGCACAAGGGACATGGACGCCATCCAGCCGGCAGGCAGCATGTGGCTCCACAGGGCTACGGACATGGCGAAGCCGGCGAAGCTACTTCTGAGCAATTCAAGCGTCAGCACTTCCGGTTGCACTCTGGCACAGTCTTGCACTCTGAAGACAATTCTTGTGCACAGGACCACAGGAGCCGGCTCCAGCCACGCCCGTTTGGGTGAAAGCCGTGGGCAGTCGCGGTCGGGCCTGGGCAGCATGAGGCCCGCCAGGGGCGATGGCACATCCATGCTCACTTGTGGACACGTGTGATATGAGCTTCGGACAGGTCTCTGGTCTGGCTGCCTGTTTAGCTCAAGAAGTTCTTCTCGCGTAAGCGACCTCGGCTTCACGGCTGTAAATTCAGCCTTTGCTGTTAGCCTCAGTGCTTGAGTGCTTGCATAGCTGAAAGACAAACAGGCACCGACCCATCATCCTCCACTGGCTCCTGGCGTGAGTGGAGTCTAAGCGGCGCCCACAAAAAAAAAAGAAGGGTGTGCCCCAAAGATGCAACTGTTTCTGGACGGGCGGCTTTCGAAAATGGCTTTCAACAAAATTTGCTGCACAACCCCACCACCGGGCTGCAAAGCAGCCTCTCTCGCTCTGGTGCATTACGGCCCCTGAAAGCGGTTCATGGCACCAAGTACTGATAGGAGATGCTAAGGGGAAGTACTTCATCACGTCATCTGCATACGAGAGCTGCCCGCTGTCTTCCCAAAGATGTAGATCCAGTCAGCGCCATTCCCGAGCAATGTCCATTCGGGGGTGAGCTCCGACATCGATCGCCAACTGGGCCCAGCATTTGTGGAACCTCCACATGCTGCTCACCCCCGTCTTTCCGCATCCTCAAGCATGAGCACCGTGTCCCGTGCCACTCTGTCCAGTCTCAGATGGTGTTGCGGTTAAGGGTTTCGAAATCAAAGCTTCAAGGCTGTGCTTGAACGTCACACACAATCAGACAACAAGAGCAGGCTTTAAAGCAGTACTGGCGTTGGCACTGCAGTGCAAAGTGCGAGTTTGGGGTTGGGCACTGTCCTCATAAGTTCCCTCGTTTTCTCTTCGACCGGGTGCCGGTAGCGGAAGCTTTGCCGCTTCTTCGGTCAAACACTACTTCGCTGCATCTGCTACCGCCGTCAAGGTGAGCAACCCTTGAAACTGCTGGCTTCTCAGAAAACTTTCTTTGCCACCTCCCGAAGCACACTATGTCACTATGGCACACTGGCGGCTCGAGAATCTGGGGTCACGAGTGCTCGCAAGAGCCCCGGCTTTGATGTCGGCACCAAACATGGCAAACATTCGCGTGCGCCCTCGGGAAGCCCCCCGCCTTGTTGCTCAGGCCTTTCCGCTTCAGGTCTTTGGCCTCACATCCGGGGGTGTGAGCTGTTTCTGAGACACAAGGCGAGATCTTGCCGCCTCTTCATCAGACTTGCGCTTGGCAGCAGCGCCACGCTCGGAAGCCCCCATGTCCACCTGAAGTCGATCTCACTGGCCCCTTGGAGGAATCCTCGGAATCTTGAGTGCATGACACCCATGTCCTTCGCGTAGGCGCCTCGGAGCCAAGAAAGCCAGTCACACGAGCCACAATGGAGCCACAATGGAGCCACCATGCGGGGTCTGCAAGATTCTGCAAGCGCATTTCAGAAACACTGTCTTGGCTTTGAACCGAAGATGTCATCCAGGAGTGCCATCTCCACAGGGTCCGCGCCATCCTTAGCCCAAAGCGCGCTTTCAAGCCTCGACAAATCCCCCCCCCCCCCGCGAAGCGCCCAAAGTGGGCATCATCCCTGAGATTGTGCCGGCAAGCCTCTGCGAACATATCATCTTCTCCCGTCCCAGTCTGAAGCGGAGCCTGGGCCTTCGTAAGAGCCGATGGTTGATCTCAATTGCGGGCCCTGTTTCGGCCCAAAAGGTGCATGCGAATCCGCCGAGGCTCTCGGGGCCCAAGAACGAGCGCCCTTTCTTGCCGGCTTTTGCTTTGAGGTGAACCGCTGGGGACAACGTGTGGGACGCAAGTAGCCCTTTAAAGGCCCCTTCTTGGACGGAATGGGTCCCGATTGCCCCAGGGAGCCACCCAGGGTTCAGGCAAGGGCTTAGGTTTCGCGCTGCCCCACGCTTGGCTTCTCATTGCGGGCTCCTGGGACCTCCTGAAACGACGTCTCCTGAATGACCTCTTGCTGACTCGCAGCTGACCTGTTCTTGGGCTGGACTGCCTGGGTCCAAGATCTCCAGAACGTGGGACCTTTCGTTGACCCCCTGAAAACCCGAAGCTCAGGCCGCGCAGCGATCAAATTCGGGGGGGGGGCACCCCCAAAAATGGCCAAAGATGGCCCCAACGCAGATCAGCGTACATACAACATCCCCTAGCTTTTGGCTGATCCGGGCTGAACGAGGAAGTCGCCTGCCTCCACCTCGGGCTTAGCGGCGGGATTGGAGGAGGCATCCTCTCTGCTGCCGAACAGGTCCTGGCACGTGCAGCAACTCCGAGCTGCTTTGTTTGTTTCTCCGCCCTCCAGGAGAAGATTCGATATGCAGAGGAACCCAAGTAGGCCAAACTTAAACCCCATGCGCAAGCTGCCGCTCGGCCTCCACTGCATCAGAACCGCTGGGTGTGGAGCCCACTTTCTCGTCCTCATTCTATAAGCATCTGCAAAAAAATATGTACATGACCTTGAAGGGATTCTGCAAGTCAGCGGCAGGCGATCCACCAAACCAAATGACCATGGCAGTCTTGTCCTGGAAACTGGTTTCAGATTCTGCGCCGATTCCCGAACCGATTCTCTTGTGGTTTCTTAGCACCCTGCATCTGAGGGATCACGCGTGTGAGCCGCCTCAACCAGGGCCCGTGCAGCCTGAGTAGCGGCGACATGAAGAGCGGACTTGCTGCACTTCCCCAGGGGAGTTCTTCTTGAAGCTCAACTCTCAGAAGACAGCTCCATGCCTGCTCGGGGGCATCGATGCCGCCCTCTCTGAGTGGTCCCGAGGCCAAACGCACCGCCTGCAGCCGTGGAGGACAAGTGCTCACCACTAATGTGAGCTGAATCCATTCAGCTTGGTGCACTTCATCATCGCACTGTTCCCTCTATGGCCTCGGCGTCTGACACGCTGCCAGTGATTCCGTCAGTTACGAGGATGAGCATGACCTGACAAGGTGCTCAGCACTGCGAAGCCGAAAGGGTTGCAACAGAGTTCAATCTGCTGACGAGCTTCGTCTTCCTCAGCTTGACACATAGGTTGCTGCAGAACGGTCAACGACTGGGCTGGATGTCTGCCAAAACTCAGGCGAGCAGCATCAGGGTCAATTGCAAAAGCTGATAGCTCTGGCCTGAGTCCACAGGCGCCGGGATCGCTTATTTGGAACTCTGATTTTTGACGGAGGGCTGCAGGACGCAAAAGCTGACTTCAAAAACCCAAGAGAACTTCTACATACCATCGTGCTTCGTGCTGTGCAGTGCTGCGGTCCGTGGGGCCTTGTGGCTTCTGCCCCCCCCCCCCCCCCCCCCCCCCGCCTTTTTCTGCCAGAGATGTTCTGTCAGGTTTGGCTGTGGTGTGTGGAGCAACGCAAAGCCCCAAACTAGTCTTTTTCAATGATCGCTCAGGTGCGAACACGGCGGTGACAACTTCGACGGGAACTTTGAAGTCGACATCCTCAGACGCTTGCAATGATGGGCACCAACATGTTGCGATGCAGAGACATGCATAGAACTGTCGGATGCAGAGGGCAGGACTCCAAAAGATCGAGTGACAGACAGGCCAGCTGCAACTTGCCCGCGGGATTTCAGGATGACCTGAGCAGAATTTTTCTGGCAGAGATATCGACAAGTGTCCAATGTCCGAGGAGCCCAGGGACATCTGAGTTAGTCTGACACGCCGGGCTCTCGCGACCTCGTCACATGCATTTTATCCTGGCGCCGGGCTGCATGAGATGGTGCGGGGAACAGGTGCCTCGGGATCAGTCCAAGTCCTGCGTAGGCAAGGGCATCTTCGCCGTCTTCGGTTCGGAAGAGAGGGAGTCCGAGTCTTCCAAGTCTTCGGACTCCGGTGACTCTGGATTGTCGAGTTGATCAAGGTTCTGAAGGTTGCCTGAAAGCTCCGTTGGGCTCTCTGCCGCTTTTGCTTCAGTGGTCGTGGGCTGCACGGACTCCGGCGTCTCTGGCTTCTCGAGTTGATCAAGGTCAGGGAGTTTGGTCGTGGGCTCCACGAACTCCGGTGTCTCTGGCTTCTCGAGTTGATCAAGGTCCGGGAGTTTGGTCGTGGGCTCCACGGACTCCGGTGTCTCTGGCTTCTCGAGTTGATCAAGGTCCGGAAGTTTGGTCGTGGGCTCCACAAACTCCGGTGTCTCTGGCTTCTCGAGTTGATCAAGGTCCGGGAGTTTGGTCGTGGGCTCCACAAACTCCGGTGTCTCTGGCTTCTCGAGTTGATCAAGGTTCGGGAGTTTGGTCGTGGGCTCCACAAACTCCGGTGTCTCTGGCTTCTCGAGTTGATCAAGGTCCGGGAGTTTGGTCGTGGGCTGTACGGACTCCGGTGTTTCTGGCTTCTCGAGATGATCAAGGTCCGGAAGCTTGGTCGTGGGCTGCACGGACTCCGGTGACTCTGGATTGTCGAGTTGATCAAGCTTGCCCGAAAGCTCCGTTGGGCTCTCTGCCGCCTTTGCCTCAGTGGTCGTGGGCTGCAACTCCACATCTTCATCTGATTGCTCTTCCAAGTCCTTGTCCCACCATTCCTCCACATGCTCGTGTACCCCGCGGTAAGCTGGAAAGCGTAACCTGTGCACACCAGCAGCCTCCCAGAGTCCGCTGCCACACTTCTCTTGAAGCTCGGCAAAATCGTTGCTTGCCTCGGCTTTGATCTCCATCTGCTCACTTGGATCACACTGCAAGAGGATGGCCGACCACGCGTTCTGCTTGATCTCCGCCACGGCAGGTTGGATCATGCCATACAGGTTCTCATCAAAGGTGAGTACCTCTCGGTAGGCAATGACCACGTCATTGTAGCTCTCAAGGCAAGCCCTCAAGTAGCGGTTCTTGGCCAAGAGTTCCGGAGCGGGCACGTTCGGCTGCTCATCTGCATCCTTCTCCATGCGGACGGTCAAAGCGTCCATGTCTTTGTAGAACTCCCCGATTTCCCGTCGCACCCTCATCAGCATGTCCAAGGACTGGCTCTGCTTCTGGTAGATAGCATCGAGGTGATCTTTTTGGCTTGTGGCCTTCGCCGCCTCGGCTGTCGCCACCTCGAGCGACGCAATCGCCTCATCCAGAATCTCCTGCTGAGCCTTCAGGGCGGTCCTCGCCTGATGCATAGCAACCTCTGCCTGCTCTCTTTCCGCTTCGTGCTGCTCGCGCAGCTGACCGGCTGCTTCAGCCTCCGCCTTCTTCTCCATCATAACCTTCTCAGCCTCGTCACGGGCTGCCTGTTTCTTTCCAAGATACTGCTTCCTCACCCTCAGGTCCTCCTCCATCGCTTGGCGCTGCGCCACCATCACCACCTCCGCTTCGTCAACCTCTGCTGTGAGGTTCTTCACCTCATCGCTCAGGCCCTGCCAAACCCCAAGAGATTGCTCGAAGTCCCGGCTCTTCGCATCGTGAGCCTGTGTGGAGCTCTCCAATGCAATCAAGGCTTGCTGAGCCTTCGCCTCCTGTGCTGGACTGGAAAGGAGCACGTTTGTGACATCGACCGCTCTGCAAGTTTGTGAGGCTTTGGGTTGAAAAAAAGTACTTTCTGGGTTAACGAACGTCCCACAATTGCAGCCAGGCGTCTTGGGCTGCCAACTCTTTCGCATGCTTTGCCACGTCATCGACAAGTTTGCGTTTCTTGGCGGCCGCCTCCTCCGCCTCAACGCGCCTTGCCTCGAGCTCCGCCTGCTGGGCCGTCAGCTTCTTCAGGTGACTCGCCGCCACACCCTTGGCATTCCTAATGGCTGCGTTGACTTTCAAGGGCACCGTGCGGGACACCTGACGCGCCTGATGGGACATTTGAGTCTGCGCATCAAGGCCAAGCCGAAGGCGAAGCGCCCCTTGAATGTCTGCACCATCCCTCACTGCACCGGACAAGGTCAGCAGCAGACCCTGTGCCAGCACTCGCATGAACATCCTTCCAGATGGAAGGCGAAAAGGCCTGATATGAATCAACACGATAAGTTGAACCTTTGCAGCTGCGCTCGAGCAACTTAGCACCGAGATCGCTTCAACGCTGTCAGATGCTGTCACGGCACGTCAAAACGGGTTGCGTCTACATAAGGTCAGGCAGAGTGTGATCGAGATCACGGCCCGGTGAGCCCCACCGAACGGTGCTACCGTGCCTCCCAGGCTGCAAAACATTGCTGATCATTGCTCCGTGCAGGTGCGTGCTTGTGCAGCTTCACTTCGGAAGGATGACCGCCTCCCTGCTGCTCGACGCGCCTGCAGCCAAGAAAGCCAGGCGATAAAACGTCACAAGCAATATGTACCCCCTTCAGTTTTGTTGTACTGTACAAGTCGCATGCTTGATTGAACTTCACCGAAACAATCCGAAGGCTCTTGCATCTCTTGCCATGCCTCTTCTCCGCGATGTTGTCCGGGCGGTGGTCCACCGACAGCCGCACCGCGAAGCCGTCCTGGAGAACGTTCAGAACTGCCAAAAACTCTTTCACATGTCTCTGTACATTCGCACTGGAAACTGACATCCTTCTTGCCGAGAATGGCCCTGCTGTCGCCTACCTGGAGAAGGGCTTGCTGGCAGAGTGAAAGATCAACTCAAGCTCCCATTCAGATCACACGTTCTCGAGCTTGACTTCGAGGATCCTCTTGACACACCAGGCCCTGGGCATTTGCAATCAGCAGCCTGAGGCGTCCTTCCTGACATGTGTCACCGGCATATGCAGCTTAGCACATTAGCAGATCCTGGGGCCTCGTCAGGCCCAGCCACGCAAGCCGCGCAGCAGGTGCTACCGGAAGTTGCCCACGTCCGACCAGCCCCACCTTCCAGCTTGTTCGCGTACCTCTGCAATCGATCCGGAGATCGCTGAAGTTCAGAGGGGGCTCTGAGAGAAAAAAAACTATCATCTGCCAACATCTGCCAACTGTCGTCGGGGGGGAGAGCACTGGTGAAAGGTGTGTTCTGTGACCTTGAAGCCTGCCAGCAAGGCTGACTTCAGGATCTGTTCAGCGTTGGCATCCTTGGCGGCAGCGAAGCATTTAGGATCATCCGCGTCTGCTCACGCCCACATTGCAGCCACGATGAGGCCCAGGCTCTTTTCCGCCTCAGACAACGATGCAAGTAATTAGTAGCAACTAAGGCCAAGGAAAAGATGCTGCCTTCCAGCAGGAATATTCACCTCGGCTTCCTGCCGAGAAGCGTCTAGAACACGGTCTCCTTCCCCCTTAACCCAACCCTTCCCCATGCAGAATTTTGTGACGCACCCCCCCGCCCCCCCCACCCCTCCTTGTGGGACCCCCCACCCCCTTCGCTTGGAGCAGCCGCAAACCGATGCTGTGGAGGGTCCCGCCTGTCGGCGGCCCCTACAAAATGGGCCTTCAGACCCCCTGAACCGGACCCCCTGAAACCTGCCTGGGACCCGCCTCAGAACCGCCTCGACCGCCTGCACATCGCTTTCTTTGCAAGGACCACGACCCTTCTGGGACCCGCCTGTGACCTCCCACAGAGAAGAAGGTTTTTTGAGAGCCCGCTCTCTGTGGGACCCCCACATACTGCATGCTCAAGGCCGGCCCGGCTGCCGAGGCGGCGCGCGCAAGCGTTTACAATCATCCTCTTCGCCGCCACTCTCAGGCAGTGGCTGGTCACGCAGAGAATCAAGGATGTTCCGCTCCAGGTTCAAAGCCACCTCTCACAGCATAGGGAGGAGTTGCCAATTGGGGACTTGGGAGTTCTTACACATCATGGGATTGGGATTTTGCAGCCACAAGCAGAGTCTGTGAGGAGCTTAGGCGCCGGCGAAATTGCTACAAGAAATGCCTGCGTGGCCATCCATCACAGCATACAGCGCCATTGCCTTGCAATGAGCAAGGATCATGCTCCGAGTCTTAAACTCTCCAAAGACTTCACACAAGAAGCTTCTGAATGGAGACTCGTGGAGGCGGCGCGCCGCAGGAAGGTTCACTACCCGAAGCCCCTGAATCCACACTGCACGACCACACAAGGAGCGGGCCGCAGACTTGACGGTGCTGCCGAGCCTGAGCTTCACGTCAGAGCTGCAAGAGCGGACGTGCCGTACCGCAGATCTCGCTGGGCGCCACCCACATGCATGAGGCATGGCTTGGGTTTTTCTCCTTGCGGACTCTCCAAACTCTCCTAGTTTCACACTGCATCTTCATCTGAGTCAGAGCATCTCGCTCCATTCCACCCAACCCACTTACAACCAAGTCCAGAATGTTTGGTGTGTTCAGACCTGGATGATGCGGCGTGGCCAGGACATCGCCGCCATGGGACAACGAACGCATTTTCATGAGGACAGGGTGCAGCACCTCTTGAATGAACCGACGATCTCGGCCTGGCAACAGGCCAAACGTTCGCAGCTGCGCGGCCATGTCTGCCAGTCGTTTCGGAGTTCCTTCGTCTGGATCCAGCAGCATACCCTGCGACGGCCCGCGCTCCTGGACAAAGGTGCGCTGCATTGCGGACACACTGGAACAAACGGCTGGATATGCCTGCGCATCGCATGCCATGTTCACCTGAATTGAAAGGGCTCGTCCACCTGTCTTGACATGGTAGCCCATTGCACGCGCAAAGATGGCAAAGCCCTCCTGCCACCTGGACTGACGTCGGCAAGCTTCAGCAAGTGACGCGAAGGTCGTCGCATCCGGAGTCATGCTGCAGAGGAGTATCTTCCAGAGCTCAAGGCTCCATTGCCACTGGAACGCCTTCTCGCATGCCGCAAGAGCTGCATTGTAGCATATAATGTTCGTGGAGAGGTCGAAAGCACCAAGCACGTGCAGCGCGAGATCCCACCTGGCCAACTTCTCCGAGGCAGTGATGAGAGAGCCGGTCAAGACCTCATCCGAGCCCAGCTGAAGCCTTTGCGACACTGCGAGGATATCCAATGCTCGTAGCAGCTGCCGGCCACGAGTACACGCCGTGATTGCCGAACTGTAGCCAATGAGATCAGCAGGCTCTGGCCAGGAGTGCAGCAACCACAGCGCAGTCTGCCACTGCACGGCGCTTGCGCAGGAACCTTACATGCAAAACACAACCTACGTAAGCTTCGCTACGCGCATGCTCAAGTCACAGCATGTGCCGGCAGCCGGCAGTGGCCTCTCCTAAGGCCTCTCTTGCATCAAGTAGCGAATCGCGATATTCTGGGTTACACCATCCGGGTGCAGGCGGCAACGCTGCATTGCCGTCAGCAGTGACAGGGCTCTCTGCCACTGCGCGCCGCGCGCAAGCTTCGACATGGCCCGGTTCCATCCAATGACCTGGCGAGCACGCGTGCAGAGGATTGCCCATGCAACCGGCTGCTGTGGTTCTCCATTTTTGCCCCGGGTATGGCCTCCACACGCTTGGTCTTGAGAATGTGAGGCGCCAGAGGTATCCGTAGGTGCTCAGATCTTTGAAAGTGACATGGTAGTTCAGTGCAAGCACGTCGCTGCCAAGCCATGCACAACTCCGACCAGCCGGGTGAGGATTCATGCAATGCTGCAAGAGCTTAACTCGGGCGGACCAGGCCAGGTTCCCGCCAACTTCGACTTTTGGGCAGAGCCGGCCGGAGCCGTGCCAATTCTGAAAGCTGGCCAGAGTTTCCAGATCGGAGCCAAACAGCCACCAAAAGTATGACTCCTTGAACTCCAAGAACTCCGAAGCCGAAGCTTAAATTTCTGAAAACTTTCTGAAACCAGCCCAAAGCCCCCCAACGGCAGAAGCACACCAGGCTTCCGACACGCCAACCTCGCGGCTGGTGCCTTAGACGTCAGCTTCGTACAACAGCTGGTTTTGGGATGCCACCTTATCTGCGCCTTCAAGGAAGCCGTCCTCCATCAACGCCTGCAACATGCAGGGCCCTCTGGGGGCGCTCCAGGCTCTACGCAAACTACACAAACTACGCAACACTGAGGCACTGAGGTGTCAAAGTCTGCCCCCAAGGGCCACGAATCGTAAAACTGGTGCGCTCCGGCCTTCTTTTGCCCTTTCTCTTGGAAGACACCTGGCGCAAGGGCCTAATCTAATCTGCCTTACTCCTCCGTCCTGCTTCCATCCCTATTGCCGGCCTATTTTCAGGCCCTGGAGCAAGAGCTGGCGCAACTTCGCTTCCCTGGCTGAAAGCGCTGCTCCTGGCCAGGGCGTATCTCGGAGCCGCATCGTGGGTAATGAATATTGTGCTCATTGTGCTCTGCTTGGGATGTTCCCCCCTTACTAACAGTCCTTAATAGGGATGATTGTAACCCCCCATTATGAGCCCGAGTAAGGACTGCTAGTAGAAGGGGGATCATCCCAATCTGCTGCCTTGTTGTCAGTGCAGCGGCTCCTGCTGCGATGGTCAAGCCATTCTGGACAATCTTGGCAAAGCCCTGGACGCGCACGTTGCCCGCGCACGGCTTCCTTAGCATTGTCTTGGAGGAGGTGCAGCAGGCCACAGGTCAACAGGTCATGGCATTCAGCAAAGGGTCCCATCATCCTGCGTGGTCATCTCGAAGGACACAAGCGCCTCAAAAAAACCACACAAGCGGAAAGGCGCACACCCAAAGGTCAGAGCATGTATGTGGTTACGGCCACCACCGGCTTACAAGGCGCAATGGTTGTGGGGGCTCGGGCAATTCTTCCGAATTGCCTACATCTTTTGTTCTGATATCGAAGCTTGAGGGTCCACAGTCGGGGCATACACGAGCACCCCAATTCCCACACCTCCAGATGGGCAGATGCGACGCACTTGTGTGATGCACTTGCGTGACGCGCTTGTGTGACGCACTTGTGTGACTCACTTGTCTGACGGAGAGGTTTTGTGGATGGACTCTCATTCGCATCCCATTCGCCGAGCCATGTCACGGCTTTCTCGCTCAGCCAAACCTTGAACCGGACCATCTGACACTCGAAGCCATCGTGGCTTCCGCCAGTGTTGGAGATGATGCATGCACCACCAGCACCTCATAGAACACGGTGGATCAACGGTGCTCCGCTTCACGCTTCAGGGTGTTGGTGCTCCTGTTCTAAACTCTTCTGAGGCCAAAAGGGTGTGAAGGCGTCCTTCAATCGACACGGATCCCGCGGGCCGGATCCAGGTTCTGAGAGGTGTAACGGAAACAATTAGAACAAGCCACGAGGCTCGATCGGGTCCCTGCACCGCACGCCCAAGCTCACCATGGCAAATCCAGAAACACAACAAAAGGTTGGTTTCGGCCCAGCCCTAACATCGTTTCTCTAGCCCAAACCTGAGGCCCGATCTCCAGGTGCCAGCGCGGCGTAGTTGTCCCCGTCTGTGCCTCAGTGCCCACTTTTCTTCGCCTTTTTCTGAACTCCGGGCCCTTGCAAAGGATGCAATGATATCTGGGTGCCGGACCATCTTCGATTTGATTCTTGTGAACGAAGATCTCCTCAACATGAAGCCAGTTGAGTAGTTGAGAAGGGCGACAGGAGCTTTCGTTCTAGTCGAGTGAGTTGGGTGAGTTGGTCTTCGCTTACTGTGAAGATCTGAAAGAGAAATTCCACCGGAGAGGCGAATGATGACTGTCCTGGCAATAACTCAACCAAAGAAATGCCGGATTGTGTTTCAGGGTCTAGTGACTAGTGCCAAAGATACATCTAGCACGCTGGCGTCTGTCGTTGTGCGCATTAAGTTGTACTACTTAATTGGGTTCATGCACCAACCGATGCAGGGCACTAGGCCTGTAGTGCGCATTCACAAGGAAACCTGACCCGGCTTTTGATGGAAGCGACTGTCACCCTTCTTTGGAGCAATTTCACAGAAAGCCTTCAAGGCCATGGACATCAAGACATATCCAGCATTCATCGTCTCCATTCGTGAAACCACCCCTCCTGTCGATCGCAACGGATCTATTCAACCTATTCCACGTCACACTGCCACAAGTCATTGAGTCTTCGAGGATTCTTGTCGTCTCCAGCAAGTCCTCCAAAGACAAAAAAGCGGGCGGCTCCGCCTGCGGACCCTCCAGCGCCGTCAGACCAGCCTCTCGGCTCCGGCCAACCCGGCGAGGACGGGATCGTGGTGACGAGCCCACCGCTGCGATCAAATACGGCAACATCGTTTTCGAAGCCGCCTGCACCCTCATGTCCCAAATCTGATGGGTTCACTTCTCCTCCGAAGACGAGGCCGCTGGCAGCGCCCGTGCTACCCGGAAGCGAGATCGCTACGGCAACGCTGCGTGGGCGAAGATCTGCCAACCCTCCCAGAAGTGATGTCTCCCAAGTGCCCTTGCCCAGGTCATACGCGTGGCCATCATTGGTTTCCTGGCCGGCGAACCCGGCAATCACAGCAAGCCTATTGGAATCGCTCAAATGAAGGAGATTCGGCCCACCACGGCCTTGCAGAGAAGATGTTCCAAGGTTGTGCCAGGTTCTCCTGATAGTGTCGAACTTGTGCAGATCTGCCAGTCGACCGCTAGCACCACAACCACCGAAGACGTAGAGGTCGCTCCCTACGGCAATCATTCGGTGGAACGACCTGGGCTCTGGAGGCGCATCACCTCCCGCACCAAGCTGAACCTCCGACCAGGATTCCTTCCCCGGTGAGCTGTCAAGGACCCAAAGATCGTTTAGTGGCTGCTCGTCCATGGCTGTTCCGCACCTCCCACCAAAGATGTAGACAGCCGAACCCACGGAGGCCTGGGCATGTGCCAGTCGGGGCATTGGACCATCACAATCCAAGAACCTCCATGTCCATGATGCGTCGCCTGCATCGGCAGCCCACAAAGCCTGGGAAGGATCCATTGGGGTCCTCGCAATCTTCTCACCACCATAGAGGATAAGCCTGGACCCGGCGCCGTCCCTGACGAACGAAAGGCCATGCGAGCTCCTTTCACACGGCACCCCTTTGGCTGCATCAGGAGCTGGGCTGAGCTGCTTCCATGTCAACTTTGTGGGCGGCATGGTGTGCGCCACGGCGGCTGACATGCGAATCATGCCGCCGCGATGAAATCTTGCAAGGGGCAGTGGACTCATTGCCCATCAAAGACGAGGAAACAAGCAGGAAAGCAAATGAACAGTCTGAGCCTTGAGCCTGAGCTCAGCGTCTGCGTTGAGATCCCTTCTCTTGGCCTTGTGGCTCAAGAAGTAATCCACAACGAGCACGAAAACCTCACCTCCTTGCCGCGGCAAACCAAATAATTGCAGACAGCGCATGATCTTTGGCAGAACTGTGGAGGCACTTTTGGCAATCGAAACGAAAGAGGTTGCATGCTTCTCACAAGCAGGTTCCCTGTAAGTCACCGCCACTCCCCGAAAACAAGCAAACAACATTGGCTTTGGATGCACCGGGCTTCCGGAATTGGCTCCCACGTGCTCTCGCAAGGATGAATTTGCCTAAGGCATTGGGGACAACTGTGTGCTGATTGCTTTGCTCGAGGTATCCCGTGTTCTACATCTCCTAACTGTCACACGTCTCTCAGCCTCTACAGGATTAAACAGGTACCGCGACCTCCTATGGCCATACCTTTCATGCTGAAGTCCTCCGGCGCATCCTGGCCCGCTCGAGCCTCCAGGGGCCTCAGCGCTGTCCAGCCCTTTGCTGCACTGGTCCCAGTACAACGCATTAACGCTCCGTCGGCGGAAGGGGTCAGACATGAGAGAGTTTGCGGGACCTCAGCCCGTGGCAAGATCTTGCCAAAGCCTTTGTCCTTGTCAAACCACCTCACATGGCCCCAGAAAAAGCACAGAAGGCAGATGAAAGGGGCCTTGGCTCTCCCCTGCAAGGTCCTACAGGTGCTCTCAGGACATGCAGAGCCCACTGCCATTGGCCCCACCTCACTCTGCCCTCCATTCGCTTCTTCGACTGGAACTGTACATTGAGGACGGCCCTGAGAGGTGTCGGCAAGGTTCCTTCCAAAGCTTTACAACTTCCGCAAATATCTCCAGGCGCCCTGCTTCAGGTCCGGCGCGCGCACTGTTCGGGCCATCCTTAGCTTAGGCGAGAAGAAAAAAACGAGCGGAGGAGGGAAGAATGAACTTGTTCACTTGTTCGCACTGCACCCAGTCTCACACTCTTCATGCTTCGAACAACAATGGGCAACACTCATCCCTCAAGCGGGCTCCACTTCCAGCCCAGCTTGGCCATCCGTGTGTGTGAGGTATTGTATGCCAGTTGCGGGCCAAACACCGCCCAAGAGACTTGACTCTTGGGGCCAGCCCAGCTATACACTCCATGGTTGGGTTGTTGCTTGAAGAAGTGCTGCACCGCCTCGTGGACACCAGGGCAGGCCGGCTGCGGGAATGCATGCACATAGATCTCACTGTGCCCGCCAAGCTTGTGGTAGGCCAGCCTCAACGGCAGGAGGGTCCCTGCATAGCTGTCTGCATCCACGAGGGCAAAGGCAATGTTGGATGGCAAGGCTGCCTCCGGCACTTGCTTCATGTACCCCTCGAAGACCTGTGGCATCTTGGCTCCGTGGCTCCACAAGAAGAAGTCAAACAGCCATCTTCGGGTCCTCACCAGCCCCTGCGCGACTCTGCCAGGCCAACTCCGCCACAAGTTTGTGAAGGGCCTGTCTCGGGCCATACGATCGCGCTTGGGGAAGTCAGGGCCTTTAAATGGGTCGTAGACGTGGTGTGGCCTCCTCGGTTCACCACTGACCTGGGCGTAAAGATCCAGAAAACGGCTCACCCACAGGGTGGTTTCACCGACGCCCACGCCGAACTCCAGCACAGCACCTTGGTTCATCGCCAGGCTGCGCTCAAGGCCAGTCAGGAGGAGCTCCGCTTCCCTCCTTGTTATACCTTCCCACTGGGCCGGGCCCCAGCAAAACGTCCGAAGAGTCTCGGCGACCATCGGGGACACGTCCACAGAAGCAGTCGTGTTTGTGCAGCCGAGCTGCTGCACAAAGGGGCCAGGCACCAGAGCCATCCAGGCGATGCAGAAGTAGAGCCCGCAAAAGAGAGCCATGAGGATGCCGGACAAGAGTAGAATCTCTAAGAAGGGCTCCTGCCGGAGCCCTGTCACCTCTTCCTTGAGCTGCAGAGTCGTCCCGCCGAGGGTGACCCTCGGAAGTGCCACTGAAGCGGACTCCTCCTTCACGGGAGCCGCTGGCCACGCCATCCGCATCAGCTTGCCTGGGCACATCTGGGAACTGCGCGTTTGCTAAGAGAGTCCCGCAGTGCTGTGCCCAAGTTGATCCAAGACACTGCCCACTCTGAACGCAAGCAGGAGCTGTGGGATGGCCAGCAAGATGGGACAGAGCACAACAAATGCTGCAATTGCAAGAGCTTTTGGTCGGCTCTCCCGCTCACGGGCCGACACATACTGGTACGCCCTGTCTTGCACGCTCTCCATGACGGCTTTCCTGAAGTCGGGCAGATGCAAAGCAGGCAAAGGCACAGAGAGGCGCGTCAGCATCGTGCAAGCTGCTGCCGTCCTCGTGACTGCCTCCTGGTCCACCAGCTGGGCGAAAGTGGCATCCGACCGCAGCAGCTGGCCCTGACATCGCAACACATGTGGAAGCTCGACCTCTCCAAATGTAGATGGCCATGTCCTCCCATGTCTTCCCCCACCTGCGGAGTCACTGCAACCGTGGCCTCAGGCTCCACTGCATGTTTGAGGGGTGGGCGGGGTGGGGGGAGGAGGTGAGTGCATCTCACGAGGTTCTTTGCATCAAGTGGCACAATCGCTGGTCGGCACAATCGCCACCAGAAACACATGGAGCATCGCAGATGCCAAGTTCATCATAAAACTGCAACCTCATGAGTACCGCATCTCAACATGCCCACAAGCCTCAAACGATGCTACGCCGGCACAACTCAGCTCCTGGCTGGGTATGTAAGATCGCACCCAAGGCTATCGGATGCGAGTACGGCCTGCTCTTTGTGCCTCCTACTCTTGAGGAGAAATTGCCTGCGCAGGCATGCTGTGAATACTTTCTTTCGGGATGCTGCGAGAAAAGTGATGATCTCGTTGTGATATCAACATCACCAAAAGGATTGTGAACGAATCTCCGAATCTCCTGAGCGAAATAACAACTGAAAAAGCGACAGTTCTGACCCTGCCAGGATGCGTTAATAGGACTGACCTCTATCAAAGGGCTCCCCCTTGCAACGCCTCGGTACGGCGATCACCTGAGTCTCCAACTTCGACGTCGCGCTTTTGCCCGCTGCCTGCAATGTGGACAAAATGGCCTTCCTAGGAAATTTAGGAGGCCATGCAGGTTGCACTGAGACGCGCTCATAGAAATCATGGCAGTCTGGGGCGTGGACCATATTCTGGCGCCGTGCCACGCAGCTAGTGTGGCCATCCGGGCTTCACATGTCAAGCACGCTAGTGCTGTTTGTGCTTTGAGGCACGGGGCGGTGCTGTGTATCTGGTCCCTCTGCACTCGCATATCATGGATTGGTTCTTGGGTTGCAAGCAGCAGTACGTCCCATGTACATGTCTCTAACCCTGACATGCAGCCAGACTCCTTGCTTGGGCCTGGCAGCGGCGTCGGCAAGCAAAAAGGGCTGACAATTCGAAAGGCACGGCACTGAGGGAGTCTCAAGCACAGTGTGAACCATGTGGCCCTCGTGGGGCCACTGTGATAGACTAGCAATACAAACGATGAATTGCAACTAAACCGGCTTGTACTGCACATGTCTGTAACGGGGCTCATCTGACAAAGGCCATCCACGAGCTGAAGTACAAGGTAAACATGCCAGCGCATCATGTTCCTTCGCGAAGGCTGTGGGTACCTCACTGAAATGAAGCTGTCCAACTCTCGTATGCATCTCCTGCCTGGTGCGACTGACGGGCTGTTCCGAGTGCACCACCCGCGCTCGGGCTTTGCCTGGCAGGTCCGCACATGTGGGAGACTAGGACCCAGACGTATCCCCGCAGTGCAAACGAGGCTGGGCTGCGCAGCGTGGGGGCCGTGCTGACACTGTCAGTCCCATCGTCATCGTCATCGGACCTTTGGGCTAGGGGGGATTGCCACAAAGCTACAAACACCTTGCGCAGCTAACGTGCTGCCTGGTGTAGGGCGTGGGCTCTGACACTTCATCTGCGAACCTCACATGCGCGTGAGTGTCCTCCTCATCCTCGTCCTGAGCTGATTCCTTGGAGCAGGTGCACGACAGCGAACACCCCCACAACGCAAATGCTCGTCAATCATCAAGATCCCCGTCCTTCACGTCGATAAATTTCGTGGGCACCCGCTTCCGTACCATCGCATGTATCTGCAGTGAGCGGTGAGCGTGCGCATCCAAAGAGAAGGCGCGCGAAGCCATGCAAAAGCCACACACAACATCGTCAGCACGGCTCTAACCCGGCCTGACCGGACTCAGCATCCTCGTGTGTCTCGTTGACACTGTCGTTTCCCCGGAAGCGGACCTCTGCAGAAGCCGGCACCGGCTTCCTTTTCGGTGTTGCTGAATTCGTTGTGCTTATTCTAGGGCATGTGTGTTTTCCAGTAGCCGGTTAAAGATTAGCCCGCCCACCCATGTGCTGGAGCGTGTAGTCTCTGGACTGGCGTTTGCAGAGAATACACACTCATCCTTCCACACCAATCCTAGCTGGTCCTAGCTGCCAAGGCCATCCGAACACAAGGACCCGGTGTAGGCGCGTGAAGCAACACGGCAACATTCACGCCAGCGCGACATTCGTCTTTGGTGTGGCCTCCCGCTTGTTGGGGGACGAATCCTCGTCATCGTCCTGCGCCTCAAGGAAGCCATACGTCAGGGTGCGATGGGCGGGCCTTCTGAGACCTTCTTACAGTCTTAAAATGCCTTACAATGCCTTCATTCTGAGCTGCCCGCCAGGGGCAGCTTTGGAACGAAGGCGGTTCCTTGCCTCTTCTTTGGGGAGCGCTTCAGAGCCTTTCCAGAACAACGTGAGCACAAACATCGCAAAAACAAAAAAAACACCGTTCACGAAGACATGGAGTGGCGTCGCTGAGTGGACGACTTGCTCATCGCCTTCCTGCTCGTCCTGGTGGTCCTGCTCTGCTGCGAAGCTCACCTCCATGGCCCACAACCAGGTTGTCTAAACAACCACGAAAGGTGAATTCATCGTAAGCTGTTCACAGGCTTTCAATGTGCACGTCCTCCGTTCTTTCGGGATTCTGAGCCTCTGGCGGCTGTCGCCTTTGCTTTGGGCACGAAGGCTGTAGCCTTCCGGCCGTGAGCAGACCGCCTTGGCCCATCTCCTGTAGACAAGCCTATGGGATCCAAGGTAGTCTTTTCAGGAAGCTTTTGAGGAAAACCTGCTGCCACTGCTTCCCAAAGTGTCCTTCTTCCGCTTCCAGCTCCACCTCTTCCGCATCATCATGAAAGCTCACCTGAGCTAGTCTGCTGGAACCGGATTCCAAGTAGTAGTTCTTTCTTTGGCGTCAGCTCGCCGGACAAGAACGGCCACATGGAGCCACACGTGCCGAAATTATCAGCGCAACTTGTCATGCGAGTGCGGCTGACTTTCACGGCAGTTTCGAGTGTAATGCCTACAACTTCACAATGTCCTCAACAAGTACGAGTGGTGCGCCATCGGATGTGCACAAGCTCAGGTCCCACACTGCCCCGATGGCAAGTTCCGACAAAAGCGGGCCTTCTAGTCAGGTGACAGCTGTGAGGCTCCCGAGCTTTCACCGTTTGTTCTGCCATGGCACAAGCCATCTCTTCATGGCCCACAAGTGCGATGCAGAGTGGGCCCACGGTCATGTGTCAGCTCTGCCCATAGCGAGCTGTGGTGGTCTGGAGTAAAACTCAGCGTCAGTTTTCAGAGAGCGTTAGGTCGGAGTGAGGAGGCCCCGAGTAGGCCATGCACGCTTGTCGATGCCTTAACTCTCATGTCCCTTATGTCCAGGCACGGTCGTTTCTGGAATCAGCGAGTCCGGCCCAAACCAACCGCAACTTTCTCTTGTCAGCAGCGCACGATCCCTGTGCTGGGAGTGGCGAGCTCCAAAGGGTCCAAAGGAACCCAACACGATTCCAGTAATGTTGGACCTGCTTTAATAATGTAACCACCCCCCTCCACCCCCCCCCCCCCAACAGACCAAGGACCCTGAATAAAACAAGACCCCAAACAGTCAGGCAGGGAAGGGGTCAGGAGGTTGAGTGTTGTATTTCAAACTAAGAACTTGGACCTCAAAACCATTAAAACAAACAGTCCCGGCCCGAAAACTTTTCAGTATAGCGGACCACCAGATAGCCGGAAAACTTTTCATAATAGCGTCCCACTAGAATATTGCGGGTGCAACATTATATGTGACCGAGGGCAATCTACCGTCTTGAAGCCGGACAGCCAGCATCTCGCTAGCTAAACAGGGCTGTGCGCCATCTCACACCGCAAAGAAAGCCGAAAGCTCGGGCAGTGACACCAGGCGATGCCCTCGACTTCGGAACAAACGCGGTGGCTTTCCGCCCATGTGCAGACCTCTTTGGTCCACCATCCTCCTCCACATCCACCTCGTCCGCAGCATCCTCGAAGGCAACCTGGAGCAAGAAAGGACTCCCGACCTTCCAGGCACTGGCTATGGATGGGCTGAACCCCCGCCTGTCCGGTTGACGCTTTGGCCTTCTTGACAAAAGCTGTGGCTTGGCGTCCATGGACGGATCGCTTGGGCGTTTGATCAACTTCAACCTCGTCAACATCGTCGTCCTCGTCTTCGAATTCCACCTGAGTTCAGCAGCAGGGCAGGAGTTTGCACAGCTTGCACAGGAAGACCTGGGCAAGACTTGGATGTCAGGTCAACTCGGCATCAGGCTGAAGCCATGGGCTTGCCTTTTGGCACGAAAGCTGTCGCCTTTCGCCCGTGAACATTTCTCTTGGGTGCACCGTCGTCATCGTCGCCGTCATCCCCGTCGACTTCTTCTACGTCATTCTCGAAGTTGACCTCGAAAATGAGTACCCTAGAATTGCCTCGAATTGTCTTGCGGCTCTAGCAGCTCGAGCAGCCCCCGCAGCCACAGCTGAGGCCCTGGCGCCAGCGCTGGCTTTTGCCTTTGGCACAAACGCCGTAGGCTGGCGTCCATGCACCTTTCGTTTCGGCGTCTTATCCACTTCGACTTCTTCGACATCTTCCGCGTCGTCTTCAAATTCTACCTCGGTTAGGAGTTGACAGAGTGGACAGAAAGACCAAAGACAAAACTTCCAGAACCTGGAACCTCGAGTCTGAGAGATCTTCGCCTCTTGGCCTCGGGCGCTTGCGGCCGCCCGCCGTGGCACGAAGGCCGTGGCCTGGCGCCCATGTACGGAGCGCTTTGGGCCGCCCGTGTCCTTCGGGAGTTGAGCTAGGGCGGAGTCGGGACGGAGAAACTATGTCTTTTTGCAAGGTAGCCGGGATACAACGGTATAGAGAAGCGAGCGAAGGAGATTTCCATGCTGGGTCTCAAGGGTCGTCTATGTTTTTGTCAGCTTGAAACCTTGCAGTCCTCCTCCACATCCACCTCTTCTGCATCATCATCGAAGTCAACCTACATGCCCCCACAATGACTCAATAGCCCCACAACGCCCCCACAATGGTCCACATAAAATCACATAAACTTGCACAAAGCGACGACAATGGCTTGGAAGGATAGGCCCGGGACATCCGCAGCCCTCTTAGGGGCAAAGGCCGTGGCTTGGCGGCCGTGGACCTTTCGTTTGGGCGTCTGGTCGACCTCCACCTCCTCAACATCTTCTTCGCCTTCGAAGCCCACCTGAGCATCAGCAAGCATCAGCAAGCATCAGCCATCGCTTCACCAAACATGGCGCTCATTCAGAGACAGCAGGAAGCGCCGAGGCATCAATCAGCTCGAGTCGACAAGCTCGTCGCTGCATCTGCCATCTGCGCGCTCATTCGAGCATTCCGAGGGCAAGACCCCACTGGCCGGCGGCGCTGGAGCGAACGCCGTTGGCTTGCGAGACTTGACTTTTCCTCGGCGGATCTCGGCGGTCTGCGTAGTGGGAGCACGACGAGCAAATGCAAGCATGCAGGCTGCAAGCAGGCTATCTACTCTGCTCAGCTTGCAGCTAATTTCATCCGAGATTCTTGGTGCCTGGCTTTCTCCTGATCAAGCAGGCTTAAGCCCATGGGCTGAGTCGGCTGAGTAAAGGGCACCCCAGAGCGCGCTCTGAAGAATCAAGAACAGCTGTTGCTGAGATGCTAAACGGCTACAGTATCCAGTACCTGCTACTTCCAAGTAGGAATCCTGCCTGGCGCAGCACCATTTGTGAAGTTCCCGAGGGACCCCCGGCCATCAATCTCGACCACCTCACTCGTCTTCTGCAGGGTCATCTCTGCCACTCTCGTCTCTCCCCCTCCTCTTCTTCCAGCCAAGAATGTGCCCATCCAGCTGGAGGTTAGGTTTTAGGACCCCCTTCAACCCTAGCAAAATTCAAACGCAACAAAGTGGAACCCTATCGAGAAGCTTGACTTCGTCATCTCTCCGTTGCGCCTACGTCCTCACCTCAGAACCTCTGCATTAGCCTCACCAAGTTCTTCGTAACTCCACTTCCCTCACCTCGATTCAACAACGCCTCATCCCAAGACCTTCCTGCAAACACCTCCCGAGCCTGGCGTGCTTAGAGCGGACTTCGACGTGAAGCGGCTCCCACGGTCCCTCCCCATTACGCCCCCGTGCGATGGGCATTCCCGAAATCCGAGACGCGCAAGGCATGCGTCATTTCTGCAGCAGCTACCCCGCAGGTGCATGCCGGAAGGCTCAAACTCGCTCTAAGCCCATGGCACTTTCTCTGGGTCGAAAGGACACGCCTCTTCGAGACGAGCCCTTGGAGCCGCGTCGAGGTGCAGAGTGACCAACGCCGCAAAAAAAAATGTAAGAAGCTGAGCGAAGGTGCCGCAGAGTCTGAGGACTTCGGGCTGAGGCCGTCCTGCGGAGAGAATGACTTACGGGAGTCTTACACCCTTACAGGAGACTAGAACCACATCTTCATCTCATCTCGGGCCCTGACAGATTGATTTCTGAGCTGCGCAACCTGACCGAAGACAACAGGCCGTCAACGCCCGCGAATCAAACCGGGCTTTGGTCTGTTGGCATCCCGCGTGCCCCCTTCTCAGATCCAATCTGCTCAGCTTCTGCATCTTTCATATGAATATGCAGCCCTGGGAGCTCTTACAGTTGCGGCATGTGCCTCCTGCTGCAGCTCCTGGCAAACGGGCTTTCACGTGCCGGGCGCAGCAAAAATGTCGGAGCCTGCATGTTTCCAAGGCTCCCCCTGCGCTACAAGTCTTTAGTACATGGCTTTGGCACATGGACCCTGCACATCAAAGTCCTGCACCGCAGAGAAGGATTTCTTCCTGAGACGAGCTTCTGAGACCCTAATTACCCTAAAGGCTAAACCCTTTTGCCCCAAAACCCTAGGCTGATCTGCCAGTGCCGACGGTGCCCATCCCACATATCCCACATGCCGCCGGGCGACGCTGATGCGAGGCCCTGCTGGAGCTCCTGGACCTCAGAAGAACCAATGGCCGATACAAGGCAGCAAATATGCTGGTGCCCAGGAACAACATTCTAAGTTGATACTCCAGAAATCACCAAAACCATTTTTTGCCACTCTCATGAGAGCTGTTTGCCGGACACTTTGGGCACTCATCACTCACTTCATTCGTTTTTCCTTGCTTCCGCTGCGCGTGCAAGGAGGTCACGAGTGAGAGCTCCGGCATCCTCCAGCAGAGCCTGGTTGCCTCAGAGAAAGGCCCATGACACGAAAAACGACATGCAACACTGGTGCAACCATCAGCATTACCAACATCCTTCTGTGGCATAGCAGGGACTGCTGTTGCGACACGAGCACTTGCAACCCCCGAAGTCAAGCATGGCCCCATCCCTGCTCCACAAATGAAGCCACGACGGAGGGCTGATCGGATTTGCTTCGCCACTGGAAATCGAAACCCTCAAAACAGGAATCCACGCTTAACCTGGGAACAAATGCTGCCTGTTGCTGGCTACGAACAGTCTGGAACGAGGTGAACGATCTGAGCAGTGATCTCCACTGCAAAGCAGCGCCAAGCCGCATGCGAAAGAAGGGCAAGCAACGCTTCGAGGCATGATGAAACATGTCATGTAAGCACGCAGTAAGCACGCACTTGTTGCCGTAGCCACATCGCGACGGTTTGTGCCTGTACAGCCATGCACCGTGCAAGAAAGGCAAGCTAGAAGCAGTCGAGCAACCAATCACTCATAACTCATAACCTGAACCTCCACAAGCACTCCAACCACTCAACACTGGATTCACCAGATCCTCTGCTGGCATGTGATGCTTGGAAGCCGACGTCTTCCAAATCGAACGCACAAGACCCTGCATCCCAATCCCCAAACAGCCTAGCATGCAAAGACTTCAACTTTCAAGCATCGGTGAACACGGGCTAGTGACAATGGCTGCCCAAACAAGAGTAGGAGCTAATACTATCTTGACAAGGCTTGAGCAAGTCATTGTTTATTGGTCGGAAACCTCTAGCAACACTCCTGTAAGGCACCATGTTCTGGGCCAGGAGCGGCCCACATCACATCGCAACAAATTTGTCTAGGACAAACGTTACAAGCTCCACGCTGTCATGAGGAATCGGTGAGAACGGAGTGGCACAGGTCTGGGCCTCTGCTCAGCTGGGCGGCAATGGGTTCAGGACTGGTGGGAAGCTAACGCGAACCAGCGAACCATGGAGCCTGCACTAACTGTGCAAGCAAGTCTCGACTTGACGCCACTGGGCTTCCCTGTTTGCACGGAAAACAAATGCACATTGAGGCCCCCATCATTGCTACTGAAGGATGGCTCCACCTAAATGCTGACAATGGTCTGGAAGTCTGGGCGCGTAGTAAGGCAGTAAGCTAGTCTTCTGCGTGGCCACATTCCAGAAGGTGGGGCGCAAGTCAACCCCACACATCGCCAGAGCCTTGGCAACAGTTATGAAGTGCACTACGGCTGACACTATCCAACTGCTGTGACTCGGCACCGTGTCTCGTGAAATATACATTGGTGCCGAGCAACTCGTGCATGTCGCCAGCGCTTAGCATCCCGCGGCTTCTCACCTCATGCAACTCGTGTTTGCAGTAGTTTACACACGTTTACAGGCTGCAAATGCTTGCTTGCAAACGCCGGCAAAAGCCTTCAAATGCCGGCACATGCCTGCAACATCTGCAACCCTCACGGAGGCGTCCGACTTCCCACCTCAACTGGCCGAAGGTCAGCCTCCTTGCGATGCAATTCCACGACGGGTAAGAACGCGTTCCTCAGATTGTTGCAATAACCGTCGCAAACCAAATCGCGAACCACACAGAGACCCCCATCAAGTGTTAAAGGCCGACAATGTGTGAAACATCAAATGAAATGGACAGGTGTAGCGTGCAGCTGGCTTCAAGCTCTCTCTAGAGGAACAATCCAGGTCGAACCATTTGGAGCGAGGTTCGCTTGCGAAGCGCCCTTCTTCTTTGCCCTTGCATGTACAGCTGGCACACAGCACGACCAAAGCACTGCTCAATGCTTTGCTTAAAGCATTTGCAATGTGCAATTTGAAGCACCTTCCAGGGAGTGTCCCATGAAGGTCCGGCAAACCTTTGCTGAAGCTTGGCTCAGAAGTGGCGCTGCAATGCGGTGTATCAATAAATATCACATAAGATCACCGTCCCCGACCGACCTTTCGGACTCTGAGATCATTGAGCCCAGATGCTTTGGACCTTGAGGCTGCGCATCTTGCCTTGGCTTGGACACGTCAGGGTGCGAAACAGTGCGTAGTATGCTGAGGCGAGGTGCCCAGCAACGGCCGGGAGCTCTTCTCCAGCACGCTGCTTGGCGGCTGCGGCCGCTTCTTGGGCGGGTCTAGGATGGCCAACACCAGCGGATGCTTAGGCGGAACACCTTCCAAAATGCATCAAAACGCCATGCCCTGGGGCACATGGCCATCCGCATGCAGACGAATTCGCCGCACTGAATTCACTGAATGCTGAGGTTGCCTTTGCAAAGGTGAAGACGGCTGCTCATGACGTTCTCCACAAATGACTCGAATCTTTGCCGAAACGAGTAGGGCAAATGCCGCATCTTTGCCCGGCGGACTCGATACACCTCTCGGCAACGCACGTGGTCGAACAGAAAGCCATGCAGATTGCAACATATTTCAACCAGACTGAGCCTAGCGATCACAACGTTCATGCAGAACATGTGCCGCTCAGCATTGATCCAACATGCTCTTCAGCTACTGGCCGCAAAACCCCAAGCAAGAATCCGAGCGACCGATTGGTTCGCCACAGCGGATGGAAAACAATGGATGCCACACGAGCTCGGCAACATTCTGCGACACCGATGCGAGGGTATTCCATTCTTACATCGCGACTGGACCGTCGTGGCGAGCTGCAAGTGACTGTGTCTGCAAGTGCTCGCCAGCATCGGCACGTGCTGTTCGCGACGTAGAAAGAACTTTGGCTTGTTGAAAAACATGTTTTGTGTGACAAAACCTCATGAACAAATGCTTCGCTTAGGTGGCACCACGTGCGAAAGAACGCCCTCGTGATGTCCGAGGCACCTCACGGATTCGGTAAGCGCCCTGCGCCTTGCCTGGTGCTCCACATATCCATGCCGGTGGTCTTCGGGGGCTTTCTGCTCTGCAGCTGGCTGCGCTGCACGGAGCAACTGCTGCATGAGCCCTCGGATGTCTCCCAAAGACCCTTCTTTGGACTTTGTGCTATGCCTTGGCCTTTGGGTATTTTGAAGGCTGTTGTCTCCCAGCGATGGGGCTGAAACAATTTAGCTAAGCATCAAATTGAGAGGTAATGCGCGCGAAGCCGTGTTATCAAGAAGCATGTGCTACCCGTGCCTTGCAGGGTGTGGACGCCACAGCTGCGGTGAATTCCTCCGCGACTTTGGTAAAGGACGATGCAAAGCAAGCCCCCTCCTGCCAGCGCCACTGGATCAACAAGGCAGAGGAGATACGTCAGATGCGTGAATATGCATGAGTCATGTGAGCGCTGTGCCATAGAAAACCCAAGACTCCTGGAGAAGGCAAATCCGGTGGAGCCCGGCCCGCTGCACTGCCTCACTTCCAGTTTACGAAAGTAGGGGACTGCCCCTAGTATAGACCCTCAAATAGCAGGATCCCCTTGTAAAAAGGACCCCACTTTTGGAGCCCTGATATCATAAACCCCATATGGCTTAAAATTCACGGAGTTCCCAGACTCCCGTCGCGGCCTGCTTGTGGGCGGGCCCTTCTCGGCACAGAAGCTCCACGGCGCCACTGCGAATGAAGTAAATGGAGCCGTCTCCTGAAAGCAGTGTGTTTTTGACTGCTCGCGCGCTCTCGCAGGTGAAATTCTTCCTCTCCTGCCCCACCCTCTTGGAAGAAGATGTGGTTTAAGGCGAAGGTCTGCTCCTCGAAGCCTCACTGTTGCAGCTGAGGGCAGCTTGGGGCTTGCGCATGCTTGCGCTTTGCCGCTTTGCGCGAAACTCACTCGCGGCGCCTCTCAGCGGCGCCTATATCTCAAAAGTCCCAGGCGCAGTAAAGTGCCGCATGCTCCGCTTCCTTCGACAAGCTCCTCAGTGGAGGAACCTCGGTTCTCAGCCGAACCCCCCAAGATTTGCTGCTCAGCCTAGCTGTTGAAAACCGATTCGCACACTGGACGAGCAGTGGAATTGCGAAGTCTGGCCGTGGATTCGCGCACAGTGCACTGGCACGCTGACGTGGTAGATTCATGCACAAACCGATTCGTACACTGGCCCCCCGAATTCACGCACCTTGGTTTGGGGCACGGCATCGGATTGGGAGATTAGCTGAGGGATAGCGCGGTCTCCAACGCTGCAGCACAATTTCGGCACAAAAAGAGGACGGCCAGACCAGGCCCCGACGACTAGGTTTCACTTCTACACCGCGCTTTCGGAACGGTATATTCGCAAAGCCTAACAACCCACAAAGCGAAGAGAAACCTAAAAACCTGAAACATAAAGACGCTCCGTCCCGGAGTCCCTAGCGGCTCGATTAAGCGCACAGTAGAAGACTGTTTTGCAGGTTTTGCGCGCCAGCCGCGCGAAAGCTAGCACTACAATGAACCAGCAAAACACAACGCTTGCGGCTTGCGGTCCAACTGTGGCTGCGCAGTCGTCAACATGAGAACGCTCCCACCATGCAAGAGAAGAAATGCCACGCTCCATAGGGGAGAGGACCTCCGGCCCGACGGCTGAGGACAGCCCACGAGCACGAAAGAGAGGAGCGTTACCAGAGCAGAGGCCTGATGTCTGAATGCTGGAGGAGCAAAGCTGGCCAATCCCTCAGCGCCCTCGGCCGGAGCCTACTCTAACACGAGAGACACGTGCCGGAAGTGCTCAATGGATGTGTACGGATTAACAAGGAAATGCCGAAATGCCCGGCCCTCTTTCTGCCTCATTGCAAGCCGGCACCTCACACCTGTCTGCCACTGCCACAAGAGGTTGCCCGGCCCCTAGCCATTTGGTCTGCGGCGCATGAACGTCCACAGTGGTGTGACCAGTAATTGTCGAGCACGATGGGTGCTCCGAGAGTCTGAAAGGGAGTTGCGGCGAAGACTTTGGTCGTTGCCGCATAAAGGCACTCAAGAGGCAGCAGGCGCGCACGCCAATGTGGTTGGCAATCAGTGAGAAGAGCTACTAGAGGGGAGAAGCAGACAAGGACCAAACTGCTAGCGGCAGGGCAGAGCAGCCTGGCCTGCCCAGCAAGCAGCCTAAGGGGAGCCAGGACTACCAACAGCGCCATCACTCCAGGTAGGTATCTGTGGGCGCCATACTGATTAGTCATGGTGGAAAGAGGCACTCCGCCTGACCGAAAGGCGCTCGTCGGACTGCAAACCAGGTAAACCTGAGCGCCGCCACAGGAGAGAGAGATGATGCCCTCGACGGCTAAGACCGTCTTTGCAAGCCATAGAGCAGCCCTGTGTCTATGTTGAGACACATGGCCCCAGTATGCTTGTCCAGCTAAACCATCCATCCAGAGCAGCCCTAGCCGTGAAAGGGAAGCACATAAACTTAAACCATCTGACGCCACAGCCCTCTGCAATTCTAAATGCTTGCCGACTCCCAACTGCTTTGAGACGTGTCGGGAAGAACACTCCGAGGTTTGGGTCGAAGTCACTCTGTCCCCAGCCCTTTCTCGCAAGCTGGGCAATGCTAGGTTTTTCTGGCACATCCCTACTCAAGCAACATAGACCGGACAGCGAAAGTGTAGAACGAGTTTCGCTCGAATCGCCGGTGCTTGAGTCCCGGAATCACGGCCAGTGCTTGAAACGACCGTTTACACAGCAGCTCAGCCCAGCCGCCGCTTCTTTGAGGAAGGCCAACCTGTCGTCCAGGTCGCCGATGAGAGCACACCTGAGAGGGTGTTTCCTCCGAACACTCTTCCGAATGCTGGAGGGGCATGACAAGAAGCCAAGACAAGCACTGGCAATTCAAAAAGTCCGTCCGCTCCATTGTGAGAAACTTGCCTGAGCCGGTCGGAGCCACTTGTGAAGCTTGCGAGGCACCAGAACGAATTCAAACCAGTTCAAAAGCTGACGTCTAACATCATCGAAGCGACATGCGGTTTGGCAAACCTCGGGCGCGATACTTGGCAGCTAGCTTTGAAGAATACGTGGGACACCAGAGGCTGAGTCTCCAGCAGCCGTTGCCATGCGGGTTCGATCATCAACAATCGCCAGCTCTCCCAGCAGCCTGCGCCACGGCCAAGGTGCTGTAAGCTAACGTGGGTCAGGACATGTCAGGACACAGAGCCTGCCAGGGCCCAGGGTGGCAAGAGCAAAGCCACGATGCTCATCTTGAGAGCGACAGTCAGGGAGCTCTGGCATCTCATCCACCGCCGCCAGCTGGGCGCACATCCTGTGTGAAAGAAGCGACGGGCTCGCTCAGACAACACCCCGTTCATCGACGTACAGCGACTCCACCGGACAAGCCGAGAATCGCCAGGGCTTCGCGGGACGCTGTGCCCAAAGTCTCCTCCTCCTCCTCCTCGTCCTCCTGTGGGCAGGCACCCGGCGAGAAAAAAAAAAACAACAACACCCGCAGCTGCACATCACACCATGCGCGCTCTGCAGCTGGGCTGTCCGTTGGACCATCCTCAACTACAGCCTCCTCGGCTCAATGGCACTTCCAACCCCATGCAAGGCAAGAGCAGCAAGGACCCGCGGCACCCTGCAACAAGGCCCCCGACCTCTGCAAGCGACTTGGTTGTGGTCGAGCGATTATACTTGTCTCTCATAGACCTGCACTCCGCAAGACCATGCGAAGCTGGCAAGCCTCACAGAAGATCTTTGGCCACCTGGGAGACTTGTCATCCTTCCTCTCCGACTTCCAGATGCCCACCTCGCCGGACAGGATGATGTAGCAGAGTCCTCAGCTATGGCGAAGAGTCTAGAAAGCAGAGAGATCTACGCAGAAAGGAGAACAAGCCTTGCACAAACCAATTCTGTTTACTCTTGCCCCTAACACACGAGCAGCCGAGCCACGTGGTGCATCGCCTTCGTTGAACAGGACCTCGCGCTTCTGGCTGCCGACGAGCCAAAACACGAGACAAGCAAGTCACATCCTCAGTCCGGCACGGTGCCGGCTGCAGCCCGTCCGAAGGACAGCAGCGACGGCAACCGCTCCTGAATCTTGGCCTGAAGGGCCAGATGTGCTCGGCAAGACACTCTGTACGTACTCTCAGTGGCTCACGATGGCCACCTCCACCCCTACCGAGTCCTCTAAGTTGCGGAAGAAGCTGAACTCCTGCAGTAGGGAATGCCTCAGCATTATGGACTCCCCACCCATATTCTGGGCAGTGTCGATCATGGTTCTGAGCCAAGCAGCAGCTGGGTCGTGACTTGCCTCAGGCTCCAACAAACCTACGTGGGCAGCTCTGCTGCTTGGGAACGCGACAAAAAAACCTGGAAAAAATCATATGCCCAGCCACCCGTCTGCGCTCAGCGCCCAGCTCTCCATGGCAGGGCGTTTCCGAAGAGGCAAGCACACGTCAAGGAGCTCCCTGGTTACGATTCTGCATGCTGGACCGCCACTTCCTCTAGAGTCTCTCCGGCCTGCTTCAATCCCAACTAAGCGAGCTTCCAACACATGTGTCTGTTCTTTGCCATGCTTCGCCATCACTCTGCTAGGCCGCTCCCTAGATTTGGAGCGTCTTGTTGGGCAGATGTGCGGGGACGCGCGGGAAACATGCATAAAAAAGGGATCTTCTTGTGTGTTCTTGATGTGCACCTCGATGCTCGTACATGCTCGCTCGCCCGGTCGAGACAAGTTGCCCCACAGGTCGCCAGCTCGTCACTACCGTCAGCATCAAGCCAGCCTTTGGGCCCGACGCAAGGACCTGCCACAATGCCATCGCGGGGCGTCGCACCCACAAGAGTAGCCACCCCAAGCCAAAGTCAAATCAAGCCAAGTCAAAGCCTCGACGTCAGGGGTCCGGGTAGTCTCCAGGATAGCACTCAGGAGGAGGCCTCAGCTTCTCGACAAAGCATTTTGCAGCTCAACAGATCGTATCACATCCCTTCTGGTCCTACCACCTTGCCGCATCTTCACCAAGCATGCGCACACGACTGACGGCCTGTGTCAACCTCTGGCGGCTCACCGATGGTGTCTTTACGCTTGGGCTTTCAATTATACTTTCACAAGCCAGTAAGGCTGCGGCGCATCACAGGGGGGTGACGATACACCACCGGCAAATGGCCTTATCTTGTACTCAGGGTGGAAGTGTCTTTGTTCACGGAGCATAGCATCGGTCGCTTCCTTCCCGTTCATGGATCTGCTCTAGGTCTCTACGTGGCCAGAGAGACAACATGAGACAACAGTGAAGGCATGGACCATGTCCAGAGAAGAG